>CAHIKZ030005595.1:0-180000 GCA_903632075.3 Acanthosepion pharaonis | reverse complement strand
GTTTTTAATAGTAAATCAATGAAAAAAACTCATATTAGGACCATGTAAAAACAAATGAAAACACAATTTAATAAAAGTCAAAAGTATACATCACTAAACTTACTGTCAAAAAGTATCCATTGGAAGTACATGCTTGAAACTTTGCAACTTTACTAATTTTTAGATGAGAAATTCAAAAAAATGTTTCTATTCTCTGTAATATCAAAACGTTTTGTCATAGACATATTTTAACTTGGGTGAAATTATGCAGTTTTCAACTTGATAAAAAAGCAGACGACACCAAAATTTAAAAATTTGTTATACAAAGGAATCAATTTTTTTTTTTTTTTTTTTTTTTTTTTTCCACAAGCAAATTTTTATTGTAAACTTCAAAAATTAGAAATGAGCAAAAAATGTTTTTATCTTGACTGGCAGAAGATATTTAATGATCCTCTCCCTCTTTAGTGATTTGCAGTCAGATTTTTTTTTTTTTATAGGCTTCTGCTATTGTAAATATATCTGGAACATTCCAAATCCTACCATTATCTGAAATTGGCATGACATCAAAATCCCATCTATAAACAAATGTTGACTCCATCTGCACAATATCATCTGACAAAGGCCATTGAAAATAATCATTTCTATCTTTGGTTGGAGTTAAAAATTTTTACTGGATGGAGATATAACATCAATGACTTGGCCAATGTAAAAGTTGGTGTCATAATATATAACAAACCATTGTCTTTGGTGCTTGTAGTTGAAGATAATTTCAGATGGTTCTTCATCACAACTGCTGGAGTTATTTGAATGCTCAACAGATGCACTGGATGACTTTTTTCTTTTTGCTTTAGAGGCAGAAATGAATCAACTGGTTTTATTCTTGTCACATAATCAGAGAGAGCAACTTCCAGCTGAACTTATTTCCACTGGTGTTGATCATGACACCTAAGACAACCTTGAGATATTTCAGTTGGTCTTTCAGTTCTTCCAAACCAATTACTGAAACCAGTTGTATCCCTTTAATGGAATTCACAGGGCCACCATGCTTGATAACAGAGTTGATGATTCTCTGCTTCTCAGCAGCAGCTTGATACTCTTTTCCCTTCTTTTGCCTTTCATTTGCTGTAATTCTTTTTACGATATAGTTTCACAAGGACTTTTTGTTGCATGTGTCTTTGTCTCAGATGTTTTGCATATTTCCTCGAGATGCTAAGACTGGATTGCTGCTCAGTTGATGAAATTCTTTCCAGCCCAGCTGTTGTCCGGTTGCACTTGAGCATGTTTGAAGTTGATCGATTGTGTAGCAATCATTTTGTTTCCATGCTAAAATCTAAATCCCAAAGGCATGCTCACCTGATAGATTTGTTAGAGGGCAGCTTTTCAAGGCAGTTCTTGTCTCCTGGCCCACATCTCTTCCAAAAACACCTACTTCCAAAAAGTCATGCAACTGATGTACCTTGTGCAAACACTCCAAGAAAAATTCAGGTTTCCTTGAAACCAACACAGATGCATTACCTTCCTCAAAGAATTCACCACCAAATGCACCTCTACAGTCAGGGTCTAATTGTTGATCCAGCATTCCAAATCCAGAGCCATTTGCTTGATATATATCAGTTGAAGTCAACATACTGGACAGTGCTATTGACAAGATTCCAGAAGGGCTTTGTCAGATTAATGTTCAGCAGTCCTTCAGCAGCAGCAGCAAAAAGGGAATTCAGTCTCTCATCAGAAATATCAATCAGAACATACTGTAATTTCAAATTAGAAGATGTTGCACACTCAGATAAAAAAAAAAATTTTATATGCTGTCTGTGATGAAATATTTTCATATCATTTTCAAATAGAGAATTAAACCTATTTGCATGATAACTTGTGATTTCAGACCGGTGCCCTTCCCTATTACATAATGTGAGCCATTCAGTTCTGCAACCACTTTTATCATCTCCACAGTGTCCAAGAACATCAGCAATGGTTTGAATCAGCTTTCCTGTAGCTGATTCTGAAGATGAAGTTCTAAATTGGGTCTAAGAATTCCTTCTAAGAGCATTGCCAGAACTGCACATACTTTTCTCTTATGTCTTTTAGTGCAGGCTCACAAGAACTAGATAAGCCTAGTAAAAAATGGACATTGCAGTAAAGAAAGGTAGTTGATCAGTAAGAACCAAATTTCTTGTAACACTGCATGACTGCTGCCTGCTCAGACATCTAACTGCTGATTTTTCTCCAGAAGGTGCTTAAAAATATTCTTTTCCTCATTCGTAACTAGGCAGTAGACATCACTCAACTCATCCAGTAGATTGATGGTTGTAGAGAGTAGTGTGTCGGAATCCTCTGAAGCAATCTCCGTAAAGCCCAGACTGACCAAAGTTCCATCACTCAATGTCACCTGCTGACTCAGATACCTCTGTTTTTGCCTACTCGTCCCAATCTGTATGGAGTGTGATACTTTGTGACTGGAGGACCTTTTCTGTAGCATGATTCTTAGAGATAAAATGAGATTCATCACCTATATTTGCTGATGCGGATATTAAAAGATCATCCAGCTTTTCTTCAAAAAGGTTGCTGCCATCAGTCAATTACTTTTGAGCATTTTGATGCAGAAATACTTGCTTCCTGCAGGCCTATAAAGGTCATTATGACATTGTCATTAAAGCAGTTGCAGAAACTGTCCCTGGTTACTCTAACCTCTTTTTGTTTTCTTCCAATATCTGTTTTTTTAACTTTATCTATGAAAATCTTTTCCTTCCTCAACTTCTCACACTTCCTTTTCAAAAGACTTATTTTCTGAAGTGCTATCTTTTCTGCTTTCAGCTGTACTTGTTTGCAAGGAAGTCACCTTTTTTTTTTTCTTTTTTTTTTTTTTTAAGCTCATTATTTTCACTTAGCCTCTTGTTACTTTGTTTCAAAAGAAACTTTTTTTTTTTTTTTTTTAATAACTAATTTTGACTCTTGGTCATCTTTTTCTTGTCTCTCAATTGACTGATTCAGTTTAGAAAACAAACTTCATTTTTAAAATTGTGGCAATCACATTCTTAGCATGAACATTTTAATTTGCAAATATGTTTTCTGTTTATTTATTTATTTTTATATTTCACTGTCAATGATTGAAAAAAAAAAAAAAGACTGGACAGTGCAAAAAAAAGTGATATTTTTTGATGGCTTCTTCTAGTATCTTCACTTGTGAAGCAGATGTGTATTCAGTAGTGGTTGATTCATCTGGAGATGTCTTTGGAAGATAAATTTCACTCACTTATGGAAGGGTTCAACTAAAAAAAATATATTCTGCAATTTTGGTTATTTTAAACTTTCTTTATATAGCTTTTAAATTATTCTCTAAAAAGTTTTTAAACTCACTCATTTGGTCATTCAGCAATGCAGTTGTGTTTAGTGATGTATGCTTACTTTGTCACTGTGTCCAGTGTTGTAAATCTTGATGTGGGCTATGCTCACTTTTATTCAGTGCTCCTTGGTTTATGCGCGTAATAATGACACCAACAGATTATTAAAGACTATATATTTATCTACAAAACTGTCATTTTCAAGATTTTTTTTTAAATTGAATTTCTTTGGTATTTCATTCACTAGAGTTTTCAACTTGGATTTGTTTTGTGAAAGATAACTTAAGCACACCACATTGACAAGTGACCCCCTTTTTTCTTTTTTAAATGGGACTGTTTTTATATGCATGAAGACACAATATCTTACACACGAAATATGAAAAACACCAACTTTTATTTTTATTTTTTTTTTTTTTTTTTAAATAAAGTGGTCATCACCAAAAATAGTGGCCTAACTTGAGGTGACCTGAAAAAAAAAACTATTAATAATACAAGAGAAAGTATTGTATCTTTTATAAAGAGAAAAGACTAAATTTTGTTTACATCAAAATTTTATCAAAATAACCCCAAAAATAAACAAGATATTGCAATTTGAAATTGAAGGGTGTTTCACTATATTTACCAGTTTTTTCACCCTAAACTAGGCCAATTTGTGATGCCTACTATTACTATCGCCTGAAATAGCAACCAGGTACAACTCTTCACTTAGTGACTAGATTGGAACAGAGGATGTACTTATAAAAAAAAAAAAAAATTTTTATGAGTTGATAATTGACCTTGTTCCATGTCAATAATCTTGGTAACAGCTTTTTACTCCTGCTACTTGGATCATAACAGCAATAGGGAGTGGTGGGAGCGTGAGCTGTCCAAGTGCTATTTGTTTCTGTTAACAATAATGATGAGATTTTTTTTTTTTTTTTTTTTTTTTTTTTTTTACTAAAATATCTGGTACAAGGATTTGGATTCATGCCCCTTTCCTAAGGGCACATATTATAGCATGCTTTCTTACTTTCTGTTTGTTATAAATTAGGAAATTAAACCTACTTAATATAAAATGTGCCTGCTTAATATAAAATGTGCCTTGTCAATGTAATACTTTTATCTTATCTGTTAAAAAATGTCCTACAAAAAGCTAAATGTGCCTGCCAAATATTTTTTTGTCAATGTAAACAATTCAATCTGTTAAATTTTGGAAAAAAAAAAAAACAATTCAAAAATTTTTCAGTCTAAACTAAGGCTAAATCCTCCACCTGTAATATTCAAGCTTGAAAATAAACAATAGTTCCAAGTTAACAAGTGTCTATTTTGTGTATGGGCTTTGACCATTAAAAACAGAATCACATTCACTTTTGTGTGTCACTTAGGTTAAAACCTGAATAAATTTGGAATTTGTCCAAATTATAACAAATATTCTTCAAGGGAAACAATGTTATCAGTCTCTCTCTCTCTCTCTCGTATCTCTCTCTCTCATTTTAGTACTTGACTATTTGGGGTACCTATGCTTTGTCTTTCTTTTGTATGCTAATCCCCTGCCCACAGAGTTTATTAATAATTCAGGTGTCAAGGCAACACAAATTTCTATCCAATATCAACTTTAGATTTACAGAGGAATTGAAAGTGCACTTTATAATTAAGGTAACTGCTTTTCTTTTCTCTCCACAGTGTGTTGTCATTGGCCTGCAATCAACTGGTGAGGCTCGAACACTGGAACAATTAGAGGAACATGGAGGAGAGTTAAATGATTTTGTATCTACTGCTAAGTAAGTCAAATGAATTCTCATCTATTAAAATTTGACTGGATCTCTTCCAAACATCTAGCCAATACCGTTATATTAGCTGTTGTAATTAATAAATTTGTGATGTTTTTAATATTTCTGATTATTTCACTGGTTCATCAGGATTTGCCAAACATAATTAAAATGGGCATCAAAGTTATTTTAATTTTGTTAACATCCTTCTCATTATATTCTAAGACAATAATAAACTAGTGCCCATGAAAATTTCACTTTTCTTATTTGAATTTTCTGATAAGTCATAATTCTTACATTAATGAGTGAATACTCTCCTTGCAAGTTTCACAACTATAAACTCTGTTTTTCCATCTTTTCTCATGATCAAAACATTGAGTTATTGACATGGTAGAATGTAATGTACTCCATAACTAAGGAACAAGCAGAATTAAATCATTGCAAAAGTTTGTGCCCAATTAGAAAATTGAAAACAATAAAAATCAGACACAAACCTATGCTTGTTTGTTTTGTTAAGGCCATATCAACTACTTATGAGTCATTTAATGCCAAAATTTAATTTTCTTGACACAAGTAAATAGGTTGCGCTCTTAGTTTGGGGTTGTCAAAGTGGGTATTTGTGGTTGACTCACAGATAGGTCACGCTATAATGTAGGGAGTTACATGCCCCCTCCCTTTTTATGTAAATATAACTAATATTTGTTAAATATTTTCAAATATTCACCTCTTTTTTTTAAAAAACTTTGATTGCATATATTAAAACATAAGTGTTTATTCATTTAGATATAGTTATTAAGGTATTTGCCCACATCACTGATACATCAGTCTACTTCAGATTGTCTATGATGTCGAGTGGATGGTTGCACTCCTGATTTTTTTTTTTTTTTTTTTTTTTTTGATGAAAAATGTACAACCTATCCTCAAGTATGTACAGTAATATCTTTTACAAAAATGTATTACTGGTAATTTTTTTTTTTTTTTTTTCTTTTCTTACAAAAATGTATTCCTACACTTTCATGGTGTTTTGACACCAGTTTTGTGGGTTCACTATTTGCCCATAGCTGGAACCCTAACAGGTGCCTCCACCCCGGGTCAGGGTGAACCTGGGAACAACAGCAATTAAGAGGTGATTCCTGCTCCTCAAAACCTTCCAATCAGAGGTCTTGCTGCCAGATATAGTTTATTATCATACCCAGGACGACAAAACTTTGCAATGATCCAAATATGATTCTGAAAGGTATTTTCCTGGATATTTTTTGCACTAATTTTGTGCACTTCTTTTTGACAGAGGTGTCTTCCAGACATTAGTTGAAAAGCATTTTCCAGCACCTGACCGGCGGAAGACTTTGGATTTCCTAAATCTTGGCAATGATAATTTTTCCAACGAGGATTCCTCTTGGAACAGTGGAGCAAAGCGAAAGAAAGGTAAAACATAAAATTATAGATTCTGTAAACTTAATTTGGATATTAAAGTCTCTTTTGGAATATTTTTTGACAATAGTATTACTGAAAAAATTTTAATTTGATAATTGTTACTATATAAACACATGATTGGGGTGCTGAAAGGTTCTTGATGGGATGGCTTTTCAGTGTCATCTCATTAAACTTAATTTGTTTTTCTTTAAAATCTTTTCTTTTTTTTTCTTTTTTTTTTTTTTTTTAATATATTATTTGTAAGACGACATTAATTTTTGAATGAGTTATATTTAACATTGTGGGAGACTCCAATTCTATAAAGTTTCTGTAGAAACTCTGCAATAAATGCAAGGTGGTAAAATAATGGTATTCTTTTGAATTTTTCTAATTAGATTCTTGGCAGGATGTCTGTATTATAGCATTGGATTTTATTTCTTCCTGATAATTAGACTATTGTATTATTTTGTAGGGAATTTTCAAGATGGTAATGCCAAACGGATAAAATGTGAAAAGTCTGATTCTACTTCTGACTCTGACAGTAGCGACTCGAGTCTCAGTCCCTCTGAATCTTCAGATTCTGATTCTGATGACTTCAATCCTTTTGGATCAGGATCAGACAGTGATGATGGTAAGTGCCTTAGATCATTCCTGCTGGGAGAATGGCAGCTTGCCGGTAAAGGACAATTTGCAATAACTGATGGGTACTAATTCTCTCTTTACAGAAAATATAGAAATCAATCATCATTCTCTCTCTCTCTCTCTCCCCCTCGCCACTTCTAATTTAATAAATTCTTTTTGAATGCTACCAAGTTTTACAAACTTACAACTGCTTAACAAAAAACATAACTACTCTGTCCCCTTCCCCTATTATAAACTGGTTTGCTTCACTGCAAAATTAATTCTGATTATCTCCTTGCTGTAAAATATATTCTCATGAAATCAATTATCTTTTTTATTTATATATTTTTATTAGGTAAAGATTGTCACCATAAAAAAAAAATGCAGTTGACCAATGCAAACAAAACCATTGTAATAGCATTCTGCTTACTAGGAGATGGGAATAATACTTTGTTAAATAAAATAGACGTTTCTAAATACATATTGCATCTGTCAAAAAAAAAAAAAAAAAAACTCAATCCAAATATTTTTGACTTTTCCAGATCCATGGCTGAAAAAATCCAAGGCCAGATCAAAAATTAAAGAAAAGAAGAAAAAGAAAAAAAAAAAGAAGGACAGCGATAAGGATGTGGATGCTCAGTTTGATAAAGCATTGGCTGCTATTGGCTTACTCAAGAAAAATAACTCTTTGGCTTCTGCTGACAATGATTCTTTTAGCAATACAAGTAAGTGCTTTGTTTTTGGTTTTAATATCTTGCTTCATGACATTCTACCAATCTGCTTCCATGATGGAAAAGACAATAATACACTTCTTAAGACTCTTTTTATGGCTGAATATCTTGCTACCAACTCGAATTGTAAATTGTGTCAATGGCTCATTGTTGATTACAAAAAAATACTGACATGACAAAAATGAACATAAAACACTGTATAAGTCATGTCAACAGGGATGTGTTAAAGCTTGCTTTTGCTTCAGAAATAACTCCATTAATAAAATTCTGCAACTTTGTTAGCACATGAAGGATTCCAATTGTTAAATCCTTGGAGTCCTAAATATTGAATTGTTGAAAAAAAAATCTTAAAATCTGATGTTAGTGCAATTCAATTGATACATCTGAAAAAAAAAGTGTTGAAAATCAAGTCTTACAAGTTGATTTTATCTGAAAATAAATTGATTTCTCTTTCAAATGATACCATATTTAGCCTCCTTGTTATTTCTGGTTAGGAGATAGGGTTTTGGAAATATACAACTTTGTAAGAGTTGTAGATTTGCAGCACTTTTACTTAACCTTTAAACCGTCTACATTATTAATATTATTTCCCTTTCCACTGCATTCTTTTTCAATGCCTTTCAATTGCACTATTCTTATCGTTAATTTCAATCAGTTGTTTTCTGTTGCTATAGAAGGATATGACAACACACCTATTAAATTCGAATTCAGGAATCTGTTACCTTCAGTAGCAGGGTAAACTTTTTGTACAGCAAATGAAGTTACATACATGGTCATAAAGGTTAATCATGTGATGGGTGTTAATGCTGCATATTGAAATACAGTGCTACCTGACTGCAAGTGCATTCGTGTTAGACTTGTAGGTGCATTCAGGTGCTTCTGGCTTTAAATGGTTAATCATCTAATATAAAGTTGTGTATATGTTCTATCCTCAAATGACATCCAATTACTATAGTTAATTAAGATATTGTCCAACATTGACGAGGGTCGGGGCAGAAGTTAAGGAGTGGCTGCTTCAACCAAAATTAATCTGTATATTACAGCCAATGTGTTCACTTAAAATGAAATTGGATTATTTTGTAATCCATAGTTTCCCTTTCTCTGACATTGGTGGTGGCTCCCCCTTCCATCAATTGTTTTCATGTGTGTACATTTTGCTTTCTTATACAGTTTAGTTTTTCTTTTAATAAAACTGGAAATATTTTATTAGGCATGGACAGTATCGACCAAGCAATTGCAATGAAGCGGGAACTACTTGAAAGCATTGAGAAACTCTCTGACATTCTTCCCCCAAACACTTTGGACCATTTAATTGATGAACTTGGAGGACCAGAAAATGTTGCAGAGGTAAGAACTTCAATACACCCAACCCCGCCACGGCTTAGAGCTTTATGCTTCTCTACTTTCACTGACAACTACCAATAAATATTTAGTATTAAGATTTGAAATTGAAAGAAATGTGTACATCATATTTTTTTTTTTTTTTTTCTCTCTCCATCTTAACAGAACTAGTTCCATCACTTTGCTGACAGCCAGATGATCAAATTACACATCTAAATTGTTTATTTAAAATCAGACATTTATTAGAAATATATATTCAGTTTAAATACAGAGGGAATTATTAAAATGACACCAGAGGACTGCACATTACAACCTGTATTTATTCCTGATACTCAGGAATTGTTGCAAGACAGGAAAATTAATCGTTGTGACAATGTCCATTTCAATTTCATTCAATTGTTAATGTATTACCCCAATATCTTCTTTCAGACTAAATCATATTGTGTGTGTGTGTGTTGTGTATGTACATTAAATAGAACATGTAAAAATATACACACATCCATTACATAAATGCATGCAACATCACACACACACACACTGTATGAGTGTGTCAGACCAAAAACTCAGCTCTTCTTTTATAATATATTTTTCTAAAATATTTTTTTATTTTTTGCTTACAAAAACTATTTGCAAATACAGCTTTTAACCCAAGATTTAAAAAAAAAAACTAAAAAGCTATATGATTGAAAGTAATTTTTTTTTCTCCTGCCAGATGACTGGACGCAAAGGCAGAGTTGTGTCAAATGAAGATGGTGGTGTCAGTTATGAGTCTAGGAGTGAACTTGATGTTCCTCTTGAAATACTTAATCTGACAGAAAAGCAACGCTTTATGGATGGTGAGAAAGTAAGTGCTTCTTCTCTCTCTTATATCTAGGATTGAAAGTATAAAACAAGCATAATGGTTTTTTATTGTCATAATCATTCAAATAGAATTATTTATAATACACACACACTTCAACTCCTATAAATTTAAATCTTAAGTTTTCAAGTATAATCTAAATAATTTTGGATGACATTACAAAAAAAAAAAAAACCCTCTAAAAGCTTTTTGAAGTATGGGGGTTTTGTTTTGTTTTTTTTTTTTTTTTTTTTTCATGCTATGGAGGTACATAATTCTTTGATTGGGTATTAAACCAAGGTTTCTTAACAAATATTTCATTTGCTAATTATGATTTAAATATTTGCAACTTAATTTTATTCTTGATTTGTAGGAAATTATCATTTTAAGGTTTTTAATTAATCTGTTTTGACTAATCCAAATGTAAACAGATTCATAAGGTTAAACTTTAATCCTGACCCAACTTTAATTGTTCTTAATTTTATTTATTGAGGATATGACAGTTAATCAATTTAAGTATTAGACAATTTTAATTAGTCCTCTCCTAGTATAAATTTGAACAGTTTGCTAAACCCCTTTTAAATAGGAGTTTAAAAAAAAATATCCCTACCTTTTTGTCGGGTAACTATCAAACTCACATTCACTGATTGTAAATGGCTTTTCTTTTTTCTTTTTTTCTTTTTTTTCTTTAGAATATTGCTATCATCTCTGAAGCTGCCAGCTCTGGAATTTCACTTCAAGCTGACAGACGAGCACGTAATCAGAAGCGGCGTGTTCATATAACATTAGAATTACCATGGAGTGCAGACAGAGCTATCCAACAATTTGGTAAGTTTACCAACATCTTATTGGGTTTTTAAATGCATTAGTTTTATTTTACTTAATTTTTTAAATGTTCAATTTTTATGTGAAATGTGGACCAAACGAAATAAGCTTCAGAGATTTTCAACTTGAACAGAATTAGTTAATGATGCCAGATATAGAATTAGGTGTATTTGTGATTTTTTTTTTTTTTTTTTTTTTTTTTTAGGTTGTGATGGGATAGCAATTTAAAACATAGTTCTAAAATGAACACAGCCACAAAAAAGAGATGCTTTTGGTTAGAGAAAGTTTTTATTATTATTATACTATTGTTCACTCAATACAAGGTCCAAGAGCCAGTCAATGTAGAATGTGGTTGATGTAGGTCATGGTTGATTCCCAAAACTTGAAGAGGTTAAGATTGTAGTGTTAGGGAAGCATCTTCTCGAATACCTGTTCCACAAAGTAATGGTTCTTTGGAAGAAGCTGTCCAAATAGAACTTTTTACCAATTGGGATACAAAGAGAACAAGAATAACTCCTCCTCCCCCCCCCAAGTATAAGTGGCATGGCAGGTTTTAGCTGTAAATGACTGAACTAATGGAATTAAGGTATGTAGCTCATCAGAACATTTTCCATAATAATAGGCTTGTAAAGTTTTGTCTCTGGGAAAGGAATTGTAGGGTGGGAAATGATTCATCACCCACAAGACCATATAGAGGCTTTTGAACTCTGTCAAAGCTAGAAAGTGAAGATTTGAGTTTCTCCAACCCAGATATGGCGGCAATACAATATTTTTGGTCTGATCTGACTCTTGTAAAGATAGAGCATTGCAGTAGAATTCGGATACTTTTCTGGATCAGTAGAAAGGACTGGACACTTTAAAAATGAGGTATGGGGTGAATTTGAGTCTCAATAGATGTTTCATGCAACAAAGCCTCATTGAGAATAAAACCATTCATCAAACTGGAGAAAACTCTGGTTTCCTCAGTTATAATGAAATGTTACTAGCTTGGTTTTAGAGGTATTGAATGTTATGTGCCAGTCAAGAGTCCTGTAACCCATTAATTGTAGATACAACCACACACTGTAGTTGTAGTAGATCTGAGAGTGTGAAGCAAGATAATCCAGTGGAGCCCATCCCTCTTTAAGTTGGTTTGGAATTCAGTTTTCCTTCCCCTGTCTACCACTCAAGGCAAGAGAGCCCAGTCTGCCCTGCTATTTAAGCTATACCTGGTTGAAGATGAAGTCAATGAAACAGTTAATTTTTTTTACTTGTCAGGCCAATTTCACTTTCCATGTTGATAACCATTATGCAACACATACCACTTGCAATAAAGAGAATTTTGAAAATGAATGAAGTCAATAGTAAATGTTTATTTTATTAGAAATAAAATATTTCCATTGATACTGTTGACAGAATTGTCAAGTATATCATTTTTTTTTTTCCGTAGGACGCACCCATCGATCAAATCAAGTGAGTGCACCAGAATACATTTTCCTCATATCTGAATTGGCAGGAGAAAGAAGGTTTGCTTCCACAGTAGCCAAAAGGCTGGAAAGTTTGGTAAGCTTCAGTTTTATTCTGTAGTTGAAATTTAATAACTTCTACAAATTCTGATGACCTTTTATCCAGCCTAATTGAAATATACTGATATCATTGTTTTGTTTTTTTTTAGTAATTTCTTGCTTTCAAAATGACTGAGCATTTTGGGGGTGGGAGAATTCATAGAATGAGTAGTAGTTAAGGGACAGGTAAATAAACTTCTGGTCAACTTTTTTTTTTTTTTTTTTTTTTTTTTTGGTCAAATATGCTTAAACAACTTTATACAGTCCAACTTCTTGAAGAACCTGGCACCTTTTGGGACCAGACCATTACCAAGACACGGAGAATAACACAAATCCCCCCCCTTTTTTTTTAGGGAACTATGTAAACATAGTCTTGCAAACTCATTCCACATATATATTGCTGACAACATTCCTTTCTTTAATTTCTTCAGTAACTCCATAGATTTATGCTTACGCTTCTTAGCCTTCTTACCTATAGCACCACCTGTTGTCTAGTGTAGCAAAATGGGTAAATATCAAACTATATATAAGAAATGAGCAAGATCATATCACCCAAACAGTCTACTGCTGCAGGAAGTTGTAAATGTGTGGTGCTGCCCTTGTAATCAATCAACGTGCTAATGGCAGATGATCCAAGAAAGGTGCCAGGCTATGGGGGCTGAATGACAGACTGCGGAATTAAAGAGGCCAGACCGTAGCTGGAACCATAACTTAAATGAGATACGCTGGGGGCCGTAAAATTCCCAGCCTCTCTCTCTCTTTCTCACTCATGTATACATGACCAAATGGTTAAGACAGATAATGTCTTACCAAGGTTAACCTTTTTTCACCTCCTCTTACCACCACCAGAAGCAGATATTCTCATATTTGGCTTATCTTTATGTAAGAATCAAAATGTTCAGACTCTGCTTATTTCAATGCATCTAGAAAACTGTTTTTTGTTTTTCTTTTCTTTTCAAATTTTGAACTATTTTTATTTTTCATTCTCTAGGGAGCCTTGACACATGGTGACCGAAGGGCAACTGAAACCCGAGATTTAAGTAGATTTAATTTTGATAACAAAGTAAGAAAAATAATTTTTTTTTTTTTTTTTTTTTTTTTTTTAATCCAGCCTTGTTAGAGCCATTTAGATTAACAGTAAATACTGTAAATGAATGTATCTGATTGTTACTCTAAAACCTTTGTAATACTGTCTATTGAGAGTAAATGTAGATTAGTGTTGCTCTAATTAATATGCATAGTTGTATTAGATATTAAACCCTATTTTGCTCATCCATGGTATTATAGAAATTTATTAAAATTTGTTTTTTAAATGAACTTGACTATTTCTGCTAAATTTGGTCAACAAAATCTTTTTGCTATATATATATATATATATATATATATATATATATTATTTTATTTATTTATTTATTGACTTCTGTAAATTTTCTGCAGCTGTTAAATCAATTTAATTTTTCTTTTTCTACCACCATTACAGTATGGTAGGGCTGCTCTAGAGAGTGTTATGAAATCTGTTTTGCGCTACGAAACCCCACTTGTTTCCCCGCCAACTGAATATTCTGGAGATTTCTTTGAAGGTAAATTTGTATTTTATGCCAACCTGGTTATTAATAACAATGTAATCACTTAGAAATTAATTTTTGTTCATTATGGGTTTTTTTTTTTTTTGTTTTTTGTTTGTTTTTTTGTTTTTTTTTTATCTCCCATAAACTTAGTTTATGCAAAGATAATGTTGTGCATTATATATTAAAATTGTGCATTTTGGTTTATCCTGCAGATTATGGTAACTAGCTCACTTTGTTGCTATTTGCCAGCATAACCCCTAAACAGAATCAAACTTTGGCATATACAATTTTAAGTTCCATTTATATAATAAATGTTTCTGCAAATGGAAATTTTAAGCTTTTCAGATTATGCAGCAAATTTCAAATTTTTT
Organism: Acanthosepion pharaonis; assembly: GCA_903632075.3. NCBI lineage: Eukaryota > Metazoa > Mollusca > Cephalopoda > Sepiida > Sepiidae > Acanthosepion > Acanthosepion pharaonis. The sequence goes on along the minus strand of CAHIKZ030005595.1, from coordinate 165,683 downwards.
ATCCCAAAGTTTATGATTGATTTGAAAGTGATTTTTTTTTTTTTCTCCTTTCCCTCTAGATATCAAAACCTCTCTTATTGGCGTTGGACTCATTAGTCTTGATGAACGAGTCGGAACACCTTACTTGGAGAAAGGTCAGTCAGTAATTTTCACTTCACTATTGCTCACATTTTATTTTCTTGAAGTTTTTCTCTATTTGAATTTCATTTTTTTATACCTTTTACAGAATATAACAACATCAGCAAGTTCCTGAACCGAATTCTTGGTATGCCTGTAGAGCAACAAAATGCCTTATTTAAATATTTCCTGGAAACCTTAACAGCTATAATATTGGATGCAAAACGGAATGGTCGATGGGATATGGGAATTATGGGTGAGCATTGTCTTTCAGGCTTTCTTTATTGTCATACATAAACCTGTTTGCTAAATCACAGTAATTATTTCAATAAATTTTGATTGAAAGAGTTGCAGGAAATAATGATTCTTTTTGTTTTTTTGTAGATCTGGGATCGGGAGGAGAAAGTGTTAAAAAACTTGAAACTAAAATATTTGTAGGCAATACTGATCTTAACAAAGCTCGCACAGAATTACACACTGTAAGTATAAGTTTACTTTTGAATTTTGATCTATAATGAACAAGGACTATGGCTCGTATTTGAGGTAGTTTAGATATACAAGAATATTTTTGTTTATCATGTATGAAAAAAGAAATATCATCTTGCACTCGGGTCTGTGTTTTTGTAAAAACTTAAGATTAGGTGAAAGTCCCATTCCTCCACCCCACCAAAAATTTTAATACAGTAATTCTCAGGTTACAACCATCCCGACCTACAACGATTCATGGTTGCAATGCAATCTCCATTAATCTTGTTTCAACTAATGCCATTTGCCTTGTACATACGACTCAATAGAGACATGATCTTAGACTTAATCTCATTTACAAAGAACCAATGTCATTGGCAATAAATATACAGGCAGCTTAAATGAATTCTATTATGTATTAGTTTCATTCCATTCTTTATATTATATGCATTAGTTTCAAGTCCATGTGAGTTTTTTTTTTTTTTTTAGTTCTAATTATGTAAATTAGTCATAGAAATGTCTTATGTCCTAGATAAACTGTTTACTAAACCACAATCCTCCTTATTACTTTACTATTGCATTGGTGAGTGACATAAGTGCTTATTCATGGGAAATCATGTTACAATGCATTGTAGGAATGGAACTCTGTCATAAGTTGAGGTCTGCCCTGTATTTGGTTAGGCCATGAAATTTTTCAACTTTCATGCTGCTGATATGGAATACAATAGTCTCTCAATTTTGTTTAGAACTTTATAATTTTTAACAGTATTAAAGTAATTTATCCTGAAAAGTCTTATAGTATTAAATGTGCAAAAAAGGCTTTCCAAATTAATATAGGAATAAGTTTAATTGGATATACAGTCAATCTTTGCCAAATCTTTCAGGATCTGCAATATCCAACAATTTGTTTAAATATACATAAATATTTTGCCAGAAAAATAATGATAAATTTTTGGTCAGGTATTGCAAAACACTACTCCATTTCAGAGCTCCTTTGTCACTAGTGTTCATTGCTTTCTAAAACATTAAATGAACTTGTTCCTTGAATTTTTGTGCTTCCTTGTTGTCAACTTTATCCTCATGTGCTAAAAGAAAAATCCATTAACCCTACTGATTCATTCTTTCAAAATACACAATATTATTGACTATTTTATAATTATTTTTTTTTTTTTATTTCTTCTCTTAATGCTGAATATATTTTTTAAAAATATTGTTTGGTTGTACAATAATTTGACTTTTTTTTTTTTTTTTTTTTTTTTAATCAATGATTATGAATACTAAACTTATTGAAACTTGAATGATTTTGTCAGCAAACTTAGTTATCCTCCATTTCAGGTGAGTGTTGAGAGAGGTTTGTCTTGGAACCAAGCCATTGACATTTGGAAAGATTGTAAAGGACAAGATGATGGCTTCTATCTTTCAGCACAGGTTTGTAAAATCTTTCTTGTAAGATGTAAAAACTATGCAATTCATTGTGTAATTTTCTTTTATTATTACTGCCGAGATTTCATGTATGTGGCTAATAGATTGGGGATTTATTTACCTGTTATATCCACTTGGTAACATTAATTTCTCATCTAAGTTTAATTTGGAATCAACTCTCACTATTTCAAACAGATTGCTGATTATGTCTTCCCAAATTTATAAACTTAATTCTGCTTTACTACAATAAAATGTCCTGAGTATGACGTTAAACTACATCCGGCAGCAAGGCCTCTGATCAGGAGATTCTTCAATCTAAGCTGCTAACCATGACTTCACCATGCCTCCTTAAGAGGAGTAACACAAAGAGTAACTTGTTTTTAGATTTCACTTCACTTTTAGTTTGCATGTAAGCTCTTAAAACATTTTCCCTCTTTAGATGCGAAATGGTAAAAAGACTGCGGTGCTAGCTGTTCATCCTCCAACAATGAAAAAGAAGGAACGACACTTCCATGTTTACCGTCCAAACACAGGTTTACAACCCCGTTCAGAATCGCCAGCTGAACTAAAGAAAAAATTTCATAAGGTAGGTAAACATTTTATTTATATAATGCAAAGAGACACTACAGCTAAGATTTAAAAAAAATTTTTTTTTTTTTTTTAAGACTTTGCTGTGGCTTTGAACTAATTGGCAACTATATCTTCATTTCTAAGTGAAATGTATTTATCACTTTACTGTAAGTGAAAATAGTAAGCTATTTTATAATGAGTTTTAACTTTGGTTGTTTCCTTTCTGAATGTTTCTCTTTCTACTCTTTAAGGGTAGAGTCCTTTGCAAAGATAATTTCTCAGTTAAAGGTTCCACTCTCAGAACAACAAATAATTGGGGTGGGGTCAACTAATATAAAATAATTTTATTCCTGGATTATACAGAATGATGTTCTTGACGACTTCTTTGACATTCTATGTTGCTCACTTTCTCCTCTTGACATTCACTGCACTCTTGCAACATGAACTGATATTTTTTTTTTGTCTTTCATTTCTTTCACTCTCTCTCGTATCTCTTTCACTCTCTCTCGTATCTCTCTCTCACTCTCTCTCGTATCTCTCTCTCACTCTCTCTCGTATCTCTCTCTCACTCTCTCTCGTATCTCTCTCTCACTCTCTCTCGTATCTCTCACTCACTCTCTCTCTCTCGTATCTCTCACTCACTCTCTCTCGTATCTCTCTCACTTTCTCTTCTCGAGAGGTTCATATTGGACCTTCCAACACAAATGCCAAGCAGTACTGCTTGTTTTTTCCAAATTTCTGGCAGAGTGAATTGCATCATAGCACTCTATTTCTCACACATGATGACCAATGGACCCTACTATATACTGTGCAGTTGACAAAATCAAAAACCAACAATGCACTTGTGTAAAATAATATAAAATGGCAACAATTTACTTATCGCATTGTGTGTGTGCATATGTGCACCTACCTATCTTTATATCTCTGATACTGAATATTTTTAATTTTTAGGTGGTGTCAGAAGATGCCAAATCTTGGTGGGATGACCAGTACCGCTCATCTGCTAGAACTTGCATTCATGCATATTGGTAAGTAAACTCTTTTAGTCTTATTTTGTTACTAGCAATATGATTTGAATGGGAGGTGGCTCTGGAAAGGGCTGTTTTTGCATTCTCAATTGAAACACCTCTTCAACTGCTGCTGTCTTGCGCATCATTTTCAGCCTCACACACAGAAGTGTTCAGTTATGCTCTTCTGGAAAACCAGTGGCTGTATTGATCTTCGGGCTCAGTGGCTCTGATTGAAGCATTCCGAGAGGCATTTTGAGACCGGCAAACTGAACATTCTAAAGATAATTTGTTATCCCTTATTCGCATGGCGGACCTGGCGGCAGTGGTTTTGCGACCTAGGCAAGTTCTTTTCTTTGGTGGCATGTCTTAGGCAAGTATGAATTGTCAAATGGAATCTGGGGGCAAGGACCAGAAGAGAACACTGTAAAGCTACAGGAATCACTAAGCTTAAATAACTTTAGGAAAGGTTGGAAAAATAAATGTTTAGTAATAAAAATAAAATAAAAAAAAAAAAAGCAAACTTATTTATTACTATGGTGAATGCAATGCAAAAGCTGGCAGGACAATAAAATAAATTTAAATTGGGAATGGCTATAAACGACAATGAAAGCAACGTCTTAAAATTGTAGTAGTAGGTTTCTTGGCCAAGAGAAGGAGGGCTGGACATACAGAAGTAGAAGCAGAATTAAGCATTAGCAATGAGCTTAGGACTGCATAGACCATCAGTATGACACCACGACATTTGATTGGACGTGTGAAGGAGTTTAGTGCAGCCAATGGGCAACTAGAACAGGTATCGCATTCTGCAGGTCATGCGAATGCACATGCATCAGCACTTTTCAGAACGCGACACAGCATGTGTTGCACATACACATATACACCCATTTCTGCACATGCTAATTATCAAGGTCAGCAGCAACCAATGGGCAACGTGTGGAGGTGTGAATCATGCCCACACAGCATGAGCTAGGATTGGAAGGTTATGTGTGAAAAAGTAAATTAAATTTTGCTTTTGATTTTTACACAATGTTAAAAAAAATCAGTTTTTCAATTTTTCACCTTCAAGGTTTTAATTTTTTTTTCAGCCAATTTGGACTAGAAGCCAGCACTGAAGAATTTTCTATCAAACAAAAAAAAAAATTTCATCAAAATCTGAAAACTGTGGAAACCCATAAACAACATCCAATCTCACTCTCTCATATATGCACACACACACACACACACACACACACACTTTGAGAATTATAGATATATAGATTACATTTTCAGGTTCTCTTCACAGATATGTTAATTAATTACAATTAATTATTATTTATAATTATATTATAACAATAATAATCATTATTTATACTTAATTATATAAATTTAATATTTATAATAATAAATAAATTATTGTAATAATTTAAACTATTTATTTTTATTTTTATGAAAAACATATATCCAAGAACAGATAGTAAATAGTAAAATGTTGCTGAGAGTTATAATGGACAGGAAGTAGTGGAGAGCCATTGTTACTAACAATTTGGACTCAAAAACGGCACTGAAGAATTATCTATCAAACATTGATATAGATAGGTTAATAAAGTTTTACTGTTGTGTGGTTTGTACTTTCTTTTCTTTCTTTTTTCATGTCAAACTTTTTAACTTTTTTAATATGCCCTTCAATTTGGGCCAACATGCTCATGTTGCTGTTATGCTTCAAACATTTCAGCTGTTGTACTCTTTGGCCTTCAAGTGTCTTTCATACTTGTTAACCTTGAAATTTTTTGACAGAAGCCATTATTCAATCCACAGCAGTGGGTGGTGGTTATCCCATTTTCCATACTTGGATCTGGATTGTTGGAGAGTGCAACAGCAGCAGCAGAAATGTTTAGTATGATAACCAAGATGAGAGCCTCTGCTGATCTGTATAGAAACTGGCATAAAAATAATAATAATAATATTCATCTCTAAAATTTGGATGCAATTTTTCTCTCAAATTAAAAGTATTCATATTTTTTTTTTATTATTTAATATAAGATAAAAACACACAGACACCTGAGTTTCTTTAACCTGGATAACTTTTTTTTCTTTTCTTTATTTTTTAATACAAAATTGAGATATATTGGCCAACTTTGTGTTGCAGGAAAGGAAATTGTAAAAAGACTGCCATGGGTTTGCAGTGTGAAATTGGCCTGCGTACAAGGACTTACCATGTTCTAAGTGGTTCTGTACTGAGTGTGTGGAGTAAAGTGGAAAATGTTCTCACCTCTTTACCTGGAGGAAACTCTTCCAAAATGCAAATTATTCGACTTAGAACCGATGATAAACGAAGAATTGTTGGTGAGTAGACAATTTATTTAAATAAAGTTTAATGTACAAAATGTCTTGTTACTAATTTCATTGTTTTTGCAAATACATTTTTGCATAAGTGAAAAGTTTTTCAACAATGACCAGTCTTTTTCTTTAGGTCTTTGGTGGTGGGGGGATAGAAGTGTCAGTTTGGCATAGTGGTCTCACAAGCAGATATTTGGCATTTTGCGGACAAAATCACATGTATTATATCTGGTCTGAAAATAGACAATCTCAGGGATTTAGGACTGGTCTAACTTTGCCCTAACTCCGGTTGATATCTTGTTGACATGTTATGTGATAAACAAGCTTAACTTGACAATCATTTTCAGAAATGACCTATATCAAGTGGATTTTGCAACCTTACACCACAACATTCAGTCAAATTAATACTTTTTTGCCATGTTTTTGCACTGACCCTTTGCCAACTTTGAATAATGCCAACAAAAAATGCCCTAGATGACTATTTTTCCTCCTTTTCTGTGTAAATTTCCAAATAATAAAAAAAATTATATCTGCAAAATGTAAAATTTTTTTTCAGAAAAATGTTAAAATGTGACCAGTTCCTTTCATATGTTGGATCATTTCCCTCTTTTCACACCATATATCAATTTTCAACACACCTTTCTTTGTATTTATCAGTAAAATCATGATCTAGATCTCTATTCCTATGTTGGTGGACAAGGTCTGATTCTATTTTTCACTGAAAATCCCTCCAAAAGAAGTCTAAATGAATTAAATACAAACTTTAATCTCTCTTGAAGAATTTTGCTCTTCACTGTAGACCTAAGTTTCTAGACCTAACTCTCTGTCTTAATTAGAAATGTAAAAGTTTTATTTTAAACTTCCTTTTAAGTCCAAAATAACATTTAATACAGCTCATTAATTGAGCTGAACATCATTTAAGGTCCTCAAATCCACAAATGTTTGCTTGGCTCTATTGTGCAAGCCCACTCTATTTGCTAAGTACAATGAGATGTCTTGCTGTAAATTGGCAGCTAATCAATTGAGAGGAAATGTTTCAAGTGAAAATTCATGCTGGACAGTAAGTTTAAAAAGTAATATATTGTTACAAACAACAAATTATCTATTCGATAGACACTTTCCTTTCTATTAATATGGTATTATCTGCTAGCTTATTTTAATTTTCTAAACAAATGATATTTTTGTGTTTTTCAGGCAGTTTAATTCCAGGCAATTGCTTGAAAGCCTTGTGTAATGTCCTGTCTCAGGATTCTGCACATACCTACACTGAAACCCCGGATCAGAATGCAATGGAGAGCGTCCACTTGAGCATGCCTGTGCTTTTATGATCTCCCTGCAGCTGGGGGGGTAGTAAGCAGCAGCTCACTACCACAAGTCTTTCATTGTTAACACAAATCTTAAAACACATACAAAAGAAGAAGAAGAAAAAATAGAAAGAAAACTGTCATTGCTCAGCCTCTCTAGCCCTTTACACCACTTGCTGTATCTTTTTTTTTTCCTTTCCTTTTTTTTTTTTTTTCCTTGGCTCATGTCATACCTTCACAAATATGCATGCACATATACAGAAACAAAATTTCTCATTCTTTGTTTGTTTTGTTTTTTTTTTTCTCTCTCTTCTCTTTTTCTTTTTTTTTTTTTTTTTTTTTTGTTTTACAAAGAGATGAGCGGGGGCGGGGAGAAAAGAAAAAACTCAAGTGCTGGTAGCGAGGGCTTGCAGCTTTGGCAGTTGTGGTGTTTTGTGTAGAATTCCTGGTGAATACTGGAGATGGACTCTTGAATCTGTAAGGTGGGCTGCCTGTCTGCCCAACTTCTTGCTGCTTTGTCACTATTTGATGGGGTCTGTCTGAACCACTGCCATCTTCCCAGTTTAACAAATCATATACAAGAACAATCTGCTGGCTGAAATCAAATCAGTGGTCTACATCCCACTTGCAGGACAAATATCCAGTTGTATCAACTATGGCAAGAGAGAAAGCAGAGATAAGAGTTAAATTGATCATTCTCTCTTGCCTACAAACCCTTATCATCAGTTTATTAAATCAACAACAAAAACTGTATAAAGTATATAGGAGTCAGTACATTAATTTACTTATAAAATCTCTTATGCTCTAAAATAACTTACAGAGAATTTTTTTTAAACAGATTGTTTTACTGATTTGAGAGAAATTGCAATTTTAACAACACTACAACAGGAAGGAAATTGTATGGCAAATTTTTTTTTTTTTTAAGTTTTGCTACTCTTTCATGCCAGTTGTAGAGTTGTAATTCCAATTTTATAAAGTTAATCGTAATAAGTTGGTTCATAAAAAATAAGTATGTAGGAATCTCTTGCAGTTTTCTAAACTGCCTTCTTTATTGCTCTTCAAACATTCCTTTCTTTTTTCTTTTAGTTCCCTTTACTCTTTTCCTTCTTTCTTTCTCACTCAATAACAAATCATTATGACAAAAAGATTAGTTTACTTCATTATTTTTCAATCACTGATAATGATCGTCACATTGATGTTTATTTTTTAACTAAAGGCCATTTAATTTTCCCACTTTTAGTGTAGAAAAGATTTGGACTGCAGAAGAGAATAGAACCGTTTAAGTTTAGAAGTTTTGCCGTCTTTAGCCAATTCCTGTTCGTCTGCTGGACGTAAATAAGCTTCTTTATATTGTGCAATGAATGAAGGCCTCTATATTTTACCTTTTTTTTTTTAGTTTTAGCTCCTAAATTTAATTTCAACTTTGACATTTGAATTATTATAATGTATATCCTTGAATTAACAATCAAGTGAATATAAGTATTGTGACTTTGATCACAAATTTTAAAAAAAAAATTTTTTTTTTTTTTTTTTTTAAACAGAAATTCTTATTTACTGGAAAAGGTCACAGAAGCACACTCGTTTTTTTTATTATTATTTAAAAGCAACCAAAAAAAAAACTTGATCTTTTCCTAGCAAAATAGTTTTTTTGTTTTAAGAGATGCTCCCTTAAATATTTTGTTCACTTGATGTGATTACTAATCATATCTTTTAGGAGATTCCTTTTCTTTTTCTTTTTTTTTTTTTTTTCCGTAATTAATTAAAGGAATTTATTACCAGTAATTATTTGCATAGTTTCATTTAATTACAGAGTTGACTTTAAGTAAAAAAAGCTGAATCTTTCATATTTGTATTTTTGATCATAGTTTCCTTTCTGTTAACTTCAAGTTTAGTTGTAAGATTAACTCTTTGGGTTTTGTTTTACATAGTAAAAGCTATTTGTAATTTTCATTTCTAACAGTAAAAAATATCTACCTTTTTTTTTTTTTTTTTTTTTTTTTTTTTTCTCTCTCTCTCTCTCTCTCTCTCAAAAAACATTCCATTGCAGGTTTTGCTTCCATATTAATTTGTAGTCATCCCTTTTGTTCACGTAGATTAAATACTTTCTCTATTCTTTACATGTTTAGAAAGGATACCAATTGTTTCAACAAATCAGTTGTGGGGTGTGCAGTTGCTCTTAACAAATATTAAGCCAGTTTAAGATCCTTACCTTGCTACTATAAATGTCCCAAGTATCGTTAGTTAGTCGTATTGGTGGAAGTCCATCCAGAATATTATTACGAAAAAAGAAACAAAAACAAAAAAATTTTTTTAAAATGGCAACACTACTTCATATTACTTTCATCACAATATTTATACGACTCATTTTGATTTACTTATTCTCATTATTGTACATTTAATTCATCTTAATGAATTTTCTTTTTTTTTCTTTTTTTTTCTTTTTTTTTTTTTTGTACCATGGTTAGTTCATTATTATTATTTTTTAATTTAAAAAGAAAGTCTCTAGCTCTCTTCTTTTTTTCTCTCTCTCTCTCTCTCTTCTGGTTACACTACCATTGTGATTCCTTGACAGTAATTGTAGAAAGTTTTAATCTTTTCATCCATGTAGGCCATAAGAAAAAGCAAAAAAAAAGAGGAAGAAAAAAAAAAAAAAAGAGACATATTAAAAAATTGCTGCCTGTTTTACTGTTTGCCAGCCTGTGATACTCTATGGCTGCTGGATATTAACTGTTATGGAATCGAACCAACAACTCATCTATTCACGCTCATTGTACTTATAATACACATCGCAGACGACAACAACAACAGAAACAAGAGAGGGAGAGAAAATCTTTCTCTAAGTGTCAATATTGGAGAATCACTTCTTCAGTCAAGTATTTTGCCAAAGATTATCTTGACTTCATGCCTGTATTTTGTTCATTCAACTCCTTTGATTTTTCATCATTTCTGTTCTGCTTCAGAATTTTTTTTTTTTTCTTTCTACCCCCCCCCCCCCCCCCCACTTGACAAATGCTCTTCATCTCAGTGGTAATGGCCAACAAGTCACTGTCTTGTCATTTGTCAACAAACCTGCATAATTGTATCAAATGTTTTGGTTATATCAACTGTTGCCTCTTTGAATAAAAAATCTGTAACAATTTGTATCTCCTATTTTGTACTTTTTACTTTTACTTTTTTTTTTTTTTTTTTTTTTTTTTTTTGTTCTCTTGGCCAAACTATAAAGCTGGTCAGTTTTGTGCCTGTTTCCCCTCCTACCCACTTTGGCTATAGTACAAGTAATTATCAGTTTTCACACACACATACACATATATATATATATATATATTTAAGATATGGTTCCTTTGCTGCATAAGAGTTTTCATGTTTTAAAAACAAGAGCCAAAAGCGAAATTTTTGGAATAACTAATCTTGAAATTTACGCATCTTTATAAGCATATTCATTCGTAAAATTAATTACTATGGAAACGGCTGAAGCAAATAAGGGTTAACAATTTGTATCAACATATTAGTAACTAAGTGAAAAATATGTCCACACCAATGTGTAAACTAAATTGTTGCCCAAAATAACAAGTTTGAGAATCAAATTTGACTCAAAGAAAATGTAGACAAGAAGGATGATAGAATAAAAAAAAAAATATGCCTTTGATGTGTCTTAAGATAGGATAGAAAATGTCTTTGAAAAAATAAGAATGTTTTTAAAGTTTGCAGGCTGATAATGACCTGTATCTCTAGTTTTTGTTGTCAGTGTTAAAAAATGATATTAAAACTTTTGTGCTTTTATTGCTTGGCTTTAAAAGTTCAACTGGCAACCCTATTCCTTTACTTTTGTATGGCTAGAAAATGTACAAATGTGAATGTCTTATAGACATTTGCACAGATGTCATCAAATTTGAGACAGAAAAATGTCCCAAAACCAAGTCCCTGTCTGCGGTGCTGTCAAATGTGAATGACCTTTTATATCCAGTGAAACTGCAGATTTTTGTGTCTGTTTCAAAAGACAAACCGTTTCTGATAAAATATTGCTTCCTTTCCTTGTAGATGTTTTTTTTTTTTGTTTTTTTTTTTAGCATGATCATGAAACTTAAGATTTGTAAAGGAAGAGCACGCTCAAAAGATAATTACATTTTCCAAACTGAATGAATTTGTAAGAATTTTGTCAGACCCAAAGATCAAGTGTGTATTTCTGGAAGATAGGGCTATGCAAAATTTATGAAGAAAAAAAAGTAATGTGTCAACAAAAGATTTGTTTGCATGCAGAATTGCAACAAAGACTTTGTCTCCCCTTAGATAACCCTCTTGTCATTTGCATGGTTGAACACAAGACATTCTAGAAAGATGTATTTTCCCACATGATGGACAGAAAAGAAGTCAGCAAGTCTGATTGTGATTTTGTCATTGCAAAGAATTTGAGGAGGCTGCTGTAAATATCGCTTTCAGCAAGCATGGAAACCTTTGTCGAGCAACAATGAATATCAAAAACCGTGGAAAGTTGTTTGCAGATTACTGGTACTCTCTCATGGACAGGCCTCAGTGCAAAGAGGTTTCTTATTGAATAAAGAAATTTCCACTGACAATATGAAAGAGCAGACTGATTGCATAGTGCATTATCACAGACTATTTGACCACATTTGGAAGTGCTGGGAATGTTTCCTCTTCTTTGCAGTCCTTCAAATGCCAGAACCGAATACAACCAATATCTTGAGGCTGAAAAGAAAAAAAGGGCAGGAAGAAACAACTGGACAAAAACGGAAATCCATGCTTAGGGAAATTGAAGAACTAAAGACTAAGAACCACAAGCTTGAAAGTTGCACACAAGATTTGCTCAAGTCTGCATAGCTGTCAGCTGACTAAGAACTTCACATTTATTGCAAAGTCCAATGCCATGTGAAGATCTGCAAAAGACAAACCCATAGAGATATCAAAATTGGAAGACGAGCTGAATGCTAAACTAGATGAACTGAAAAAATGGTAACATCGTGTTCTGTGCCATATACAACAAAAGCCATCAGTAGTAGGGGTAGCTAAAATGTGTAGTCTTGTTGTGAACATTTCTATTTGTAGTTCTGTTCATTAAAACCATTATACGTGTGACACTAAGACGTAGAAAGGGTTAAGAGATAGCCCGATAGCTATACTGATAAACGATGCAAGATTTTGTTAAATTCAGAAAGTTTATTTTTCTTCTGTGAATAAACCCTAAGGGATGATGTAGGGCTGACTTGAAGTAAAATGACTTCATTATTTTGAAGCACTTAGCTCAAAAGGGCCATCTGGTTCATTTAAATTCATAAGGGTTGGGGAGAGATGGTGTAAGAGCATTCGAAGTTGGCCAAGAAGTTTATTCAACAGGGCCAAAATAAAAACACTGATTTATGACCGCTCGCTAAGGTGCGTGTTATGGAAAGTCTCCTGAAAACCACAGGCATAAAAGTGAATCGATGGGGGTGATGATATTTTTAAGGTTTTGAGGAATGTAGGCGAAGTTAAGAGAATTGATTTATTTCACTTGTCAAAAAAAAAAAATATGGTCGCAGGCATAGATTGCTAAGTAAATGGAATTTCTTTAGATAGAAGCCGCGTATCACTGGCCGACACTTGCTAAGAAAACTATCATGGGGACAAAGAATCTCCAACACGCAAACTGTTAACTTACTCAGAGCCTTATTAATCTTAGTAAAAGACCAACCAAGAGTAATTGTAACCTTTAACAGCCGATGATTTTAAATTGTTGGCAGTTTTTATACTGGCATTTATTCTTTCTACTTTTTTTAATCATTTCACCCCAAGCAATGCAATAAAGCCATTAAGACGCAAAAGGGTTACTGAGTATTAGAGAAAAATATACTATTAAGGAGAGAAGACAATAAAAGAACAAGATTTAAGAACACAGAATATAGCGATTGACATTGCATTTAAATTTTTGAAAATCAAAGTTGGCAGGAAAGCAAGAAGTCGGAAGAGAGTTCCATAAACAAGTGCAATAGAAGAAACTGTTAACAGAGAACTTACGGTTGCATCTGGCCATTTCAACTGTAAAATGATGAGACCTAGCTGCCAATCTAGTACTGCAGTTAAATTCATAAACTTTAGTTACCATAGAGGAAAGTTCATCCGAACAATTACCATGGAAGTATTTATAGAAAATGCTCGGAGAAGCTACGTTACGGCGGTGTGAGTGACTGCAGCCGAGATACCAGATCAGAACCAATAATTTTGCAGATACTTCTGTGGATTTTATCAAGAATCTCTAAATATATAGCAGGAGCACCAGACCAGATATGGCAGCAATATTCAAAGCAAGAATGGATGGTAGACTTATAAATATGTAAGATAGATTCTGCCGAGAAAACATTGTCTAGCTCAATATAGTGAACCAATTTTCCTAGCTACAGACTGAGTAACTGATTCAATATAATCTTTCCACTTCATGTCGGCTGAAAGCGTTAACTCGCGAAAACGTAATGAGTCGCTCTCCTGGAGCATCGTGTATGTAATCGTTTTACTTTTTCGAGAAAGACTGCAGTCAAGAAAACCCACAAACAAAAGAATTCTTCAATAATCCCATTTTGGCCAGTTACAGAACCAGTATACGACACTATCCGGAGACCAACGACAGGTAAAAATATTGAACAGACGAAAACATCCACGCCTGAAACACGTTACACTTCACTTGGTATTCGGTACCAGTGACTATAGTGATTTGCTAAGCGTAGTTTAGTTGTGGCACAAGGCCGAATGTATGGGGCACTCAGTGAAGACTGAACTCGCTACTCAGTCGTAGTTGAATCTCTCGAGGCAAGTATGCTAACGATTACACCATGCCAAAATGTTTGTGCAGCCAGTGACTATAAGAGGTGATATTTGGTACTGCAATCGATGGTAGGTGTGTCGTATTCTGTCGGCACACCGACATTTTTTTTTAAACAAACGGAACAAAAAGCATAACCTGCAATCGTTGTAAAATTGATTCTGGATATAAAAAGATCTCAGCCGTACCACGACTTCAGACATCAGCGGAAGTTCCAACTTGCTATCGTCCGCCGCTCCAACCATCTACAGCTCCAGTCATTTTTCTCCAGCAGCAACAATATACAAAAGACTGTCCTTTTTAGGATAACGCCCTTCACCGATTACAAAACTGTCCTTTTCAGGACAACGCTTTTCTCCCCCTCTACATCAGCGTTTCTCAACCTTTTTACCCTTGCGTAACCCTTAAAATAAATTACATGTCTCAAGGAACCCCTGCGCAAAAACTAAATTATATACCATATCTTTCTCATTTTATTTTCATTGTAGTTCACGTGGTAAATATCATAGGATATAGTTTTGAAAAAATGGTTTAAGGAAAAATTAATACTTCTTTGTCAAATTTTTCGGTAATGCTAAATAAAATTCATGCTGTTCGTTTTTTGTTTTTTGTTTTTTTTTTTTTTTTTTTAAGCGTTTCACCCCAAGCAAGGCGGGAAGCCACTAGCGCGCAAGGGGTTACATAAAGTTGGAGCGAGAGCAAATAGGAGTGGTAAAGGAAAGAATGAAGAGAAGGATAGGGAATAGATCAAGGCATCTGGAGACGTCGATTGACATTACATTTGAATAGTTGGATTATTATAGCTTTCGGGGAAACAGGAAAAATGGGAGGGAGTTCCACAGGCGAGAGGTGCAAGACATGAAACTATTGAAGTAGAAGAGACTGCTACATTTAACAGTTTCGACAGTGAAAGGGTGTGAGCGAGATGCCAGCCTAGTAGAACGCTTAAATTCATGAAGTCTGGGAACCAGCGAAATCAGCTCATCGGAGCAGTTATTATGAAAGTATTTGTAAAAAAGACAGAGCGAGGCGCCAGATCAGGGCCAATTATATTGCATCTCCGTCTCTGGGTCTTATCATGAACCTTGAGACAAAAAGAAGGGCCACCGGACCATATATGGCAGCAATACTCCATGCAAGGGTGAATGGTTGATTTGTAGATTTGAAGGATCGACTCCGGCGAGAAAAATTTCCTGACGACTTTCCTTGCGGTTGACGAAGCTATTGACTCAATGTATTTGTCCCATCTCAGGTCAGCAGTCAATGTGAGACCGAGCAGTCGCAAAGAGGAACTCTCGAGAAGATGAGCATCAGGCATTCTAATGGTGGGCAGGGATGGTTCTCTGTGATGAGTAATAGAGAGCAGTTTTGTTTTTGAGACGTTAAAGTACTTTATCAGGGAGTTTACATTCAAACAATAAATTCTAAACTCAAACGTAAAAAATAAACATAAGTAACCAATATCATATATCTGTAATATAAATGTAAACAGATAATTGTTGCATCAGTTAGTTATTTTTTTTTATCCTTTACTGGCAATGTTGAAAAGACATAAGGTAAATCAAAAATTAAATAAAAAAACGAAAGTGCTTATCTCAACCGTTCTCGCGGTACCCTTGGTGACCTTTTGCGGAACCTTAGGGTTTCAGGGAAACCCGCTTGAGAAACGCTACTCTACATGATCATGTCGAGATATTTTGCCCAGTGCACTGTAACTTTATTTTTGTTGATATTTTTCTTTAACGACAATAAACTTGACAATATATTTTGTTTACTCAAGTCTTCGTTTTTTTTGTTTTTTTTCTTCCGTCATTTAATATCTGTTTGCCGGGCCAATATACCACTCGCAACAGGTGTACATGTCAGTCCAGCCTCTTTTTTCTACTTCTTTAATGATATTTTCTTATCGTTACAGCTTGCATCTTGGCCTTTTTTTCTTTTGCTGACAACCATACATTCTGTCTTCTTACAATTAGTGGTTAGTCCTTTCTGTCTTATGCTAGTCTAGGAGTTCATTTCTTTTTCTGTCTGCCATCCACACGATATCATTTTAATATTTTATGTTGTTACGATTGTGTTCATTGATAATAAACCCTGTTAGGACTTCTAGTTCCCTTAGTTTTGATGTATTTGTTTGTTTAATAGTATATCAACTCCTTGTGGGTCATTTAATGCTGAAATTTAATTTTCTTGGGAGCTTTGAAGTAATAAAAATATATTTATTAGAGGGTGATATGTGTGTTTTATGCTGTAGTTTTGTTGAAGTTATATTTTGGAATACAGTTTGATTTCTTTAAGAAAGTGTCGGATATTATATGGATTAATGTCATGAAAGAGTTCTTTCGTGTTTCTTGGTTGGTTGGTTGAATTTGTTTAGCGGCATATCAACTTCTGTGGTTATTTTATGCCAAAATCTAAATATTTTGAACACAATTTTATGGCTTCAACTAAATATATTTTGAACGCAATTGTATACCTTCAACTGCAGATAAAATGTATTATTAGTCATTTTTCTAAAAAATGTATTGTTGGTAGTTTTACTATAAATATGTAGCGTTGGTAATCTTTTTTTAAATAAAAATGCATTGATGGTATTTTTACTATAAAAAATACATTTTTATACTCTCATGGTGTTCAGTTTTTAATTTGTTTAACTATTTGCCCATAGCCGGTGCCTTAACAAATGCTACCACCCCGGGTCAGGGTAGACCTGGGAACATCATCAACTAAGAGGTGGTTCCTGGCTCCACAAAACCTCCAACCTCCCGATCAGAGTCCTTACTGCCAGATGTATCGTCATACTCAGGACACTTCCTTGCATGACTGTAAAGGTTGAATAAATCCCGTGAGAAGACACATCACTTTCTTACGTACCTTTCTATTTTTGTTTTCTTAATTCATTTTCTGTCCGTATGTAGGTATTTTGGTCTCATATTTTCACCGAGTCTCTCCCTCACCCCTACTGCTGCAGACAAATAAGTGCAAACTTATCTATGTAGATTTTTTAGCGTCCGTTTGAGCATTCTAATCTTGAACCCATCACCTCTTAAAGATCAAAAGATTTTTTTTTGGGGGAAAAAAAAGGTTTGTTTCTGGACAAATAGTTCATATAAATACTTGGTTATACAAAGAGCTCTAACCAAATTGACCGATTTCACCGACATTGACCGATTTCACCGCCATTGACCGATTTCGTTCATAAGAATAATGCCTGATACGCCTACTGGCTAAGGTAAAAATAAATTATTTTTTGCCGGCCAAAGCAGCAACAAAAGGAATCAATTAACAAGGCTGTGTGCAGTTATTGGTATGGAAAATGGGGTCGGCAACCCGAGTCCAAATGCTGATCGTCTCCTCACATCGAATTAATGTCTTTCCGAAAAGGTTATTACGGCAGCCTTTTGTCTGGCTATGCTCGTATAATAATAATAATGATGATAATAATAATAATAATAATACAATAATGACCCACTGATGATTTATATTTCATATCTTTAAAGAATTGAGACAAGAGCGAAGTCCTCTGAATTAAATTCCATATTTGGTCAGTTTATGGGTGGCAAGTTGGCCTAAGAACTTTTTTTTTGTAAACATATTTAATAGAAGTAGATAAGCTCGCTTATCGTCTGGTTCCCACTACACACTAATCTTTTAAACAGAAGTAGAGGGTTTTTTTTTGTTTCCTGTTTAGGATTGGATTTAAGGTTCCTTCTGAAGTTTATTTCAAATCTATACATCTAACGCATGTCTTTTCCTAAGCTAATATAACTCCACATAGTAACCCTCTACCTTGAATAGCTCTTGGGCCTTGCATTGGGTGAATATTTGTAATAAAGAAATACACTGCAACCCCCTTACTCAGTCGTTCACCGACCGAACAAATCACCCAACGATGTGTTTCGATTCCGTCTACCTCGGTGGGAACAGAAACTGACCTAGGGACCTGAGCGTAACCCATTCATCAAAATGATTATATACCATTAAAATCTATCTCTTTTATATTTTTATTGTGGTTTATGTGGTAAACATAATATACAGACACCTTTCGTTCTGTACCTGTGCCAATCATTCAACGAATCCGTCACGTACAGCTATCGTCTGCTAATCAGTGAAGGCGGTTTCACACTGACGCCATAGAGACATCGCTAAATACATTTCCTATAATTATTATAATTTTAAATAATACAAGAGATTGAAGCCTTATAATAAACAAATATTTTCCATCAATATGCCGTACGTGGATAGTAAAAATTATGAATATAAAATTAAATAAATGTTATTATATACTATTAATATCTATCTCTTTTATATTTTTATTGTAGTTCACGTGGTAAACATACAGACACATTTCGTTCTGTACCTGTGCCAATCATTCAATGAATCCGTCACGTACAGGTATCGTCTGCTAATCAGTGAAGGCGGTTTTACACTGACGCCATAGAGACATCGTTAAATACATTTCCTATAATTATTAGAATTTTAAATAATACAAGAGATTTCAACTGACGCCATATTTTTTCAGTTGAAACGGACGCCAAGAGAATATCGATTTAACCCTAGAACATTAACCATCACTTAAAGTTACACCACTACTAACCATGGGTATATCAGACCCGATTTTGAAAATATCAAAAAAAAATTAAATATAAATCTTTATTTGAAATATTTTACATGCAGGCACTTCAAACTTTGTACTTTGAGTTAACATTAATAGCAACTGAAAAACATTATTTAAGTAAGAAAATCAGGTACTGAAAATTGTAATTAAATATAGGAAAATTTGCGCTAGGTGCTATATACCCATGATTAGTGTTCTAGGGTTAAATATTTTGTTATAAGAGATATCTTAATTCTTTAACTTTTTTTTTCTTTTTAACAAGCAAATGGTACCTATTTGTCTCTAGTAGGAAGAGTATTCCACCCACAAATCATAGACTCGTGTCAAATGACCCAACTGGCACTCCAATAACTTCTGGCCTCGTTTGCCCTGAAGTGGCATGGATATGTTTTAAATTTTCAACAAAACCTTCTAAAACGAAAGTAAATACACGACTGACTGAAACTTTATGAAATATATATTTGATAAAATAGAATAAGAAAAGCTTGGCTATCAGAAAAAAAAAACAACACCTTTCGTTAAGTCCAAATATATATATTTTTTAACAAAGTTCTATTTACTGACCGGCTGTAAAGATACTCTTCCTCGTTAGGTTTTGTGATCCTACGCAAAGACAATTAAAAAAAAATTTGGTTTTTAAAGGTGCCAATTATCTGCTACTATGTATATCCACTCCAGCTAATCGCCTGTCTCCAGTTGCTATTATGCGATATACCCACAATAGCATTTTTAAAAACAATCTTGTTGAATATATTATGGGAAGACTAAAATTCCGCACAATATATTTAAGGCACGCTGTATGAACTGCTCAGTCTCCAGCATTCCTTTGCCCAGATGCTCACGCAAAGACTCACTCACACTACACCGAAGAAAACCTTCTCACTCAAACACACACGCGATACAGAGATATCAAACACTCTTCTATGTTGGTCACAAAAAGGAACCTCCAAAGTGAGTTCCTCATATCTGATAAATAAATACACACTACGCGAGATACGTCATTTGTAGTCTAAGGAAAGAAAATAGCGAGCCTATGAGAAATTCTTTTCGATATAAAATGAGGAGAAAAATTAAATTAATCAGAAGAGTGAAATCATGTGAAATGTTTCTTTTCAGTTCCTCGCAACCGGCGTTGAAGTACTCACCAGTGTAAAATTACTCGGCAATTATATTATCGGCCTCTAACCAGCGCGTAGTACTTCAAAGAATTTTCTCTCAACAATCCAAGAGAGCTAAATATTTCAGACTCTCTTCCTCTACTTTTAAATATATATATCTTTTCGGTGAACAACGAACTCCCTTACCTTTGTCTTATATTTTTTAATATCATTTCATGTCAGATCATTTAATCTGCTGTATGAACATTTCCTCTTCATGATAATACTTAATATGTGCATTGGAAAGTGGAAAGAGGTGAAACTACGTCCTCAGCGAAATCGTAATTACCACGTGGAATTACATCCTGGAACAAGGAAGAGAAAGAGAGCTAGGTAAGAAATGTTTGTCTTTTTATAGGGTGCCCAACAACTGATCACCGCCAACTCAACACCACCGAGTCAACACCGGCCAATTCATCTCCGTGACAACTCAACCCCAAGACAACTCAACACACGCCTACTCAACACCACCGACTCAACACCGACAAATTCATCTTCGTGACAACTCATCACCGCCAACTCAACACCACCGACTCAACACCGGCCAATTCATCTCCGTGACAACTCAACCCCAGGACAACTCAACACACGCCTACTCAACACCACCGACTCAACACCGACAAATTCATCTTCGTGACAACTCATCACCGCCAACTCATCACCGCCAACTCAACACCACCGACTCAACACCGGCCAATTCATCTCCGTGAAAACTCAACCCCAGGAGTTGTCGGCCTTCAATTTCGGCTTGGGGAGTTATCCCACTTACTTCCCTAAAAAACCGTCGGTAGAGGACGCTCCTTAAGTTTATAAATACGCAGTAACATTCTCTGTCATCCTCTTTTTCCGATTTTTTTTCTCTAGTTTTCAGATGTAGTCGCACATAGATATGAACGCTGCCACTGAGTTGCGTTCGCTTTCTTTGGTCCTCTGTTGACTTTTGAACTCTCTCACATGCATGTATATATAAACATGTGTCTATCACATACACGCTTGTTACACTTACTTCTACACAAACACAGTTTTTAGCCTTTAAATGTTTCCTTCTTTCCTATTCATTGTTTTATTGTTTTTTAATACGCAACAATCTTCTATTGTCAATACATACTTATTGTTTGTTATATATATATATATATATATATATATAGTTTTGTTGTTACTTTATTCATTTATTACTCAGACTCGCACTTACCTGCTAATACCCTTGGGAAAAGTATGAATCCCCGTCTTCTCCTCCACCTATAGGTATAGCAAGACAGACCGAGTTCTATAACCTTGGATGGCAACTGGTCTACCGCAGAAAGAAATGGCAACCTACTGCGGGAAAAAATCTGCCTCGTTAGTCATGTCTCGAAAGATACATGATCGCCTAAGCGTGTATCACACATGGCACATAACTGACTGACTTGGACTCGCATACAGAGTCCGTCATTTTGTTGTGGGATAAACATATCAGGAGACACGTGTTTTCGACCTAAACACTCGACCAGCATACTTCAATTGGTGACCACGACACGATATTTTTCTCCTGGATACAAGAAACGCTCAAAACTATATAAACAAACTCATGCATCGTTTAGACACTTTTTCAAACCGAGAGTCAGTGAAGAAACTTCGACCAACTTCTCTGCCTGCCATACCACGTACAGCGGACACGAAAAAGTGCCAACAAAAATAACTTAGTTACAAAAATTTGTGATTAGACCCAAAAGAACAAAATCGCAAATCTCAAAACTCTAAAACGCATCTACACGACATAACCTTCTGGACAAGGTGTTTCCTAATATTTTCTTTGCAACACATGTGACCCCCAAAAATCCATAATCGCCATTGCAATTACTACTACAATTTTACGGTCAGCAGGCAAGCAACTCTCATCTCATTTCCACTGCCTTTTGTTTGACCCTTTCTTTTTCTTAGTTACCATTATGCCTGACTCTTTCTTCCGCCGACAGACATCACAAATTTTTTTTTCACCAAAACGAAAAATACGACTTTCGTCTTATAAGTTTGAAGCAAACAAACACCCAACTCATTTTCTTCAAGACCACACGAGAAAAATACCATTTAAACACCGCAAAAATCAACACCATTTTCAACTTTAAACAGCACAGTTTCTCCTAGTCTCAACAAATAAAGGGTGAAATAATTCTAAAGGCGACTCGCTGACATTTTCACTCTTCAAAGATGTTAACACGAAAAAAAAAACAAAAAAAAACTAAGAAATCTGTAAGTACGATTCAATAATACACGCAGAAATCTTCGTCTCCAAGAAAAAACGACAAAAATAGCAGAAAACTTCAAATATTCTCGCGAACATATATTCGACACTCGGTAGAAATTTGACCAACATCGCTCAAAAACTTTACAAATCGAAGCTTCTATTAAAATTTTATGCACCAACATCATGCACACACAGCAAACAAACCAGGCCTTCCAAACAAAATCAATTCAACGTGGAGCATTAGAAAATAAGAAAATTTTTAATACCAACCGCTGATACCTTTCTTTCTACACTATCGACATATCTTCCAGGATGTGCTACGACTCTGACTCACTAGAAAATTATATAATACCCTGATGCCACAGTATTTCAGACAAGTACATTTTCGTCGATATGTTTAAACACATCGCAGCCACACTGTTCGAGTCTTTCCTTTTCAGCCTACGAGAGACAAAAACATACACAAACTTTATTGACATATGGGCAGAAAATAATATCTGGAGGAAATAACTGTGGAGTTACCCCACTTAGTTTCCTAAAAAAAACTGACGTTAGAGGACGCTCTCTAAGGCAGTAACATTTTCTGTCATTCTTTTTTTCCTATTTCATTCAGTGACGGTAAGATGTAGGTCGAATGAGGAAAACGCTTTCCCACTGTGGAACGCACACACCTTTCACTTCATTTTCTCTAGGACTTTCCCCTACACCAAGCTACACACACACACACAAACAATTCACTAGTTTAAATGTTTTCTTCATTCATATTCATTGTTTTGTAACACGCAAGTCTTCAAGTGTCTTTCTATACCCTTGTTTTGTTAATACAGATATTTTCGTTTCTTTCTATATATAGTTTTGTCGTTACTTTACATTTTATTACCCGGAATAACATTATTGCTGTGTGTATATTATACCAGGAGACAGAAGGAGGATCCTTCTATGTACTAATCGATCACAAACCCTTCTTTGGGGCAATTCATGTGAAATCGGATGACTACTCACTTCATGAACTCAGACACCTAAATTTTATCAGTCAATTCACGACTGATATTCAACATATAAAAGACACTTCAAATATTCTGGCAAATAATCTTCCAAAAAAACCACAGCATATAACATAAATCCTGGAATTTATTTTGAAGCAATGACACGAGCACAAAAAAAAAAAAAAAATGGAGAAGAGTTTGACCAGTGCTGCTCTATACGGCAATACCAATGCACTGCAACTTCCTTTCAGAAGTCTAGTAGAGGAATTCAAAGTCACCAAAATTAGAACAATAATGCAGTACAAGTCGCCCAAAGATCCAAAGGTGGCTGGAGCAGGCATTGAAGTCTACTCAGGAAGGAAATGGAGAGCATAGAACGAATTGCGTGTCGCTAAAGAAAGGCTTCGCGAAAAGGCCATATTAGGCGCCGTGGCTACTGGACGAGAGGGCTTAGGGTTTTTTCCTACCATTCGGGTGGACAGAGACGAAGGTAAAGAAAAGAACCTTTTAATACAAGAAGTACGTAAGGGCGAGGAGGAGAAAAGGGTGGCAAAGATGATAGGACTAAGGCAACAAGGTGCGTGGACCAATTGGGAATCCATGATTTATAGGAAAATCAAATGGTCGGATATATATAATGATATCAATATAAAGTTCCTAATTCAGACTGTATACGACATCCTTCCCAGTTCTACCAACCTCCACTCATGGTATAAAACAGAATCGCCCTTATGCCAATTGTGCTCGCGTCAAGGAACTCTAAAGCATATTCTAAATAGCTGTAAGACAGCACTAACGGAAGGCCGGTATTGATGGAGGCATAAAGGATATAGCAAAGATAGTTAGTATGGCCATCAGCACTAATACTTGAAACCTAGATAAAAGAGCCATAGAGTTTCATAGAGCTGGTGAAAAACCTAAAAAAAAGGGGGAAAGAACATAGTGAATACTTGTCATTGGCAACAGACTGGGAATTAAGGGTCGACTTAGGAAAAAAGACTAAATTTCCCTGACCACATTATGCAAACATCATTACGCCCAGATTTAGTATTCTTCTCTAACAATATTAAGAAAGTAATAATGTGCGAACTGACAGTTGCCTTGGGAAGAGCATGCAGAAGAAGCCCACGAACGGAAGATGTTAAAATATGACGAATTAATAACGAGTTGTAAAAACAATGGATGGAAATCAAGCTGTTTGCCAATCGAAGTAGGTGCAAGGGGTTTTGCTGCAAGGTCCCTATGCAAAGCCCTAATTGATATTGGCTTAGTAGGTGCTAACAAAAGAAAGGCGATTCGGACCATAACTAATACAACAGAAAGGACAGGAAAATGGTTATGGACTAAACGTGATAGCTCTTGGACTTCAATGTATGTCATAGAGTAGTTTCACAGTGGAGGCTTGTATTTCACTAAGTCGGTCCTAAAAAGGTTCGACGTACAAAACGTTAGGAAATTGATATAATAGTTAATGACGCAGCAATCTAGTTGTGGTGGCTGATACTTTAATGTCCGACATCGACTGACTCACCAACTCACTGGCGACTCCTACTACTCCTACTTATTATAGGTGGGAGAGTCTATTAACAATAGAATAGGTATGTTCCAGTATAACAATGAAACAAAATAATTATCAAGTCGGGTAAATCTGTAAATAATAATTATTAATATAATTGTAACATGGCAATAAACATCACCTTTTTTATGTTTAAATACATGACTTGAATTGTACAGGTACAGTCAATGAATGTATCATGTCAATTTGTAAATTGTGTTATTTGTAAATATGTATTTTTTTATGCTAAACTCAATTTATACGCGGTAATTTTAAGTTACTATTTACTTTTTAGCGGTTTCGGCGCGATACATCTTGTAAGGCTTTTTGTCTTCTATTCTCATATTTTTTTAAATTTTATTTTTACACGAATATTTCGCATTTTGTATATTTTAATCGGAATTATAACACTGTTATAGACAAGCGTATGGTTGCAAGAAATAAATACGACAACAGCAGAAATAAATTTACGTGATTTATTTCAATAGGAACGTGTGGGTTTGAGACGGCTACCTTGTTGTATAGTTCATAAGTCGGCTGCCGATCTGGGTTGATCTCTCATAGTAGTTCTCACTGGTTGGCGTGGCGCTCCTCTGCTGACTGCCCAGACTGTATGTGACAGATCTCTTCCCTGGCCTCCTGTTGACTGCCAGTACTTCCCCGTGTGACCCCTTTTATGGCGTTTTTTATGGCTTAACAGGCTCGAAAAACGACGCGAGTATAATTAGGAGGGAAGCATTTTTATTGGTCGAAAAATAGAAACACTTTAAAATATTATTTTATTTTTCGACCGGAACTTGTGCGTCGGACCTATGCGCAAACGACGATAATGGTCATTTTGTGACGGGGCCTTGTCCCGTTCACATCCGGCTCTCGCTCTTGAGTATGTTAGTTTATTTGCCTGCAAATCAGCCGAGATATGTCTTATTTTATTTTATAACAAGGCTCCCCCAGGTCTCGGTCTGATTTTCAGTGAGCGTTATTCGTGTATATTTGGGTGATTAATTCATGATAAAGTCTCTGAAGCGTGTTGGAAGTTGTCCTCGTGTTTTTCTTATTGACATTTGTTTTGGTATGGAGTTATTTGCTGAATTATGTGTCCCTGAGGGATGTGGAGGAGAATGATCCTGGTGACTGTTACATGGTGGAAGCAGAAGGATTGTATTAGATAGATGTGTTGGACATGGAGCCAGTCGTCGGATATGTGCACGGTGAATCCAGGTTGTATCACCATTATCGTTTTGCACCTGACGCATCATATTGTTTATTTTTATAATGGTGTAATTTCCTATCCAGGAACACGTACATAGTGTATTTATAGAGTTTTTTTTTCTCTCGATCATCGCTATATATCGTTTGTATATTATTTTTATTTTATTTTATCAATTTAATTATCATCGGTTTTATATACATATAATATGAAGCTTCGTTATTACTTAATATTATTTTATTTTAAAGGATATAAGAATGTATTGTAATTTCTTGGACAGATAAGAAAGACTCACCTGTTCCTACTCTCACACCATATACCTGATTTTTCGAAACCAGAACTTTTACTGTTAAAATCAACAAATATAAAACAATTTTTGTAATGTGTGAATATTAAGGAGAAAAAAAGTAGTTTCCCTTTATCTGTTAGCTTGAATAAGAATAAATGTAATTACGGATGTTTCATGAATAGAATGTTCAAAGTTCTATGTTGAAATAGAATGTTGTATTCAGAAGAATATACAGTTAATTCAGTTGTGCGTTATTTGTATAACTAACAGCGTTGTGTGTAACTTGGCTTTTTCACAGAGAACTGAGGGTGAAATGTAATTCAAGTTCTGTGTCTGTGTGCGCAGTGAGTAGAATGAATAGTCTGTGTAGACGCATGTGAGTTGCTGAGTTCTACTGTCTATTTTTGGAACGAAACCTCGCTTTTATTACCACCGGTAGGCTCCGGGAACAAAGGCGGGAGAATTTGGAAAGAACACAAAAAATATCTGATTGGATGAAAAATTAACCAATCGGTGATTTTATAACAAAAGCATGTTTGTGAAATTAACGGTAGGAAAAATTCAGTGTGGTGACTGCGATCAGTAAATTGTCCTGTGATAATTAGTATTTATTATTTAACCAATCACAGTTGAGAAAAATCTAGGCGTGGCAAACATAGTAGTAGTCACTACAATGTAAATAGTGTAAATAGTTACAATATCAGAAATATATACAAACAATTGATGTTTAGTCCTTTCTTCACTGCCTTCTTGGTGCTGCAAATTCCTGAAAGGGTGATCGTGCGTCCAAACATTGGCCCTGGTTCTAGTTCTTGCAAAATCTTGATCAGAATTTATTTGGAAATGTTTTATATTCAATTTAACGTTTCTGCACAAGGGCGTGCTTTCCCCTAAATGGAATATTGCTAATAAGAGCCACTTCCAAATGATCTTTTCGAAGCCATATCTTTCAAATTACTTTTTAAAATAACAAGGGAAACGGTACAAATCCCAATTGGTGACGGCTAAAGAATAACATGTATGCAGAAGAAGACGTTTCCAACTTTAACCTTTGGTAAGTATAATTCATTAGACTATGAAACTATTAGGCTAGTAATACAGTAATTACTATGAAAATTGTATGTTTGTTAGTATATTCAATTTTATATCATTTTGTAGACATTGTTTGCTTTTTAACTTTTGTTGTGTTGAATCAGCGATTCCCTTTCCCACAGACGAAATGTCGCGAGCTTCTCACCGCTCCATCGCTATTTCCATGGCATGTGTTCTGACGAGCTAGACTCCTCAGTCCCATCACCTCTGACCTTTACCATTTGGGACATGCCACACCACGTACACGAGTGTGAATGATCCCCATTCCCTTTGTATTCCATTAGTAAGGAGGAGGTTTCATTTGGAGAGCTTCTTGCCAATAAATGCTCCATTGAGGAACAAACTACCGGCAGGATGTTTTCCAAATCACTAGAATCTTGACCTCTTCAAATTTACGGTTAACCATTATCTTTCCTGCATAACTTCAGGAACATCACTTCTTGCCATTTCTTATGCTCACACAACACCACATAGTTACCTTCTACCTTGAGTGGCTCTTCGAACTTGTATTGGGTGAACATTAATATATAAAAAAGGTGACAAAATTTGAAACCTCTGATATAGGACTATGCAACAAACCCCTTCTTTTAGGTGCCAAGATTTTAGTTATAGAATGCCTGTAAATAAAGAGGAGAGAGATTTTGTGTAAATATAGTTTATAATGTTCTTTTTTTTCATGGTTTGCATTCGCCGTAAAACAAGGGAGGTAATTACTATTTAAAAAATTGATTTACCTAATTAAATAGGTCAACTCAAATCTATAAACATGCGGCACAGTGAATATAAGGATGGAACTCAATTGTTTACAAACCAGCACCCTCCACCAGGCACTCTTATAATCTTAGTTCAGTTCGACCTAAGGCCACAAGAATTTGCAATGGTTTTCGATCAATCTACTAACTACTTATCTCTCGTTTGACGGCAGGTGCGTATTTTAAGTTTTTAACTGAAAAAAATCGAACTGGATTTTTATTTAAATTCCGTTTTTTTTTTTTTTTCAGAATTAAGTTCAAGTCAAGTACTGTGGTCCGTGATGAAATGCATGTGATGTCACGAAATTATGTGAAAAATTACAATCTCAAGATCAGGTAAATTTGAACTTTTTGCTTTTTTGCTTTTTTTTTTTTTTTTTTTTTTAATGACATTATTTCAATACCCTGAATTAAAATATTTGCATTTTTTACAGTATTCGTATTGTTTTAATTGTTTGTTATATATATTTTTTATTATTTCATCGACTTAATATTTTTTCTTCCTTCCTTCCTTCCTTTCTTCGAACGATTGTAAGTAAAAAAAAATCATCGCACATCGTAACGTTGCAAACATTCATCATCACGGACCATAATATTTGACTTGTACCCGCCCAGGCACTAATTTTGGTCAAACGCTGACCCTAAAAAAATATATATATACATTTATTTTTACGAAAGAATGACACCTGTTGTCACATAACTAACTGAAAAAATAAATAGAAAAAAAGTAGAGATTGTTGCTCTTTTTTTTAAATAAATGTTTTATGTTGTTACCCAGAAACGAAATTACTGAATAATAGGGAGTTTGTTTGCTAGATAAAATGAGGATCCACTTTAGCATTTCATTCAACCCCGCCGCCGTCATAAAGACGGACACAAAATCAGGGTTCAATTCAGCGGTAAAAATCGAAGATTTGACACGAAATTTGGAATTAAAAGTTCCTTGAATGTTCAATGTTAAATTTGTTTCTGTTTAAGAGACTGGAATTTTGGTCCACTTTTGAGAAGAAGCTGGGATTTTCTTGTACACCGGCGATTTTTGCCAGGGACTCGAATTTTTATTTAGAATTTTTTTTTTTTTTAATATAAAAATCGAACACCCATTATTATTGCTTCGCTCGATCTCATCACAATAAAACTCAATTTTTTTCTGAAATTCCCGGACAAAACAGATTTTTAAATTAAAATGAAGTTTTCTCCTGTAGTTGAATCATTTTTTAACTTCGCGAGGAAACTCCATTTTTTTGCGACGAAACCTCGAATTAAAAATTGAAATGTTTTACGTCATCGACTGCAACGAAAACTTTTTGTACGTTCCTTTTCCACATTCAGATCTGGTTTTAAATAAATAAAGATGGATAAATAAATTTCTTTTAGATATAACAATGTTTTATTATTGTACGGAGCAAGAAAATACGCAAAAAAAAAAAAAAAGCCACGCTGCGGGCAGGATTCGAACCTGCGCGGGCAATGCCCATTGGATTTCAAGTCCAACGCCTTAACCACTCGGCCACCACAGCCCCATAGAAAGTATTAGCCCTAACAAAAATCTATATAATGATGGCTTTATATAAGGAAAGGGTTTGGAATTTGGCTTTCCTTTTTCGATCTTTTTAGGGCATCTTTAAACAGAAGAATTTCATTTTATTTTATTAATGACAAGACAAAAATTAAGCAACGATTTTTACGTTGTTATTGTAATCAACGAAATACTGAAATAATATTGCGTAAAATTTTTTTTTTTTAAATATATTTAAAAAAACATAAAATAAAAATGAATTTAAAAAGACTTTCAAAAAAGGTTGATCCTTCGTTTTCATTACATCGTTAAAAAAAGTTTTTATTTATTATTTCAAATTTAGTTGACAGTGAAAAAAGTACTTGCAATACGAAACTCAGTAAAAACTAAAAAGTAAACTCATTTTTTAAATTCCTTCTTTGTCAAAATTTTTTAAACATTTTTTCTTTTTAACTTTCTTGGAAATGAATTTTAAAACTAAAAGTAATGTCATCTTACTTTCAGAATAATGCAATGTTCATTTTCTAGATAATGTAACCATTTTTGGGGGATTTTTTGACAGACATTTCGTTCGTCCTTTTTTACGGGCACATTAAAAAAAAAAAAGAAAAGCCATACACAAGTCAATGTTGTTTTTTTTTTTTTTTTCATTTTCTTTCGCTTCTTCGAACGGACAAAAAAAAGAAAAAAAAAAGAAAAAGATGTTCGCCGTTGGGGAGCAAACACTTTTTTATTTTAAAATTTTAAAAAATATTTAGCCTTTTCGTAAATTTCTCACCGCCCCCAAGAAAGCTAAAAAGTTATTGGAAAGCAGGTTCCCCTTGCTCGAACTTTTTTGTTACGTTTTTTTTTAAATTTTCAAACGCAAAATGTGTTTGAAAGTTGTTTCTTTTTCTCCTTTTTTCTTAAATAATTTTTAACAATGTTAAGAAAATTATTTAATTTTTGGAGTTAGAAGAATTTAAACGAGTGGAACTTTAAATTAAAAATGCTTATTAATATTGGATATACGTTAACTTAAAAAATGTAACAAGAAAATATTCAGGAAAAACTTAAAAAGTCATAGAAGATAAATTTAAGAAGGTGCGCTTTGGTAGGGTCGGAAAGTTATCGGGGCGGGTTCATGTCGCTTTTTGTGGTTATAGAATAAAAAAACAAATCATCGAGAAAATATTTTCATTTAAAATAAATATTTTTTAGTAGATAAAAAATAAAAAAGTTCAAAAACTTATCTCTCGACTTCAAATTTCGCAGTAATGAATCCGCTCATCAGGAATTATAGCTTAAAGTTAATAACAGACAGTAAGAATTTTTAAAAATAAATGTTCGAAGTTAAAAACAGACAATTTCTGTATAAATATTTATTTTAAATTTTTCGTTTTAAAGTGGAAGAAAAAGAAAGTTCACAAGTTTCATTGAACCTGCTCGAAAAAATTGATTTCACTTTCAATTGCTCTATTTCACAAAAAAAAACTAAGGTTTTTAATGACTTGCAAACGACTAAAAATGTCTGTCTTTAAAAATATTATTTCTACTTTCAATATCAGAAATAAAATAATGTTTTTTTAACACATTTTAACTTAATTCAACTGATCAGCCTTAATTTTTCTTTTATTTTCTCATTATTATGAAGGCACTGATTTAAGTAATAATAATAATAAAC
The DNA here is from genome assembly GCA_903632075.3 of Acanthosepion pharaonis. Classification (NCBI taxonomy): domain Eukaryota; kingdom Metazoa; phylum Mollusca; class Cephalopoda; order Sepiida; family Sepiidae; genus Acanthosepion; species Acanthosepion pharaonis. The sequence goes on along the minus strand of CAHIKZ030005595.1, from coordinate 134,606 downwards.
AGAAATTAAAATTTTATTGTTTGAAGTGATACAAACATTTCAAATCAATTACTGAAGAAATCATTGTAAAAAGTCAAGTTTTCCAAAGTGATTTCATATCATTTTTAAAAAGACAAAAATAACAATTTACTAACAAAAAATTGAAACAAGAACCGTTTTGATAAATTTTATCAACCTCCTTATTTTTAATAAAAAAAAATAGATTACTAAGAAAAATCACATTGTCCCCAAAAACTTGTGTATGTTTTTTTTTATGTTGGTATTTTTTATTTTTTAGACAAAACAGGATAAAATCATAAAACAAACTGACATTTTTTTTGTAAATTTTTTAAATAGTAAAAACAAAACAACAACAAAAAAAAATATAAATTTTTAATTGAAATGGAAAAGTAAAAAAAAACTAAAAAAGACAAGGGATAAAATCATAAAACACTCACATTTTGTTTGTAAATAATAGTAAAATGTAAATTAATTGAAATGGAAAAAAAAATTTTTTTTTCCAAACCTACAGTAAAATTTTTACTGTAGGTTTGGAAAAAAAAATTTTTTTTTATAATTATTTTTTTTGAAAGGAAATATATATTAATAAAATTAATAAAGTTTGATGTGACCGTGATGGTATTTTTTGTTTGTTTAAATTAAAAAAAAAAATGGCTAACTTAATTAAAATAAATACTTGACTTTTCTAAGAAAGAGAGATCGACTCAGTCCTTATTGAAATACTGGTCTTTATTGAAAAAGTGATTCTTATTAAAATAGTGGTCCTTATTGAAATAGTGGTCTTTAATGCCGCCTGTAGTTAAATATGTTTCTATACCAGCAACCGGGTTTTATTTTCATAAATTGCAGGTAAATAAATTCTTTTTTTTTTTTATCCCTATTCTCGTTTATGATTTTTTTTTTTTTTACTTATATTTTATTTTTCTTATATATTTTGTTTACACTTCGTTTAAATGAGATGAGTGAAATTTGAGCCAAAATATTTATCGAATTAATTATTTAAATCGTGTAAAAAAAAGGATGATTTAACGAAAAAAATAGTCAATTTTAAAGTTAAAAACGCGAATCAATAAAAATAAGAAAAATCGATCATTTTTTTTATTTTTACCTGATTTTTTTTTTAAATTCCTATTCACACTCATTCAGTTGGGTATAATTTAGTAAAGAATTTAATTAAGGTTTCACTTTATTTTCCAATATTTTTTTTAATTACTTTCACTTTTTCTTTAGTCATTTAAAAAAAAAATAATAAAAAAATTTTCAAATATTTAAAATAAAAATAAGTCCGCGCATTTTAGCATCATTTTTCTTTTTCACAATCTATCTCTTCTTTTTCTTATTTATTTTGATTTTCTTTACAAATATTTTTTATTAGAAATAAAAATAAAATCGTCTTTTAGATTTTCCGGAACTTAGGCTTTTCTTAAATTAATAATATTAACTTAATATTATTTATTCAGTAAAGGACAGTCTTGTTCACTCTATATTTTCTCAATCTATTCTACAAAGTGTGTAAATGTCTGGCAAGCATTGACAATGTCAGCAAAAACATCAACCAAACCCAATTGTTTTTAGTTTTCCATGGTGAAAAAAAAAACAAACAAATAATTTAGAGAAAAAGGATGCTTTCGTTCGCTAATTTTTATTTTTTTGCTCTTTATCAAAGACAAACAGAAATAACGTTAGAAGACCCATATAGATGTTGATATGTTAGAAAACGATTTTTCTTATTATTGTACTTTTTTTTACAGTGAGTGAAGTGTAGGTGCGCGGCGAAATTAATTCTTTGAAGAGACACACCCTTTTTTTTTTTCTTTCAAAATCGATTTTCTTTTCAGACAGAAATTAATTTAATTTTTAATTTAAGTTTATTCACAAACCGGGAAATTACTTTTTATTACTATTTCATATTAATAAATGTACTTCGCAAAAATATTTTACAGCACTAAACTTTTTTATTCTATTTTTTTTTTTAACATGTGTAAATGATTTTATGAAAAAAACGAAAAAATTATTCATTTCATTTATTTTTTTGAAGAATATATATTTTAAAATAGATATATTTTTTTGTCATTTAAGTCCTCATAAATCTTGCCGTATACAAGCAGGAGGAAAAAAAACATAATCTCCCTTAAATTTTAATAAAAAATATTTCCTTTCATTTTTTTTTTAAACATGTTTTTTTTATGTTTTTTTTTCTTGAATTAAAAAGACTTTTTCTTAAATCTAAATTAAGAGTTAGGCAGTTTTTGTTTTTGTTTTGTTTCTGTTTGTTTCAAGAAGAAAAAAAATTGTCCAGAATTTAAAAAAAAAAAAAAAGAGTTGATGTACGAAGATTTAAAAATAAAATTAAAAAAAAATGAACTGAAAAATTTAATTGTTTTGGAATGCGAAATTTGATCTTGTTCAATTTAAAAAAAAAAAATTTATTTATTTATCAAACACAAATCATAACAGCTGCAGTATCATCTTCCTCAGTGACTGGTCTGTGAGGTTCATTATCACACGCTCTCAAAACTAAAAAAGCAAAATAAAAAATAAAAATCTATTCTAACATAACAGTTAAATATTTTCCCAAAACAAAAATGTAGATAGTAATTTAGATCCCAAAACAAAAATGTAGATCCCAAAACAAAACCCTAGACAACAGTAATTTTTGTAATTCGTATCATAAAATGAGGATTAAAATACCGAACTAGTGAGTCTCATCACTACACACTCTGTTCAGAAGACATGACCGGAGCAGATGATGATGATAATAATAATAATAATTATTATTATTTTTATTATTGATGAGGCTGATGTTGTTAAATGATAAATAAAAAAATAATTAAATAAAGATACTGTGTTGAAATGAAATGTTTGATAATTTTTAAAAAAGCAATTTCCAAATTTTAACATTGAACTTTTATCGTTACATTAAAAAAAATAAATGCTTTCCCAAACTAATACGATTTTCTTTTAGTTTTTAACTTATTGATGTTTCTTACACTTTGTTTTTAGTTTTTATTTCTGTTAGTATGTTTATTTTTTGTTGGAAATGACCCGAACCGAGTGCCCTTTAGAGGGGACACGAGATCGTCTAAAAATGTGTGGAAAAGAAAGAAGATAATTAGATATAATCCGAATCGATAATGAATGAATTTGAGGAATTTATAGAGGAGTTAAGTTATTTATTTTTAGAAAGATTAAAAGTCGAATTTAATCTGTCAATAATTATCACTGTACATTTCACAATTTGTTGTTCGTTAAAAAAGAATACCTTAAGTTAGCACAGTGTATATATATATATTTTTTTTTTTTTTTTTTGCGTTAAAAAAAATTTTTTTTTTCAAATTTGACAACCTGAGTAGTAGATAATCCTTTATTTTTAGATTATATGACCTCCAATCATTGCAGAATTAGTTTAGGTGGGGGTCAGTAGTTAAAATGCTATCAGCCTGTTTCACATCTGATCAAAGATCAGATTTAATTTAATTTTTATTTTATTTGGCAACAGATCATTGGTCAAACTGGGAACTTTCAGCACTCGACTCTTGCAATTTATTTCTATTTAAAATAATAATGAAAAAATAAGTTAAAAATAGGTACTTCAAAAAAAGAAAACAAAACAAAAACAAAAAACAAAACATATCAATACGTAAGGTTGAAAATATATTTTAATGAAAAATCTTTCTTGAAGCTTTTTTTATTTTATTTGTAATTCGTATCTTTTCTGTTAATTTACAGGACCCCAAATAATGTAAAGTTACTTATCGCAAATATTAATTCATCCCAAGAAATTATAAATTTTTTATTAAATTTTTGGCACTCTTTTGAAATTATAAATTTTAAATCAAAATTTATTTTTAGCTTGTCCCGCAGCAACTCCAACCATCAGAATGAAAAATTACCTAAAATCAAGGAGTTATTCACATTTTGTAAGTGTGGATGATACTTAATTTAAAAAAAAAAGAAAAAAAAAAAAGCCGTTTTTGGCTTGTTTATTGAGGTGAGTACAAACACTTAAATACACTGGCATATAAAAAAGGGGGAAACCCATGGAGCAATAAGCTACACATCTGGTTACATGGACATAAACAAAGTGATGGCCTACCAACTAGTGGTCAGTTTGCAAAGCAGCATCTCATATCAAGCGTTGCCACAACTCCGTCCGTAGTGCATAAGACTTACAAATGAAGTCCGCTGCTCCTGATTTTGTCTGTTGCTTCCAATATCTGTTAAAGAGAGTTCCATAATAATGAGGTATAAGTGTGTGTGTGTATATATATATATATATATATATATGCCACATCCTCATTTCCTTTTTAAGCCAGTGGGGAGATAAAAGTTAGTGCCATTCAAACAGCTTCTTTCCACAAACTGCTAGAAACGGCTCCCAAGAGGATGCTTGCCTGATCACTACGGCCTGTTCAAGTCTAGGTTTAACCATTATCTTCTGTACATATCCCCAAAAACTTTGCTCTTTACCTCTTACTCTCCACCCCTCTGTATCGAGTGGTTCTCGGGCCTTGTACAGGGTGAACATTATTGAAAAAAAAAAATAAAATAAAGTAACAAATTGATTTCTGAGTTTTAAAGAGTTACCTGTACTTTATTTCTATTTACAAAGGTCAAGTTTGAAAGTGTGCTTATTATTTGAAAATATTTTTCACAAGCGGATCCATCAATTTAAGTTGTATCCAATTTTCCAAGAGTGTCAAAATTAGTGAGGATAGTACTTATTAAAATAATTGTTATAGTGGAACACACCTATTCTATAGTTAATAGACTCTCCCACCTATAATAAGTAGGAGTCGCTAAGTCGCTCAGGGATTTGGTCAGTCAGTTGATGCCAGACGACCGTTAGTCGGATATTAAAGTATCAGCCACCACAACTAGATTATTGCGTTATACCTATTATATCAAGTTCCTAATGTTTTGTACGTCGAACCTATTTTAAGACCGACTTAGTACAAATACAAGCCTCCATGGTGAAATCACTCCATAACAATAATGTTTCCCTGTAATGAACAAATAAAAACCACAGCAAAAGTAGTTTTACTTTTGCAAAAGGTCAATTGTCTGTTCAAATGTGTCTGTAACAATGCATTTAATATTTTGCTTTATTGATCAGTGTGTTTGCTAATAAGCATTAAGCATTATTGCAAAGAAATTGTGCTAGCAAAATTTAAAGGCAATATATTGCAATAAGGAAAATCTTATCACTATCAGTTCACATGAAAAATTCACCTTTTACTTATTTGGATAAATAATATTTCTTAATGTAAACTAATTGGCCATGGTTAAATGTAATTGGCAGAAATGCCCAACAAACAAAACTGACAGTTTTCAATAGACGATAAGAAAGAAAAAAAGGAGACAAAAATAATATGAAATAAACAATATATGCAAAAGAAAAATCAGAAAAACAATAATGAGGCAAAGAAGTTTACAAACTAAGTATGATGTTGTAATGGAATGTCCTACACTCCCTATCACCTACGTGGATTGACTATATCAGTAGATATATATAGTGAGCACAGGATATACCTGGGGGCTTGCTTTGGGAATTACTAGCCTGCTAACTGATTCTCTGTTTTTCAGTAGTGTATTCTCTTTTACAATAAACCTCTCTTCTTCTATCTATGTGCTGTTCCTTCACTTGAGTACCACCTTTGTCTGTTTGTAACCTCTTTAAGGATACAACAGCTGTTAACAAACAAAAGGGATACAGACAAGTGATTGCAGCATTCTGACTTTCAAAACAAAGATAGAACAGGAATATGAAGTAATGCAATCCATATTACATCTCGAAAAAACATGAAATATTTGATATCTTACATGAAATAGGTCAGTTATTAAATTTACTATATTTGTTAAAGATTTTTGTGTTGGATTAGTATCCTCATCTTTGTTATTTTGATCACTACTATTCACTCAGTGCACTCTCTGATGTTAGACATTTTTAGAAGTTCTCAGATGATATATTGTCATTATTTCATAAATTATTTGGACTAGTATCCTCATCTTTATTTTGATTACTGAAATATGATAAAAACAACAAGTATAAGCATGCTAGTTCAAATTATTCAGGAAATTGTGTATTTTTATTTGCTTGTATAGATAAATACTAATATTAACTCTACAGTACCAGCAGAAATAATAAAAAATTTATTTTATTTTTTATTTAAAATCAGTCTTTATTCAGGATGACACCGAATGTAGTAAATAAAAATATAGAGGTTTGTTGCTGATAGTCCAAAAAATGTAATGCAGATTGTACAATTGATGATTTTTTTTTTTTTTTGATGGTAACAGTAAAGAACATTGCAAAACAAATCTTATTTTTCAGTTGCTAGCTCTTGCATGATTTAGATCTAAATTGTAAAGAAAATGAGGCTGAAGGGATGAGGGTTTCCTTATTTAGAAATGTTTAAGTTGAACAAAGTGTCATGGTGTGGCGTTCAATAATGAAAAGAAAACTAAATTTTTTTAAACAAAATTATCTCCCTTGGACTTTTAACGGCGGTAGTAATCTGACTATATAAATTTTTTTTTTGTTGTAAATACTGTTTAAGAAAAAATGAGAGACTTTTTAAATTAATTCGTCTTCAGAAAGGGTATTTAAAAAAAAGAAAGGATTGTAGCTTGATTGGTTATTTTGACAAATATTTTGAGTAGTAAAACAATTGTAAGAAGTAGACAATAGTAAAAAAAAAATTACAGGTTGTCAGAAGATTTTATCAAGAGATTTGATTTATTGCAACTCTGTTCAATTTTTTTTTTTTTTTTTTTATGTTTATTTTTTCATTGGAAAATCGGATGGAGGAAGCTGAAATTATTTTTTGGCATGTACTGTTTCTATAATATCAATGCTATTTCAGGATGTAAGTGACCATGGCTCTCCACCGATTTCTGTGAATTGCCATGCCTTCTTGGCAAAGATAGTCAAGTGGTTTCACATTGTGTTGAAACTTGACTAATGCATGGAATAATAATACAACACAAAATGTACTTAGAACAAAATGTATTGAAACAAGAAAGTGTACACAATATTTACATATAGTCTTTTGTATATTTTTGGGAAGACCGTTCCTGGAGAATGTGTTGACTTAGTCGCAGTTGGGCAGAGTCTCTGGATTGAATCTTTTGATTCCTTCCCTCGTCTTCCCGGTACCAACCATATTTATATGGTTGGTACTCCACTATGCAAATTAGGTGGATCCTACCACAACACCCCCCTCCCAAGCCTTGGAATCCCTTTTGGATTTCAAATTGGCTTCCTATATGGGTTTATGATTATGGCTATTTCTTTGTAGATCCATTTGCATACTTCATATGCATATGTCTATCCGCCTAATTTTAATATTTTTTCCGTTTTGGATTCACGTTCAATGGGTCCGTGAACTTCCGTTTCCTACCGGATCTTCTTGGTTCAGGAGTATTCTGTGGAGGTTCTATCTGAAACATATCATACATTATATCAATGGGATCTTCCTCCTCATCCGGTATACTCTCTTCATGCTCTATAACGTAACATTTTTTAAGTTGGTTTTGGTGCCTTTTATGAGTATTCTTCGGCCCTTTAATTATGTAAATCAGGTCACCGATTCTCTTGTCCACTATGCCTCACTCCCAGAACTCAACGTTGTTTTTGTAGCACTTAAAAAACACCTTCTCTCCGGGGGTGTATCTTTTTCTCGCTGTATACCTGGTATTCTTTACTCTATTTTTTCCTGGCAAAAGCTTGTCAAACACTGACTTAACTTTCCTAGCGAACATTAGTTCAGCTGGTGCCATGTTTGCATGTGTTCTCTGATTTGGCGTGATCCTGTATACTTGTAGGAATTGCTGAAGCGCCTTTTCCATTGGAACTCCTGAGGCTTTCTTCAGAGTGCGCTTTAAAGTATCGACAAATCTTTCTGCGAGTCCATTGGACCTTGGATGATATGGCAGCGTCGTTATGTGGTTAATTTGATATAACTCACAAAATTCCTTAAATTCTTCCGAAGTGAATTGTGTACCATTGTCACTCACAATACACTCTTGCACACTGAAATAGTTCATGCAAAAAAAAGTTGTGGTATTGGACGTAGGCTTTTGCAGCGTAAATACTTCCGCCATTTTGTAAAACTATCTACCACTATTAAGTAGTAAAATCTTCTATTGTACCAGCGAAATCAATGTGTAATCTTGTCCACAGATGATCCGTCTTGGGCCATGGTTTGCGTACTATAGGTGGTGCCTTTAGCTGCTAACGCACCCCTTTACATCGATGAACCATGTTTTATATCCACATCCATTCCTTTCCAATACACAAAGCTTCGCATTAAGCTTTTTGTTCTATTAATCCCCAGGTGACCCATATGAAAGTCCCAAGTATTCTTTTCTGCAACTTTTTTGGTACTACTACTCTCTCACCATATAATAAAACTCCGTCACCTATTGAATAAATCTCCTGCACTTTTTGGTCATTTGCTACCATTTTGCTTTTTATTTCTAAAATGAAATCATCGCTTTCAGCTTCTTTTTTTAATTTCCTTCAGTGTAATCGGTAGCTCTCTTACAATGTTGTTTACCATGCTTTTCACCTCATAATCTTCTCTGATATTTGCCATAATTGATTCTTCGAATCTTTCTTCTTGATTCGGTACGAGTCTTGATAAACTATCCGCATGAATTATATTTTTGGATGATAAGTGCTTTATGTGAAAATCATAATTGAGAAGAATGGTTCCCCATCTCAACAGACGATTTGCCGTATAGATGGGTAACCCTTTCTTTGAACCAAAAATAGTGATTAGAGGTTTATGATCCGTTTCAAGCATAAAATGTCTGCCATGGATGTATCTATGAAATTTTTGTATGGCAAAAATGATACTCAGTGCCTCTTTTTCTATCTGGGAGTAACTTCTTTCTCCTGGGAGCAAAGTTCTCGAAGCATGTGCAATTGGTTTTCTAGAACCATCTGGCATTATGTGTTGAATACACGCTCCTATCCCGTATGAACTAGCGTCACTTGCCACTACAATATCCAGTTTTGGATTGTAATGGTTAAAAAGAGGTCGGACGTAAGCATTTTCTTTATTTCATCAAAGGCTTTCTGACATTCTACCATCCATTCCCATGCCTTGTCTTTTTTTAGCAGTTCATTCAACGGAGCTCTTAAATTATACATTCCTTTAATGAACGCTTGATAATAATTTGCAAGCCCCAGAAAACTCTGTAGCATCGCCACATTAGTGGGAGTCGGCATGTCTCTAATCGCAATGGACCTTTCCGGATCTGGACATCTGCCATTTTTGTTGATTATGTGCCCTAAATACTTAATTTCCTCCAAACCAAATTCGCACTTTGACTTTAAACCCAAAGTCCTGAATCTTTTTAAATACTTGATTGAGATGCTCTCGATGTTCGTCGACGGTTTCGCTCCTTACTATGATGTCGTCTAAGTAAGCGCACGCAAAGTCTAAATCATTCAACATGACGTCCATAGCTTGTTGAAAAATGGCTGGTGCCACTTTAATACCAAAAGGAAGCCTGTTGTACTTGATTAACTCTCTATGCGTATTTATCCCTAGTAACTTCGAACATTCCTCTTCGACGGGAATTTGGAGATAGGCATCTGATAAGTCAATTTTTGAAAATATAACTCCACCATTTAGCTTGTTAAAATCTCCTCCGGACTCGGTAACGGGTAATGGTAGTCCTTAATTACCGAGTTCAACTCTGTCGAAAAATCGACGCAGACTCTGACTGGGTTTGATTTCTTTTTTATGCACACAATCGGCGCAGCCCATGAATTACATTCTACTTTCGAAATAATTCCCATTTTTTCCAACCTATCAAGTTCTTCGTTAATTTTCTCTACACTTGCGAAAGGCACGTTACGTTTCTTTTTAAAAATTGGCATACTTTTTTCCTTTAATTCAAATTTGGCTTCAAACTTGTTACATCTTCCAAGACTAGGTGTGAAGGTTTCCGGAAACTTTTTCTTTAATTCCTCTTTAATGTCCTGTCTTGTTTGCGTATTACTTTCTACTTTTCTGCAGAATGAGTTTAACGGTTTATCCCACAATTCGAATGTTTCAATAAAATTTGTACCCATCAAGTTTTCTCCATTTTTCAGAATGAAAACTTTTATTTTTTTAACTATCCTGTTCAATTTCATGGGAAGTACAACCTCGCCTTCGAAGTTAATTTCCTTTCCAGTTACTGTTCGAGCGCATTTCATTGACTTCATTATTGTAGGCCTTTTGAAAATTTTCCATGTTTTATAGTTCATTATTGTTAAATCTGAACCCGAATCGAGTTGAAATTTGATATTCTTTTTAAATATTTCAGTCGTCTCATACCTCCTCAAATCTCTATCTGATTTGATATTTGAATTTGTTTGTCTAATTCGGCTATTGACTTTTTCGTTTTACAACACGACCCTTTGTGACCATTCTTGTGGCACACGAAACATTTTTTATTTCTATATGGGCAATTTATCTCCCAGTGTATTTCGTTGCACCGTCTACAATTATATGGTGGAACCTTTTTTTCTCCTCGTTCTTTTCATTTAATTTTTCTTGTCTATTTTTAAAATACGCCGAATTTTTTCTCCAATTTTTTTTTGATGGGTAATTTGACTGTTTTTTTTATATTTTTAATATAAGCAATGCCAGCTTCTTCGATTTTTTGAGACTCTTTCTTTAAACTTACAACCCGCTGACACTCCTCTGCTAACTTTTGCAGGGTAAGGTTTTGTTCAGATTCGAGTTTAGATAAAACTCTACGTCTTATTTCGGCACTCTTACTGGATACCAGTCCTTGAGCAAAAATTAAACACTTGAATTCTTCAACCGTAATCTCTGCCAATCTGAAATTGTCACAATGTCTATTCACTATAGATGCATATGTTAAGTAATCCTGCTCGTCGGATTTAGCGACATTCATGCATAACCATCGCTTATGCCAAAGCGACATATTTGCTCCAAACAACTCCTTTAGCAATTTCACTGTTTCCGAGAATTCCAATTCATTTGTTCTTCTCGGTAGAATAAAATCTACAAATTTGCTATGTTCCGCTGTACCTAGCTTTCTTAGTAATAGACTGACTTTTCTTGAATTCGACCAGTTTTCACAGTCTGTGTAGAAAATATCTTCATATCGTTTAAAGTACGCTTCAAACGTTTTTCCTTCGTCTGGCACATAGTTGAAAGTTTCCAGCGAATTAAATATGATGTTATTAGAATATGAAGAGTTTCCTTCATTTGCCTGATTGTTGTTTAATTTCTCCAGTATTAACTTTTGAATTTCTAAAACCTTGATCAGCATTTCTTTCTGTTTTTCCAGTCTTTCCTCTTGCTTTTCTTGATATTTTTGCTGTCTTTCCTCTTGCTTTTCTTGATATTCTTGCTGTCTTTTCTGTTGTTCCCTTATTAATAAGGCAAACTGTTCACTTTGACATTGCTGACTCAACTCCTCTTGCTTTTCTTGATATTTTGCTGTCTTTCCTCTTGCTTTTCTTGATATTTCTGCTGTGCTATTTGCTGTTTCCTTATTAATAAGGCAAACTGTTCACTTTGACGTTGCTGACACAACTGTTGGGATTTGAATAATTCAGATAGACTCAACTGCTGGGCTTTGAATAATTCAGATATGACTTTGGATAATTCATCCATCTTTAGCTGATAGTGTTCATGCAACAAAGAATATACTTTTAAATTGTGTATCCACGAATATAATATAAGCTGACAAAAAAAAAATCGAAACAACTTACGACTTTTTAATTTTATGTCTTGCTTTATAAAATATTGTTGAGCAACCAAAAAAAAATAAATTTTTTTTTTTTTTAAAAGTTTGTTACCTTTCAAAGTCGACACGGTGTATTTGTGCGCCTTTTAATTCCATGCATGTTTTTGTAGTCGGCCAGTTTCTTTTCGTTTTTTTTTTTAGTTCACCGTTATTCGTTTACGCCACCTTTCAGATTTTTCTGAGTGAACGTTCCTTTATGCTTAGTTGTCCTTTAATGAGTTTTAAATATCCAGAACTTCAGAATCCTTTGCCGTTCCATTAGATGTTGGACTTATAATTAATAATTTTTTCCTTCAGCCTGGGTTCTTCAAAGACTTGTCCCAATTGTTGAAGTCTATCAATTATCAATTCTTTTTTTTTTTCGTAAAGTTCTTTATACCTCGTCGCCATTGTTGAAACTTGACTAATGCATGGAATAATAATACAACACAAAATGTACTTAGAACAAAATGTATTGAAACAAGAAAGTGTACACAATATTTACATATAGTCTTTTGTATATTCTTGGGAAGACCGTTCCTGGAGAATGTGTTGACTTAGTCGCAGTTGGGCAGAGTCTCTGGATTGAATCTCTTGATTCCTTCCCTCGTCTTCCCAGTACCAACCATATTTATATGGTCGGTACTCCACTATGCAAATTAGGTGGATCCTACCACAACACATTGCTTTCTTCATCAGGACATTTTGGAGAGATATGTTTTGCTATCAGGAACTTCTCATAGAACTAACACCCCCCCCCCAAAAAAAACCCTCTATCATAGCACAATGTATAAGTGTTAAAGATTAAGCAGGCAAACACTTGACTTGATTATCCTTTACCAAGCACACTGTCCTGGTGGAAGACCATGTCTTGAATAAAACAGTTGACTAAATGGAATTGATAAACACCTGTACAGTACCTGTGATAATTACTGTGTTGAAGAATGAGTTCAAAGAAAACCCCAGAATAATAAGTAATAATTTGAATAAGTTAACCTTAACTGTTATTATGCTAGACCTGCCTTAAATAAGCAATTATAATCAATCTAATTACAATTAACAGTGAATAAAGTAGTAACAATATTTCAGTTATGGTGATCTAATTGTTCAATGAAACCTGAAGTGTACTTTTCAAAATATTGTGACAAGATTGCATCACTAATTTTAGTTAATTAGGCTTCTACCATTTAGTTGACTGTTTTATTCAAGTTGTTGATGTTTTCCTCCAGGACTGTGTGTTTGGTAAACGATAGTCAAGCCCAATGTTTTTCAGACAGAATATTAACAGAGTAATTTATTCCTGTTCTCAGTGGCATTGGTTATCAGACAATTACCAAAAAACAAAAGGATTTATCCTCTTGTCTATTCTAATAGAATATGGTAGAAGCCTGTGTTTAAAGAGAGAAATCCAAGTGCACATGATAATAAAAATTGGTCTGTTTCTTTGGTATATCCCACCCAATGATTTTGACCCTCACACTCTTAGTGTAACAGGGGAAAGTTGCTGCCTGAGGGAGATACTCTCCAGGAACTGAGCATATCATTTGTTTGAATCTGTTGAATTCCACTGATGTTTTATTGCAAGTGTAAAAATCTTTACCTCTGTTGAACAGTTTCATTTAGTACTGGGTATGACAATAAACTGAATCTGGCAGCAAGGCCTCTAATCAGAAGATTGGAGGTTTTGAGGAGTGTGGAATCACCTCTTAATTGCTAGTCCATGCATGGTATGACAATAAACTGCATCCGGCAGCAAGGCCTCTGATAAAGAGATTGGAGATTTTCGAGGAGCATAGAACCACCTGTTGTTCTCAGGTCCACCCTGACTCAGGGCAGAAGCACCTGTTAGGGGGTCCCAGCTTTGGGAAAATAGTGAACCCAAAAACAAAAAAAAAAAAAACACTATGAAAGTATCAAAATACCAGAAATACACTTTCATATAAAAAAAAAATACCAACATTTTTATAGTAAAATGACTAACAATACATATTTATAGTAAAACGACTAAACACATTCTATTTGTAGTTGAAGGTATACAATTACGTTTGAAATAAATTTAGTTGTAGCCATAAAATTGTGTTCAAAATATTTAGATTTCAGCATTAAATAGCCCATAGAGGTGTTGACATGCCACTAAACAAAATCAACTAACATGGAAGAACATTCATGACATTAATCCATATAATATCCTACAATCTCTTAAAAAATATAACTACAACATAAGACACATATCACCGCCTCTAGTAATTACGTCCTCAGAAACATTTATATGCACAAAAGCTGGGTATCATCTACCATGTATTCAATTGTGAAAGCAGAATAACATGTCATATTTTTATTACTTCAAAACTCCCAAGAAGATTAAATTTTGTTATTAAATGACCCATAAGAAGTTGATATGCCATTAAACAAATCAAATTGTTGTAGTTCCTCAGTGCCAATATTATACATTACTTGATAGTAAGTTTTGTGGATTCTTGATAAGTGTTATAGATTATTCTTAGTCACTGACTCTTTTAAAAACTATCTGGGAAGTACAACTCCAAGTGTATCACCATCACTAACTACTCTGTGACTTACGCTAGTGTTTGGACTGGTTATGGTCCTATGTCATCTCTTCACCATGTGAAAAGTCTCTTCATAATAAATGACACAACATGTGGGGGTCAGTCTTGACAAATTTTTATTGTTTACAGTAGGGAAATGTTGCCCACTAATTGTCAGCAAAATGAATGAGAGGGCAAGGTAAGGGAAGAAACTTCCTGACTGCAACTTGTTTTCAAATTTTTTTTATTTATTTATTTATTTTTTTGGGGGGGCGAAGGCATTTGGTAGAAAGTTGAGGGGGTAAACTACTCAGAAAACTCACCTTCTTGCTTCTTCCTGATTAGTCAGTTCTGAGACCAATGAAAAGACTGCAACATCTTGTTGAATTTTTACTGTCATTTTTTTTGCAAATTGGCTCTGTTGGACATATCATATTTCAGAAATATGTATTTCCAACTACCTGTGTGACTGTTTATTTGGTGATGATGTTTTCCTTATCGCTAACCTCAGGTTATTCTACTTTCTTGTATGCCTACAAAGTTACATGAGTCGCATTTGATATTTGCAAAAGTAGGTATACACTAATGAAAAACAAAACTTGTGCATAAAATGTATTCTATTGATTATATAAACATATCAATCTCTTAAATGTTCAAACTGTTTGCCCTGTCAATCACACACTCCTTTATTTTAAAAATTTATTATTATTATTTATTAAGAAATAAAAATTATAAGAAATTATGAAAATAAAAATATTAAAAATGATTTTAATGAATTAAGTGAATCCTAGAGCCACTATTATATTATAGGTAATATTAATAATATTGGTATAATACTTACATTTTTAGCCCCCTGTATACTATATATATTCCCTGTATACCAGGAATTATCTTCCTTAAAACATAAGATTTGAAGTAACTGCGTAGTTACAAATTGCTCTATCAAAAATGTAGATATAATTATGTTATGGTAAGAACATTTGTTGGTTTACTGTGTCATGTGAGACAATGTTTCTCTCCAGAACCTATCTTACATATGTATAGGTCTACCATTCGTCTATGCTTAAAATATTGCTGCTACATATGTAGAGAAACCGATTTTCCATTTCAAATTTTCCTCAATTCCATCTCAGGTTTTAGGAAATTCCATTTTTTTTTTTTTTTTTTTTTTCTTCAGAATAGATTTCTGTTTTTGCTTCATTATAATACTATTAATATATTAATGAGAAAATGTAGCAATATATAAATTTTATTAAAATAAAATGAAAAATTTTACTATCTGGAATATCCACCCATTGGGTAAGTTGCTGCAGCTTGATAGCGTTTTGTACCCCATGCTTCGGCCCTTAATCTAACTTGATGAATTTCTGGGACAACATATGCAAAGGAGTCTACAATCCTAAATAAGAATTAAGTGAAAGTGGCAAAACCTACAGAAAAGTAGCACCACAAAGTTTATTTAGAGACAAAAAGCTACATTATTGTTTGGTTACTTTATTAAAATTATTAGATAACAGTTTTGAAAAAAGTCAAATTTGTAAAATTTGGCTTTCTGAAATGACAAGCTGCCCCCAACTCTGTGACCATGTGGGATAGGGGAAAAAAATCTAAAATAAAAAGATGAAATCCCCCCCCCCCCACAAACATCACCTTTTTTTTTTTTTATTAAATCAGCAAACTTTGTAAAACTGGGTTCCCAAATATCATAAACTGTAGTGAGACAGTAGGTAAGGAGGGAGGGGTGTATTAAAACATTACTGACTTTATCCTTTGATGTCTGTCAGATGAGTGAGTTAGGAAAGGCAAACAGTAAGAAATTAAAATGTTTGTTGATAAATCTAATTGTTAGAAAAAAAATTCCATTTCAAAATCACAATTTCCATTTCAAGAAGGGCATTCTGTTTTTCTGTTTTCACGGAAAATAAGCCCCTCTACATATAGTCCAGTGTACCTGCTATTTACCTTGATAAAATGCAAAGAAGAATCATCAATATTATTGGTCCTGATCTGGCATCTTGGCTTCAGTCACTTTCCCATTGCCATAAAGTTGCCTCTCTGTGCCTTTTCTATAAATACTTTCATCGTAATTGTTTGGAAGAGCTCTTCGTTATGGTACCTAGACTTTTTGAATTTAAGCTCAGTACGAGGATGGTGTCGAGATCTAATCAATTGACAGTTGAGCTGGTTAGATGTAGCCCTAAGTTCTATGCTAACAGTTTCTTTTCTCTCACTTCTCGCTTGTGGAACTCCCTTCCAGCTCCATGCTTTCAAGCCAACTTTAATCTGCAAAAATTTAAATGCAATGTCAATCACTATCTACTGTCATCCAGTTTACTCTTTTCTCTTCCCACTCATTATTAATGTTTCTATTCCTAAATCTTCCACACACAGTAACAATTTGTGTCTTAGTAACTTTATTGCCTTGCTTGGAATGAAATCAATTAAAAAAAAAAATTCACCCCCCCAAGCAATGCAGTAAAGACACTAAGACACAGGGGGTTACTGAGTGTGAAAGAAAAAGAAAAATAGAAAGGTTATTAAGGAGCAAGAACAATAAAAGAGGAATCCAAAATACAGTAGATGTCATGTATACAAATTCATATAAATGTATAAATTTAATTTTCATTATGTTTTTGGGGTTTATTTATGTATTCTAAATCACATTGTTTTTTAACCCTAGAACACTAACCATGGGTATATAGTACCCAGCACAAATTTTCCCATTTTTAATTACAATTTTCAGTACTTGATTTTCTTACCTAAATAATGTTTTTCAGTTCCTATTAATGTTAACTCAAAGTACAAAATTATAAAACAAGACAACCACTGTGTAAAATTTTAAAAGGAAGAACACATTTATTTACAGTTTACACAATTACAAAAAAAGATACAAGTTTGCACAAAAATTTCCTCCTGAGTGCCTCAAAGACAGGAGAACAATTTCAAGAATTACCAATGAAAAGTGGTAAATTACAACAAGGGAAAAACGGGGATTTTGTAAATGACAAAAAGAGAAAACAATATAAGAAGGTTGTACAAAAAACAAAAAAAAAAACGTTTGAGAAAAAACCCCCAAAAAGACCTACTTTCACTTTCACAACAATATTTTTGAAAAAGTTCCCTTTTAGTTTTAACTTCACACAGTTCGTGCATGGGAAAATTTCTTTGAAATCTTTCTGTTTTAGGCTCTCCAACCACAGGAGAATTTTCATTTGAACTTTTGGTCTCTCTGGTGCTGGCTGGTAACTGGTGCCAACTTTAATGTTCTCTTCTTGACAAATGGCTTCTTTGATGTTTTGCCTGTCCAAAAAATCATATCTATTGACCTGACCTCTATTTATTTAAAAAATTTGGCTCACCTCTGCAAAACTATTTGGTCAATATATACAAAAAAGAAATAATTTTCCATAAACTGGAAATAGATATTTCAAAATTTTGGTGGGTTTTAATTGCTGAGTCAAAAAAGATACACAATTGTAACAACTTTTGTACAAACCATTAGGCATTCATAAAAATACACTTCTCTCAAAAGAACGGGCGTAAAAAAAACAACAACCTAGGCAATTATACATTTAGATGATTATAACATTTTTAAAATAATAAAAATTAACTTTTTATACTATACTAGCAGTAGAGCCCGGCATTGCCCGGGGATGTAACAGTAAGAGATAGATCAAGTATCGACCATCATAAAGACTGAAAAATAAAATTGACAAAGATTATTGTTTAAGGTTGACGGACACGCATGTCTTAATTTGTTTTTTTTTTTTGTTTTTTAACGAATTGGTCAAACTCAAATGAAAACATTGTTTTCAATCGTTATGAGTCTATTGATTGAATAGAATTTTATTATAAACAATTGTCTTGTAAATGGAATTTTTAAAGCATTCTGAATGTAAAAATCAAGAAAAAAGTGTGCAAGACAATAAGAAACACTACCTGCCAAAAAAAAGTGAAGTTTTGTTGAAATCGGTTGAAAAATGTAGGAAATCCAATCCCATATATAAATGAACACACACACACACACACACACACACACAAACAACCTGGGTTTTATAATAAGTATAACTCGATATGAGTTGTCTCCCTTTCATTCTGGCGACTTAATCATGTTTTCAAATTGATTTTGTGCAAAAACAATTGTGTTTTTCCAATTTTTGGTGCTGTCAGACCCACCGCAAGGTAATTTTACATAGTCCTGTGAAGTTTTGTTGAAATCAGTTGAAAAATGTAGGAAATCCAATCCAATATATAAACGTACAGACACACACACACACACACACACACACACACACACACACATCTGCGTTTTATAATAAGTAAGATTCTTTGATTTAAGGTATTTTTTTTCTTATAAGAGTTAAATTATTCCTTGGTTAATACTTTTAATTTGTTTTCTTCTTTTTTTCTGCAGAATTGGTGCTAAAGGTTTTTAGTGCTGCAATGGCCACAAAAGTGGCACCACGTGATTGGCAGATCCATTTGCCAATGCCAACGAAACGTGTCTTCTCCACACCTGTAATCCTTAATGATTGCCTTTATGTTGTTGGTGGCTGTGATGTTCGTGGCAAACCTCTTGATTGCTTTGAAATGTACAATCTGAAGGCAAACACCTGGAAAACATTGGCAGGAATTCCAACAAAAAGAGCAGGAGCTGCTGCTGTTGCTGTTGGCAATAAAATTGTCGTACTTGGAGGTGTGTCAGTAACCCAGAAACCATTAGATTCAGTTGAGATTTACGATGTTGAAACAAACACCTGGACAGCCGGAGAGAGCATGAGAGAAAGTCTCTTGGGAATTCCTGCTGTGGTTTATGGTAAAGTTCTCTTATCATTGATTTCTTTCTTTATGAAGGCTGATTTTTCTGTTCCATGGATATACTGTTCATTTTTTTTTAATCATTTCACCCCAAAGAAGGCAATATAGCTACTGAGATGCAAGGAATTACTGAGTGTAAAAAAACAAAAAAAAAAACAAAAAAAAAAAAAACATTATTAAGTACTAGACCACCCATAAACCCATTCGGTCCCTTTTAAAAGCAGTTTATGATAAAAAAGGATGATATAACAATATTATCAATTCTATTATTAATTACACATTTTTAATTTGTATTTTCAATAAAAGTTATTGTAATAATTATTATTCAAATTATACAATATTATTTCGACCAAAATTAATAAAAAATGTTTACTTTTTTTTTTTTTTTAATGGAATTGTACACTAAAGGCCTTTCTGTTCAACTGCTAGTAGCTCAGGTGATAATTGATACCAATTTTAATATTTATCGTATAGTTAAAGTCATTCCCCCCCAAAAAAAAAACAAACAATTATCTGCTTAGAAAGATTGAAACAACAATTTTTCTACACTTAGTTTCATTTTTTTATCAAGGTTATTTTTTTAAAAATAATTACATTTTTTTTTTATTATACATACTTGTTTCTACCTTACATTTATTTCAAAATACATAATGGCAGCAAACCAGCATGCATCTATTTGCTTATTTACCATCAAGTCATGTGACACAATTTTCTATCCATACAGATTGTTTTACAATGACACACCCACATAGTCTCTTCACCTATCAAGTAGTTGCCAGACATCTGAGATATTTGTTTATAAAAAATTGTAATATAGTATCGTGAATTGGAGTATAAATTCAAAATATAGTTGGTAGGTTGGTAGATATTGAAAAATAAACTTAAAAGTTATTAATAATAAATTTAATAGGGATATTGATCCATTAATGTATATGAAGTCAACAGATAAGATTATTGTAATACAAACTAAAAAAGTTGGTAGTTATCAAATAAAAAGCATGGGTAGGTAAAAACGAATATAAGGTAAGGAAAAATAAAAAATATAAACAATAATAAAAAATAACATAACAAATTAAAAATAAAAAAGGGAACGCCAAGCTATAATGATTGTTAAACGCTAGGATGGTGCAAGGGAGGTAACTGAATATGAAAAAATTAGAGGTTGATCAGTGGCGATTTACAGCAGATATTAGATTAATTTATTTAATTATTATAATCTTGACTCAATATACATTAATGGATCAATATCCCTATTATTATGGTCAAATCACGCTGAAACACCAGTTCTCGTACGATCACTGAAGTTAAGCAGCATAGAGCCAGGTCAGTACTTAGATGGGGGACCGCTTGGGAACACCTGGTACTGTAAGCCCCCAAAGTCCAACCCTTACCTCACAGTCGGTGGGTGGGGTGGGGTGGGGTGTAAACAGTAGTGTCAGAGCTATGCCGCCCGGAACTTTGTTCCTGGCAGGGCCACCCAAGGCGGACAGGTCTGACACACACGCCGGCTAACAAGGGCTCTGGTGAAAATCCAAGGAGCGTCTGCATCTGTAACCGGTGGCTTCTGGTCGTTCCTGTCTCTGCGTCTGTGGGAACCCCGTGGCAAGCAAGAACGTTATCCGAGTAGGCCTGGGTACCCTACTTCTGTAATTTATCCCAAGAATCTTCTTCTCATAACAGGAAGAAGCCGGCTCAATCCGCCCAGGGTGAATGCCGCATCAGTACAGTACAGTAATATCCCTATTAAATATACTATTAATAACTTTTAATCTATTTTTTGATATCTACCTTCATTTATAGTCATGCTCTGAACCTCATTCCATGCAGCTGATATGGTCATTACTGCTTTGTAGATGTCATATCCTTTCCAAAACTCATGGACTGTGACGGATTCATTCAGATCACTTGCTGAAATAGCTTAATGTAGTGTACGCTTCATAGTTGTGTTTGAAGATTGCAATTATCCCTTGGTCCATTGGTTGCAACAGAGACATAGTGTGAGGTAGATGATGGTAATGTTGGGTTGAAAATCTCTGATGTTTTGTGGGTGGCTTGGAGTGTTATCTAAGAGAAGCAGAATCTTAAAAGTAATCCTTTTCTCATAAAGCAACTTTAGCTTCTTTAAACTCTACGTCTTTCTCATCTATATACTTTTTCTTGAGATTTTCAAACAAAGACAGTGCTTTCTCCTGAACCAGTTCCTGACATACTGAAGCAAGCCGACAATTTTGCCTGCCAATCCAAAGACAAGCTTTTCCATTTCTTCATAGATTTTTTTCCTCTTTTCTTGCGGATGATTATGTTCCTCATCCCTGGAGCTTGATCTTTAACATGTGATAAAACCCAGTCCTTATCATGAACAATTGTTGATGCAGTTGTATGGCTCAACCTAAAATATCTTGCAATTGCAACTACCTTTTCACCTTTCTCAAGATGTTTTATGATTTCCACCATATCTTCCAGTGATATAGCCTTATGCTTTGCACTGGGACTTTTCTTTGGAGCCATAGGCAAAAATGTATTCTAAATCAAAAATGAAATGTAAGTGAAAGAATGTCGATGGCAGAGAGCAGATGTAAACAAGTCTGAATTCAAAATTGTTATTGAAGTGTGGAAAAAACATGTTTACCACCTGTCAGCAGGAATTTAAATAAGAACATCTACTGGACATACTTTATTATGCTATTTTTTGTTTGTTTGTCATGATTTTATGATATATAGTATACATATTATTTAAAAATTTATTTAAATATGATTTTATATGTGTTTTACTGTTTTGATGTTTTTAATATTTTTAACAGTCAACATAAACTCAAGTAAAATGACCTAAGGCGAGTTTTATCTGTCTATATAATATTTAAGAAAAACTGACATATCTTCATATATATATGTATATATATATATATGTGTGTATATATATATATATATATATATATATATATATATATATATATATATATATATGTAAGCAAATATATGGATATAGATCCGATAGTATGAAAAAAAAAATACAGAAAAAAATAAACAAAAATCTTAATATGCAATTATGCTGTATTAATGTTAATATAAAAGTCGACGTCAGACATTTCGGTCTATTTAAGACCATCTTCATGGACATTTTCATTTAAACATAATTAACATTAGAACATATAAAAATTCAACACGAAAAGATGATGGACATAAGAGCACAACTAATCCAAACAGATAACTGAAATTTTTATATAAGATCAGCGTTCCGTTTAAATATGATCACGTCGTCGTCACGTGGGCGATGTTGTGAAAACGTATTCAAAGATGATTTCCAAATATTAAAATATTAAAAAAAGTCGATTGAACTATTTTATATAAACAGTTCAAGAAATCCCTTCCGTTGATATAGGAATACGCAGAGATCACTAGGTTCTTATATCTTCATACAAGCTTGAAGTCCTCCACGTTACAAAGCAAATCAAAAATGATTTAAAAAACGATGGAACAATTTCAAAAAACAGTTCGATAATAAATCCTTTCCTTACTTGATCAATAGATTCTTATATTTTCGTACAAGCTTGAAGTCTTCCATGTTATAAAGTAAATACAAACCTGAATAGGAGGATGGATACAGTCAGTGATTGGTAGAACTTGAACTTGCTGTAGAAGCTGATGTTGCTCTTCCGTATCCTTTCCAGTCTGGCTGTTGTTTCTGTGGCTGTGGCGCTCCATGTGCAGATTTCTGTGTTGCAGGTGTCATCATTTGACAGGGTTGCTCCCAAGTATTTAAAGCTGGACATTTCCACCAGTGGTTTTGCCATCCATGTTGACGCTGACTCTGGTGTTGCTTGTGCTCTTCACCATTACTTTGGATTTCTCTGTGTTGAGCTGCATTCCATAACTGGGTTGAAGCTTCTCTCTTCCACAAACAAAATATTGCAAACCTATCGCTGCTCTATCACTATTTCCATGGAAGATATTCTGACACACTTTATTCCTTAGTTCAGCTCTAACCTGCCCTGCTGCATACACAGGGTTGAATCATTCTCATTGGCTTCATATTCCATGAGCAAGGAGGAAGTTCCATTCAGACAGCTTCTTCCTAAGAACTGTTACTTTGCAGAACAGAACTTAAGAGGATCCTTCCCCAACCACTAGAATCTTAACCTCTTCAAGTCTGTGGTCAATGATTATCTATCCTAGATATCTTAACAATTTACACTTTTTACTTCCTCCTCATTCAGGAACTTTCTATCTTGAGTGGCTCTTGGGTCTTGTATTGGGTGAACAATAATGTAAAAGAAAGTTTCAAGTCTTTTCAAAAAGTTATTTTTATTTTCCAATCTGTGCTGATCTTTCTTCAAATATTTTCCAGAGGATCAAGTACTTGTGACGGGTGGCATGTCTGCGGATGGTAACCCTCGGAACTACTTCATGTCTTATAATTTGAAGACGAACATGTGGAAGAGTTTACCCCCAATGCCAACAGAACGTTATGCTACGTTCGCATTTCTCATAGACAATCAACTTTATATAACTGGTAAGTAATTGTTAATTGTTTTGTTTACATTAAATAGTGACATTTTCATTCTTTCTTTTCTTTTTTTTTGTAATTTTTGTTTATTTCAGGTGGGGGGTACCAGTGAAGCTGGTGAAATTGTTGTCATTAAGTAAGGTTTTTCCCATATGCTTAACCTTTTCATCAATAAATATAACATAAAAACCGAGTCAGTAAAAATCCTTCAGCTACAAAATTAAAAAAATAAAATAAAACCCAAACTATTATATCTATTACTACTAATAGGTGTAAACAGGCAAAAACAAGTAAAATGACTAAAATGAAAAAAAAACTAGTCAAAAATGAATAATAATTACAATGCTTCATCTAAGACATTCGGACAACTGTTGTTGTGTCAGATCAAACCAAGTATGGAATGTTGCTGCCAAAACCTCACACTCTGGTCTTGGAAAAGTTCAGAAGTGATTGCACAGTGTTGTGGATGATAAATAATACAGTTGCCCTCCACCCTGCCATGATTGTTGGCTTGTGAGACATCAGCAAGGATGAATACAACAAATTTAAAAAAAAATTTATTTTAATTTTTTTTCAAAAACCCAAGTCTGAATAACAGTGTTTAAAAACAAAGATGTCTACTCTAACATATATATCCATGAAATATAATGTTTAAAGTAAGATATATATAAGATATATATATATATATATATATATATATATTCTATGCATGTGTACATACACACACACATACAGATGTACACACACAGCGATACGTGCTGTCATACTCATGACTTCACATAACAACCGCATCAGCATCCACAGGATTTCCTCTTCCTTTTCCTCAAAAAATGCCTCCAAGATTCCAATTAAATCCTTTGTGATCTGTAATAGACATCTGATGTTTCAAAACTTGATTGAATCCATGATGTTTATGACCATGGTGAGTGTATCCTTTTGTATATAGACACTCTTCCTTTATTGGCAATGTTCCAGCATGCTCATCTCCTTCCCTTCCATCATACTTGCCAAATGCTCTTTGTAACTTGTTTTTCATTTCATTGAATTCCAAGGATGCTGTTGCTCTAACCAATCGTACATGGTCATCTGATAAATTAGCTGCTGTTAACGAAACATATGCCAAAACACCATCTTCAAATGATAACGTGTACTTTTTTTTTATTTCTCTGAAAGAGCATGCAAATACACCAAAATTGCTCTGGGAATTAACTAGTACCCCAAAACAGCTTAAAAGGAAAAATGAATGTACATTCATCCAATTCAATATTTATGACTTTTACCCGTCCATCACTGATAATTTGCTAATGTCTGCCATAAATCTAGCAAAAAAATTACTGTTCTATTAGTGCTTGCAAAATAAATATCGCAAAGCAGGCACAAAAAACCTATACTATTCCTTAATGGTTATCTGTGGACCAAGGGAGCATTTGATTCAGTGGAAGCATGCAAACTTGTTGGAGTTCTATTATTGTGGTGACTTAGATTTATTTTCAACATTAAAGACACTGAAATCTATAGAGATGACAATGTTATTATCCTCCATAAAACTATCCCACAAAATATAGATTGATTGAGAAAGGAACTGATAAAATTTTTTAAAGATCACAAACTAAATATTACCACCACCACCAATGCTAAAGGAAATTTCATTTCTACCATCATTGAATGACTTTAGGCAATATAAAATACAAAACCAGCACAACTCTCTCCTAAATATTTTTAGCAATTAAAGAATAGTTCTAATACACCTATTATCACCTGGGATATTGTAGCAAGAGCCAAATCTTACAACTGGAAAGGAAATAAATGTAATTTATGTCTTGCTGAAAAATTAGTTACCTTAAAACACTTAAATAACCCTAGCTTATTAAACAAGAGAAATGAATTGATGGTTACATGTAGGCATAAGAATAAATATCTGCTTAAATATGTTGATCCATATTAATTTTTAATGTAAATTACTGCTTATTTTTAATGTTTGTTTTTAAATAAGAACAAATAATCTCCAGTTTAATTAATTAAAAATTTAATATTCACGAGTCAAAAGTAATTTATATAATATTATGTATTATATAAATTATTTTTGACTTGTTATGGTTAATGGTCAGAGTTGAATCAGACCAGGAAACTAGTAATAAAAAGTGCTCAATGCATGAGTGAAAAAATAAAAGTAAAAATAATATGTAGAACTTTTAACTTTAAAAATCAGGTGATCAGTTGAATCTGCTACCTTGGTTTCAACCTTATGGTATCCTCAGGCAATTTTTATCAAATGACCTCTTAACACTTTATTTTTATTAAAAAAACTAATGAACGCTACATTATTTTAAAAAATAAAAAAAATAAATGCACAATGTTGGGTTTAATAGAAAGGGAAGAGGAGCATGTGAAGAAGGAAGAAGAAGGGGAAAGAAAAGAAAAGCAAGGTTATTATAAATGTATTGTGGAGGGGGTTAATTGAAATGTACATTTTTTTTTTTATCCAGCCTCATATAGGCTTAAAAGGAATTTCCTAATATATAAGCAAGAACTCAAGATATTCCGATTCCTGGTTCAAATCTGAAGTCTTGAGTCCTTGATTACATATTAGGAAATTCCTCTTAAGCACATATGAGGCTGGGCAAAAAAAATATACATTTCATTCCCCAATACATTTATAGTACCCTTGCTTTTTTTTTCTTCCCCCTTCTTCTCCTTCCTTCTTCACATCCTCCTCCTCTTCCCTTTCTCCGTCCTGGGTATGATGATAAACTACATCTGTGTCCAGGGTAAGATGATAAACTACGTCCAACAGCAAGGCCTCTGATCAGGAGGTTTTGCGGAGCGTGGATCCACCTCTTAATTGCTGGTGTTCACAGATCCACCCTGATCCGGGGTGGTAGCACCTGTAAGGGGGTCCCAGCTATGTGCAGATAGTTAACCTTGAAACTGAGGTAAAAAGCATTATGAAAGTGTAAAAATAGGTTTTAATACCAGAAATACTTTGTAAAAAAATTATTACCAGAAATATATTTTTGAAGAAGGAAAACTATTACCAGCAATATGTTTTTGAAAAAAAAAAATATTACCAGCAATACATTTTTTAAAATTATATTACAAGCTATACATTTTTGAAAAAAAATATTACCAGAAATAGATTTTTGACAAAACAAAAATATTACCAGGAAAAAAAAAGCTGTCGGCATTAAATGAAGGTTGATATGCCGTAAAACAAACCAAACAAAAGCAAATCTTCCCTTTCTATTACACCCAACATTGTGCATTTGTTTATTTATATTTAAAAAAAAAATAATATAGTGTCCATTAGTTTTTAAAAAAAATAAAGTGTTAAGAGGTCATCTGATAAAAATCACCTGAGAATACTGTAAGGTTGAAACCAGGGTAGCGCATTCAAATGACATCCTGATCTTTATAATGTATATGTAAAATGTACAAATCCTGTTTATTTTAAATGCTAAATATAATTTTTAAAATTAAAAAAACTGTACTCCCAGTATAATATATAATTGCACCAACATTGCAATAACCAGATATATTCTTTAAAATTCCAATTATCTAATGGTCAGTCCATACCTGAAAATTGTGTTGTGCATGAGACTTTGAGCTGTGCTATCATTGATAGAGATTTTATATATATATATATATATATATATATATATATATATATATGAAGAAAAAATTTGGAAAAACAAACAAAATCCTTAAATGCAATTATATTGTTTTAAATGAATGAAATGTCACGTCTGACGTTTAAGTTTAATAAACCTTTTCAAGACAATATTCATTAAAATACAATTCAGTTCAATTTGAAAAAATTTTCAGTTATCTGTTTTGGATAAGACTTGTTTTTTATGTCCATCGTTTTTGTCAAATTGAACTGAATTGTATTTTTAATGAATATTGTCTTTGAAAAAGGTTTATTAAACCAAACGTCAGACGCCGATGCATTTCATTCATTTTAAACAACATAATTGCATTTAAGGATTTTTGTTTGTTTTTTTCCAAATTTTTCTTCATTCTGTCGGATCTATATCCATTTATATTTATTATATATATATATATATATATATATATATATATATATATATATATATATATATATATAAAAATGCAGTGTTACATTAGATCATGCACATACCCACTATAAAAACTGTAAATCTTGTTTCAACGTTAAAAAAAATGTTTTTTAATGTTTCATCAGGTGGGGAATCACAATGGGACTGAAATATTTTATTCAGAAATGCATTCCTTTTCTCTTATTTCTCTTCTTCCTCTCACTGTAACTAATCACTTAGATTCCTTTCTTTTTCCACATGTAAATTCTTTCATACCTTTTATTGGAAACTTTCTAATGACAGAAGTGGAAGGTATGCTTTGATAATTGCATTTCTGAATAAAAGATTTCAGTCGCATCATGTTTCCCCACGTGATGACATGTTAAAAAACGTTTTTTTTAACATTGAAACAAGATGTACAGTTTTGTAGTGGGTAAGTGCATGTTCATAATGTAATACTGCATAATAAATAAATATTTACGGCTCTACTTTTGTATTGAGCTCTGTTTAAATTAATGTTTTGAATGCTGAAATCTTTACTTTCATTCTTTTTTACATTTGGTTTTTTATATATATATATATATATATATATATATATATATATATATATATATATATAGTTGTATGGACATTAGTTTGTAACCCTGCATTTCACACTTTTGTGATCATCAAACTCTGAATATGCTAGCTCTATCACAGATATTGAGAACTTTCCACTAAATACTGTACATCTATCTATCTATCTATCTATCTATCTATATATATATATATATATATATATATATATATACAATATAAATATAGATAACTAGACTCTGTTTCAAAACCCTCGAATTTTGATTTGCTAATCAAATCAATCTCGAGGGAAAAAGGTTTTAAAAAAGAAAAGAGCTACAAACATGGACTTCTGCCGACAAAAAATCGCACAGATGCAGGTCTGAAGCCCAAAAAAAAAACCCGATACGAGTAACAACTAACTAACAAAAAGAGCTCAATACAACCATAGAGCAGACCTAGATACACTAGTGAGCCAGACAAACCTACCTAGGTTTGTCTGGCTCACTAGGTGTATCTATATATATATATGTGTGTGTGTGTGTGCATGTTTCATTGAATAATATAGACATATTATGTCTATATATTTTTATACTGATCCTTTCCACTTCTCTAATTAGTTTATCAGTTTCTTGATGTTAAGATGAAATAGATTCAAGAAAGACACCATAGCTGTTTTCCTACCCAAGTACTTTCAATTTCCTCCAAGATCATCCTCAGGGGTGAATTACAAAGACAAAATTATTGTAACTGTGATAAAATCTGCATTTTGTTGTGATGGTGATTTTTAAAAAAACATGCGTGAACGTGCTCTGTAAAATTTAATATTTATCTGGTGTAGCTATGGAATTTTGCGTAAAACAAATGTTTCAATATAAGGGAGCTGACCAGAAATTCATAGCATGCAAAATGGCATTAGATGTTTGTTATATGCACTTCAACACATTGCTGTTACACTCATAATAAATTTTGTTGAGTGTTGGTTGGTTGATTTTGATATAATGGGCCTCAAGATGTAAATAAGCAACATTTTAAAAATAAAAACTTGTCAAAATAATAATGACAAAGCTTCGTCTAAAGATTTCTGATAACTGAAGACTATTATGTCTGATACTGCTATTAGGTGTAAACAAGCAACAAATATAAGATGAATGCAAAACTAGTTGAGAAATAATAAAGAAAATGCATCATTTTAAAATTTCCAACAATGTAAGACTATGTCTACTATTATGAGGTGTAAGCAAGCAACAAATATATGGAGAGAAACTAGTTGAGAATGAATAATGATATATTTTCCCTCAAAAGTTTTCATAACTCCAGATTATTTCCTTATGAAAATATTTGGTTATTAAAACTCTTCCTTCATTATTTCCTTTACTTCATAAAATTCTTTTCTTTTCTTTTTTCTTTCAGGTGGACGTCAAGGCAAGCTTCCTGTAGATGCTTTTGAAAAGTATGATTTTTCTTCAAAGACATGGGAAAAATTACCGAACATACCTTCAAAACGAGTCTTTGCACTTTATGCATCGAACAACACTCACATTTTTAGTGTTGGTGGTTTGAAACAAAAAGCTGAGGAAGGTTTCTCTGACACTTTGGAATGTTATGATATTACAGAGAGTGAGTAAAAGTTTTAATTTAAATTGTTTAGAGAAACTGTGATACCACAGGCAGGATTTATTAATCATATATGGCAAGACATTCATTCTTTCTAATGATTGCATGTACAAAGAGATACAGCAGATAGTAAAGGTTCAGCAATTCACTGGAAATCCTACTCCAATAGGAACTCATTGGAAATCCTACTCCAATAGGAACCCATTGGAAATCCTACTCCAATAGGAACCCATTGAAATCCTACTCCAATAGGAACCCATTGAAATCCTACTCCAATAGGAACCCATTGGAAATCCTAACCCAAAATAGGGAACCCATTGGAAATCCTACCCAATAGGAACCCATTGGAAAATCCTACTCAATAGGAACCCATTGAAATCCTACTCCAATAAGACCCATTGAAATCCTACTCCAATAGGAACCCATTGGAAATCCTACTCCAATAGGAACCCATTGAAATCCTACTCCAATAGGAACCCATTGGAAATCCTACTCCAATAGGAACCCATTGGAAATCCTACTCCAATAGGAACCCATTGGAAATCCTACTCCAATAGGAACCCATTGGAAATCCTACTCCAATAGGAACTCATTGGAAATCCTACTCCAATAGGAACCCATTGGAAATCTTACTCCAATAGGAACCCATTGGAAATCCTACTCCAATAGGAACTCATTGGAAATCCTACTCCAATAAAAATTCATTGAAAATCCTTCCCCAATAGAAATTCATTGAAAATCTTTCTCAAAAGAAATTAATTGGGAAACCTTCTATAATAGAAATTTATTGGAAATCTTTTTCACATTTGTTGTTTATGTACATTAGGATTTATCCAACAAACATAAAAATAGACATTCATTCTTTTGTACATAAAAAAGAAAAGTTAACTAAAAAAATAACAAACTTTCTTTGTTTGGTCTTTAATCAAACTTGTATAAAAAAGACTGTTGCCTAAACATACTTATTTGGTAAAGCTTGGGCTGTTGCTTTCGGCACATCTCATAGGCATTTGACAGGGTTTGGCATATTACTCATGCTCAAAAGTTGAAAGATTATGATATTTCTGGACAAATTTTTTCTGTCACAGATATTGCCTGCTTTAATGACTGGTCACAAGACATCACCCCAAGGGTTTTATATTGGTTCAATGGTTTACTTCATTCTTCTTTGCTGAGTTTCGCTAATTTTGTTCTGAGAATTCATTATCGTTCAAATGAGCTTTGTATTTGGTGTCTTGATCATTTTTATCAAAGCATATGACCAGATTGTCAACTAGCTATCATCATTTTACTGTTGAAATAGATGTGGAACCATAATATATTTAGTTTAAGGCATAGAATTCTGTTTAAAATATATTTAGTTTAAGGCATAGAATTCTATTTAAAATATATTTAGTTGAAGGTATAGAATTCTGTTTAAAATATATTTAGTTGAAAGCATAGAATTCTGTTTCAACTATATTTAGTTGAAGGCTTTCAATTCTGTTTCAACTATATTTAGTTGAAGGCTTTCAATTCTGTTTCAACTATATTTAGTTGAAGGCATTCAATTCTTTTTCAACTATATTTAGTTGAAGGCATTCAATTCTGTTTCAACTATATTTCGTTGCAGGCATACAATTGTGTTTCAAATATATTGAAGGCATACAATTGTGTTTCAAATATATTGAAGGCATACAATTGTGTTTCAAATATATTGAAGGCATACAATTGTGTTTCAAATATATTTAGTTGAAGGCATTCAATTCTGTTTCAAATATATTTAGTTGAAGGCTTTCAATTCTGTTTCAAATATATTTAGTTGAAGGCTTTCAATTCTGTTTCAAATATATTTAGTTGAAGGCATTCAATTCTGTTTCAAATATATTTAATTGAAGGCATACAATTCTGTTTCAAATATATTTAGTTGACGGCATACAATTGTTTCAAATATATTTAGTTGACGGCATGCAATTCTGTTTCAAATATATTTAGTTGACAGCATGCAATTCTGTTTCAAATATATTTAGTTGACGGCATGCAATTCTGTTTCAAATATATTTAATTGAAGGCATACAATTCTGTTTCAAATATATTTAGTTGAAGGCTTTCAATTCTGTTTCAAATATATTTAGTTGAAGGCTTTCAATTCTGTTTCAAATATATTTAGTTGAAGGCATTCAATTCTGTTTCAAATATATTTAGTTAAAGGCATGCAATTCTGTTTCAAATATATTTAATTGAAGGCATACAATTCTTTTTCAAATATATTTAGTTGACGGCATACAATTCTGTTTCAGATATATTTAGTTGACGGCATACAATTCTGTTTCAAATATATTTAGTTGAAGTCATACAGTTCTGTTTCAAATATATTTCGTTGAAGGAATTTAATTTTGTTACAAATATATTTAGTTGAAGTCATACAGTTCTGTTTCATATATATTTAGTTGAAGTTATACAGTTCTGTTTAAAATGTTTTATTTGCTTAAAAATTTATATTCTTCAATTGCAAGATGCAGATAAAAACTCTAATGTTTCTATATTTCTTCCAGATGCTTGGATTGTTGGCCCTTCAATGCCCACAAAAAGAGGTGACTTTGCCATTGGAATGGTTGATGGTAAATTGGTTTGTGCAGGAGGCTTTGGTAAGTGTTGTTGCAACTGCTGATGTTGTTGTTACTGTTATTATTGTTATCTACTTATTTATTTTATTTTATTTAAAATTTTTGGAATGGAAAAAAATATTTTATGAAACAGCTATCTGCAACTTATAATTGTCAGCCCTTATCCGTGGAGGCATAGATTCAATTCATCTCTCTCTCTCATTGGATGATTGAAAATATGATTGGCACTCGTATCCAAGTATGCCTGTCGAGCCAATCCCTGTTGCAGACGCCTGCTCAGACACATTTGTGTTTGTTTCACAAGAAGTAACAATAACAGAACCCATCTGTGTTTTTAAAAAAAAAAACTGTAACTAAAATTCAAAAAAAAAAAAATACTGAGCAGATCAAAAAAAAAAAAAAAAAACTTTCGACATAGTTTAGATTTATTTGGCTGGGAAATTAAATACTAGTCTCAAAAAAAAAAAAAAAACTCATTCTGACGGATAGAAGATTCATTCTTACTGTAGATATTATTTAAGATTAAAATGATTCACAATCATAATAAAATGAGGATAGAAATAGTTCTGTCAAAAAAAAAAAAGTTTTACTCACAAAAAAAAACTCATTCAACCAACAGTATGTTTTTCAGGCACCTTTCACAAAATGATTCACAAGTAATAATAAAATAGAGAATTATAATAGGCTGATAACATCAAGAAATAACCTTTCTGATGAATCAAGCAAAATGAGATTCAAACTTGGGTCTTATGGCCGGAAAAAAATAACATAAGATTCATTCTTACTTGGCCAAAATGATTCATAAGAAGTAGATATTAAAAAAAAAAAAAAACTCATTCTGACATAGAAGATTCGTTCTTACTGTAGATAGATTAACAAGAACTAAAGATTAAATAGAAGAATTATAACAATAGACCAATAAAAAAAGTCATTCTGACGGATAGAAGATTCATTCTTACTGTAGATATTATTTGGCACAAGAAATGATTCACAAGAAGTAATAATAAAATAGGAGAATTATAATACTAGTCTGTAAAAAAAAAAAAAAAAAAAAACTCATTCTGACGGATAGAAGATTCATTCTTACTGTAGATATTATTTGGCACAAAATGAAAAAAAGAATAATAAAATAGAATTATAAGTAATAAAAAAAAAAAAAAACTCATTCTGACGGATAGAATTATAATTACTAGTCTGTAAAACAAAAAAAAAAAAAAGAAGCCATTCTGACGGATAGAAGATTCGTTCTTACTGTAGATATTATTTGGCACAAGAAAAGATTAACACAAAGAAGTAATAATAAAATAGGAGAATTATAATACTAGTCTGTAAAAAAAAAAAAAAAAAAGAGTCATTCTGACGGATAGAAGATTCGTTCTTACTGTAGATATTATTTGGCACAAGAAAAGATTAACACAAAGAAGTAATAATAAAATAGGAGAATTATACCAATAGATTGTAAAAAAAGTCATTCTGTTGGATAGAATATTCGTTCTTACTGTAGTTATTATTAGGCCCAAGAAAAGATTAACAACAAGAACTAATAATAAAATAGGAGAATTATAACAATAGACTGTAAAAAAAGTTATCTGACTGGTAGAAGATTCATTTTTACCCTAGATCTTAGTAATTAGGCACAATAAGCATCTGCTAGAGAATTACTTTACAGGTCCAAGAGTGCCAGAGTGATGTTGACTAAACTCATATAAAAGAAGCAAATTGTGAATGAGGTGAACTGTGCAGGCATTCGTGCTGGAATGACATGACACATGCATCACTGGACTAGACCAAGGCTGGCAATATGTACAAGATGCTAATTTTCTGGCTTTGGAAAAACACATAAAGGAGGTAAATGTTTGTTAGGATATCACTAAGCATTTACACTCAGTACAGGTCAGGTCAGTGCATTGAGATGTGCGCTAAATCAAAGATCCTTACAAGTGCTGTTCCAGTGTCTGTGCTACAGAAGAAATGTTTTCCTGCTACAAAGAAATTAATAATAATAATAACTTAAAACAATTATAAGAATTATACTGTAATAAAAATAACATGACGAATAGAAGATTCGTTATTACCATTGATCTTTTTAGACACAATAAAAGATTAATAATGACTAATAATAAAATAAAATTTTTTGTGACGAATCAAGCTTTGGGTCTTCATCAGAAGATCTTGTTTATCAATGCTGTACATGATGAGTTTCTACTTTTCTGTTTTGCTTCATTGATTTAGTTTGAAATTTTTAAAAGTTGTTTCTCTGAATATCAATTTGGCTTTTTATTTTTTCAGCTGATTAGTGTTTTGTCTTCTATGTTTACTTTCCTTTTGTTTTTTTCTCTCTCATTCTTTTCAATTCAGTTTTGTCATCACATAGAAAGATCATTTTCTGTTTTGTTTGTTGAGGCTAGATAAGATTTGATTATGTTTTGTTTTTATGTTACTTGGGTCAAAATTTAGAGATGTTAATTTGAACTCTTATCACAAAATGCTTTGTTTTTAAAGAGATTCGATGTTATAATCCTCTTTCAAGTTATGTATGCAGTGGTGAGTTATCTTCTTTGCAGGTGTTTTTCGTCTGGTTACTAAAATTGTGGCCTATGAATGTTATCAAAGGGGATAGGTAGTAGAGTAATTATTTTATCAGAAACTTTGGGAATAAAATGAACAGACTCAAGGGTTAAAATAAATAATATATTTATTTATTTTCTTTAGAGTGATGACTGAGTCCTTTGCAAAAAGTTTGTTAATAAGGTGGATATTGATAGCAGTCTGGAGAAAAATCCATTTTGGTAGTTTAAAGTAAGACAACGGTATGGGTAGTAGTAATGTGAGAAATTAGGTCAGATGTCAATCTCGTGTGTTCTTTTCAGCCTAGAAACAGGACGGAAATGGCAGTAGCAGGCAACCTCTTGCTTCTTCATGTGTCACATATGGATGCATTCTTTCATTCTGTCTCCCCTGGGTTTGTTCTGGTCACCTCTCTCTCTCTTCTGTCAGGGATGTCAGGTTTTTATACTTTTGAATAGGCTTGAGACTTTGGTGCAAACATTAAAGCCTCTTCGTGTCAATTTTTTTGATTGGCCAAATTATTTCATTTTACAGGATTCCTTTGCTTAAAATACTAATTTATATAAAATTTTATTACAAAATATTCAACATAATATAATTAAAATGGGTATAACCTAAAATGTTGTGAGAAATTTAAATTATTGAAATTTTTAATTTCCAAACCCAGTGAAATATTTTAATATAAAACCCCAATTATAATTTTTACTTGTTTTTAATAACAAAATTATTTTTTTAATTTTTTTCTTTGTTTTTAAATATCATGTTTTCAAACTGTTTAAATTCCCCCTTTTTATTTTTCATTAATTTAATTTTTTTCTTCAAATTTAAATATATTTAAATACAATATTAAAACAAAAACAAATTGGGTTTAAAATTATTTATTTTTAAAACATTTTTAAGTACTTATGGTTACAATTTTTTAAAATTATTTTAATTTCCAATATATTTTCTGTTGCCATTTAATTAAACATTTTTTCAATATCTATTAAATCCCCTATCCATAAATGTATAAAACAATTCATTTTAAAATATCAAATAAAAATTATTTTTAAACTGTAAAAGGGTTATTTTTATCATATTTTCATAACAAATTTTTTAAAATTATTTTTCTTTTTATCTTTTACTTTCTTTTAATATAAAAATAATATTTACAAGATAAAGGGGGTACATTTCAAAATTTTAACAATAATATAAACCCAATAAAATTAAAATTTTAACATATATTAATATAAAAAATATTATTTATTTAAATAATTTATAAAATTTATAATCATTTAATACTATATATAAAAATATATATATATAAAATATATATATATATGCAATATAATATATATAATATATATATATAAAATATATATATTTTTTATAACTATAATATTTTTAAAATTTTCTTTTATACTAATTTTTATAGAAAAAATTTATTTACATATGTTTATTTAATAAATATATTAATTTATATTTACTTAACTGAATATTAAAAAAATTTTAAACTTAAAATTTTTATTTTGGGCCAAGACAAAAATTGAAAAGGGTATTTAATACGAAAAATAATGTAACATTTTTTCCGTAACAATATATATCTATAAATTTTATACTTTCTAAGGTATTTTTTAATATTATTTAACAAATATATATATATTATTTATATATATATGTATATATATATTTGTAATATATATATATATAATATATAAAAATGTATAAAAATATATATATACATAAAATGATAAAATATTATGAAATATGTAATATATAATAATATGATATAATATATATAAAATATAAAATATATTATACATATATAATATATTATATATATAATATTTTAATATACATAAAATTATACATATATATATTACATGTTTTAAAATATGTATATCTTTATACATTACTAATAACATAAATACATGTGTGCATAAAACTTTAATTTTCTTTTACAGGGATATACATTATTTTATATACTTTAATATATATACATATAAAATTTTGCATATTTAATATATATACATTAATATATACAAAAATTAATATATTATACATATACTTTGTAAAACATATTATATATATAAAAATTATAAAAACATATATTATAACATTATATTATTCAAACATTTTTGTATTAATATTTTATATATATAATTTACATTATATATATATATATATATATATATTAAAATAAAATAAAATTATGTATTATACATTTTAATATATTTGAAATATATATAAAATTTTGTAATAAAATTATATATAAAATATAAAAATGTTTTAAAATATAAAATAAAATATATTATGTATAATATAATATATTTACATTACATATACATATTATAAAATGTATGTAATATAATAAAATTAAAATGAAATTAAAATGTAATATAATATGTATACAATATATATAAAATTCCCATATACATATATATAAAATATCATGTGTTTCATTCATGGTTGTGTTTTTTGGGGCATGTTTTGTGTGTTAAAAGGGGGCCACATGTATGTTTTTTTATAAAAACATTTTAGGGCTGCATTATTATACTTTAAAAATGTATTTTATATACAGGGTATTACATAATATATTTTTATAATGTATATTATTATTTATATTATTTTTAATATATATTAGTGTATATATAATTATGTATACATTTTTTTGTAAAATATATATGTATTTAAAATATATATTTTGTATATATATTTTTAAAAAATATTATATTTATAAAATATATATATTATTTTAAAATAAAATATATTATTTTAAAATTTTTAAAAATTGAAATATATATTATATATATATCATAAAATATATTATATAAAAAATATATATATCATATATATAATTATTATATAAAATATATTATTACATTATATAAAACATTATTATTACATATATTAAAATATATAAAATATATATATTATATATATATAAAATATAAAAATATGATCAAAAATATACAAAAAAAAAATATCATATATTAAAAAAATTTTAAAAACAAAATAAAAAAGTATTTAAATTATGTATACTTTAAAAAAATGGAATAAATGTATTATAAATATATATATTATTATACATATTTCACAAAAGCATATATATAAAAATTGGTATGGTTACATGGCAACTTTTGGCCTGGGGTTATATGTTTTTTATAAATTTATATTATTTAAAATAAAAATAAAAAAATATGTATACATATTTTTTTTAATATTTATGTATGTATTTTTTTTATTTTTTTTATGTTTTGTGTATATATTAAAATTGTTTTTGTGAATAATTTTTTATATTATGTTTTTTTAAAAATAAAATGTATGTGTATATATATTTATGTATGTTTTTTATATATATATGTTGTTTTGAATTTTAATTTTTGTTTTTTATGGGGGGTATAAATTTATATATATTTTTTATATTTTAATATGTTATAAAAATTAATTTTATATATTATGTTTTTATTTATATGTATATTTTTTTATTGATAAAATATGTATATGTGCTATTTTTATATTTATATTTTTTTATTTTTGTATGAAAATATATATGTTTTGTTTTATATGTTTTTTATAATTTTTTTATTTTATATATTATTAATATTAAAATTTTAATTATATATATTATATATATATTGTTTTTTGTATTTTTTTTGAAATATAAAATGTATTTAATTATATTTTAATATATTTTTGTAGTTTTTATTTTTAGGGTTTTTAAATTTTTTTTAATTATTTATTTTTTAAATTTATTTTTTTTCCCCTTTAATTTAAAATTAATGTATAAATATTTTTTGGGGTTATGTTTACATTGTTTTAAAATATGTATGTTTTTGGTGTTATTTAAAAATGTAAAAATGTTTTTATTTTGTTTTTTTTTAAAAATGTAATTTTATTTTTTAATTTTTTTTTTTTATGTTTTTATGTTTTTTGTTGTTGTTTATTGTTGTGTTTTAATTTTTAAAATGTTATATATTTTATTTTTTTGTTATTGTTGAATAAAATTTTTAAAATGGAAAAAAAAAATATATATTATTTTAAAAATAATATTTTTAAATTTTGAAATAAATTTTTAATAAAAAATAATTGAAAAAATATATTTTTTTTTAATTTTTTGTTTTTAAAAATTAATATAAAAATTGGTTTTTAAATTCCTTTTTTAATTTTAATAAAAATTTATATATTTTTAAAATTTTTATTATATTTTAAAAATTTTAAAAAAAATTTTTAAAAATTAATATACGGACTTGAAACTTTTAACCAACCAAGGGACATTTGCAATCCCCCTTATGTAATGTTTTTAATTAAATTTAAAAACCATTTTTTTTTTAACTTTATTTGGGCAAAAATTTAAAAAAATGTTTTTTGTACTTATAAATATTATTTTAATTTTTTGAAAAAATTACATTATATTATACATTATATATATATTATATATTAAAATTATTTACATTCATTTTAAAATTTTGTTTTAACATTATAAAAATTATCAATATTATTTTTTATATATATTCTATATATATTATGTATTTATATATATTATATATATTTTAAAATTTATATTTGATCGTGTTTGTCATAAACTCGTAATTTATCAAAAACATCGACAAGAATAGACTTATATACATATATTCCCATCACAACAATAAAAACCCAAAGTAATAATAGGGTTTATGGTGACAGAATTTGTATCCCTACATTTCTCTGCCCTACGGAAGAAAAATATACATAAAACACTTTAAACTCCTAATACCTAATTGTTGAATATATATATATATAACTTCTTTATCATTTATATAATGCCAAATGCAAAAGCCTACAAAACGCAAATTCCAAAAAACCCAAATTTAAACAATAATAATAATTGTCTGACAATAACTGTAAAGAATTCACAAACTCACATCTATCCAACCAAATGCATTAGCTCTATCTTCTGAAAATATTTATGTAACCTTGATACCGAATATAATATATAAATAATTATAAAACATATATTTATTTAGTTAGCCCCAAACTTTTGAGGTATTATATATATATTACATTGGTTCAGATTGAAATTTTAAACTTTAAAATATATAAATTATTATATATATATATGAAATTATATATAAAAACATAATATTTATTATAAAAAATGTTTTTAAATATGAAAATTTTATTTTTAAAAAATTTAAAATTTAAATTTAAAAATTTTTGTTTGCCCCCTTGGGGGTTCCCATTTTTTTTTATTTGACGTTTTTTATTAATTTTTCTACGGCCAGGGGGCCAGGTTTAAAATGGGGGGAAGATTCAATGGAAAAGGGGAAAAAGTTTTATAAGCCAAGTAAAAAATTTTAAAAAACCTTTGGGCTCTTTAAACCCTTTTAAGTTAAAGGGGTTAATTCGTTTAAGTGAGTTGGGGGAAAAATTTTGGAAATTCCAGGTTTTCAATTTTTTTAAAGCCACTTTTTGGGGTTTTTTTCTTTATTTTTTCGTAACAAGGTTTAATAAAAATTAAAAATTTAATCAACCCCCAAAAGGTTTTTATGAAATATACAAAAAGTTATTTTAAAAAAAGGGGAAAAAAAGAAATTGCTTTGGGGTTCCCCCCATTTTTTAATAAGGAGGTGTAAATTTTGAAATTTTTGTATATATATAAAAGGTTTCTTTATATATATATAAAGGGTAAAATATAAAATATTATTATAAAATATATATATACATGTTTATTTATTTTAAAAATAAAATATATATTTTAAAATATATATACATATATTATATTTTATTATATTTTAAAATTATCTTTTACATATATATTATTATAAATATAAATCTTGTTTATATATTATATACATTATTATTAATATATTAAAAAATGAAAAATTATTGAATATATATAATTTTTAAATATATATATTATTATATATATTATGATATTTATTATGAAAGTATATGTATATTTTTAAATTATTATATATGTTTATTTATATTATATTATTTATTATATATTATGTATATAATATTATGTATTATATATAATATATATCATAAAATTTATAAAAAATTAATAATTATATATTATATATATATATATATTATATATATATATATATATATATATTATATATATATAATATATATAGTTGTATATATTTTTATATATAAAAAAGGGTATGTTTGGTATATATTTTTTAATATTTTTAATATGGAAAAAATACATCATGTACATTTTATTTTAAAAATTATATTTTAAAATTTTTTTAATATAAAATATATAAAATATATATATATATATAAAATATATATATTTAAAATATATATGTATAAAAATATATATAAAAAAACACTTTAAAAATATATATATATATAAAATAATATATAAAATATATATACCAAATATTATAAATTAATATTAAAATTTGGGTTTTTTTTTTTAAAAATTTAAAAATTTAAATTTTAATAAAGTTAAATTTAAATTTTTTTAAAATAAAATTTTAAAATAAAATAAAATATTTTTTACAAAAAAAAATTAAAATTATCATAATATCAAAATTTATATTTTTTATACTTTTATCAAAAAAAAAAAAATTTTTTTAAATCAAAATTTAAACCAAAATTTTACCAACACAAATTTCCAATTATAATATAAATATCCAAAATATTAAAAATTTTTAACAATAAATTTTTTTTTAAAAAAATTTTTAAAATTTTTAATTTTTATATTAATTAATTTATTTTTAAATTTTTTAAAAATTGTATTTTTTAATTTTAAAAAAAATTTTTAAAATTTTTCCAAAAATTTTTAAAATATTTTTTAAATTGTTTTGTAAAAAAATTTATATTATTTCTAAAAATAAAAATTTTACACAATTTTTTTAAAATTTAACATAATTTAAAAAAATTTAAAACCATTTAATAAATAATATTAAAATTTTTTTAAATTTAATTTAATTTTAAAATTTTAATTTTTTAATTAAAAATTTTTTAAATTTTTTAATAAAATTTTTATTAAAAAAAAAAATTTATTTTTAAATTTTACTTTTTAAATTATTAATTTTTTTATTAAAAAAATTTTAAATATTTTTAAAAATCATTTTTTTTTATTAAATAAATAAAAAAAAAATAAAATAAAAAATTTTAAAATTTAAAAAATTTAAATTTCTAAATAAAATATTAAAAAATTTTCAAAAAATTTTTTAAAAAACTTTAAAAATTTTTTTTTAAAAAATTAAAAATTTACATTTTTAAAAAATATGTCGTGTTCAATAAATATTTAAGATCTCTTGATACTCCAGTTATCTTGCATAATGGAATAAGTATCTAATTTGGGATGTCTTTAGTTGGAGTTACTTTCAATTGTGAAAACAAAATGCTCTCAATGTACTTGTTTTCAGCCGTAATTGAAGGGATAAAAGTGAGGGTATAAATTTATGAATATTAAACAGAAGATTTTATGGTTTCATTTTTTTTGTCACCTTAATTATCAGGTTTTCTAAATTGTGACAGTATCATTTCTCGAGTTAATTTGAATTTTGGAGATAAATTGAACAAATTCAGTATCTATTTTAAAAGTTTGACTTAAATGTTCATGTAATATATATATATATATATATATATATAAAACTGTGGTATGTGTTTGTGTTTATTCATTTTTTATTTATTTATTTATTTTTTTGGTTAATTTGTAGGACATGTTTATCCTAGATAGTATGGGGTACATGGTTAGTTTATATATATATAAAGAACAGTAAGATATATAATCTGGTATTCTTACAGATATTTTTATTTTACAAAAATAGTGCTCAATGTAAATTTCTTACAGAGCATTAATATTATAAATTAACTGATATACATTCATTTTTTATATATACAGATATACATTTATATACACACATATATATAAATAGATATATACACACACAATATATATATATACACAAATATATATATAGACATATATTTCCAGACAAACATTCATATATATATATATATATTGAAACATATATATATATATAGCAAAAAAATACATATATATATATGGATAAATTATATATAGATAAATATATATATATATATATATATATATATATATATATATTTTTGCATTATGCTCCAAGCCAGGGGAAGCTACCAGGATGCAGGGGTTGTAAAGATTTGTAGGAGAGCAGATATGTGTGATGGATGAATGGATGAGGAGAAGCAGAGTGGATAGATCACGTAACTGGTGATGTCGATTGACATTGCATTTGAATAGTTGAGATTAGGCCTTCAGGGAAACATAGGGAAGGGGTGTTCCACAGGCGAGAGGTGCAAGATATGAAGCTATTGGAGAAAGAGATGGGCAAGTTTTAAAAGTTTTTACAGTGAAAGTGTGAGAGCGGGATGCCAGCCTCGTAGGGCGCTTGAATTCATGAAGTCTGGGGACCAGCGAAAGCAGCTCATTGACGCAATTGCCATGAAAGTATTTGTAAAAAAGACAGAGAGTGGTGACAGCATGTCTGTGAGAGAGCAACTGTAGATGAGATGCCAGATCAGGGCCAATTATATTACATATCCACCTCTGGATCTTGTCAAGATCTCCAAGTTAAACAGAAGGTACACCAGACCATATATGGCAGCAATACTCTATGCAAGGGCAAATGGTTGATTTGTATATTTGAAGAATCGATTCCAGGGAGAAGAATTTCCTGCCGCAGCACAGAGAGCAAACTTGCTTGCGGTGGACGAAGCAATTGACTCAATGTATTTGTTCCACCTAGGTCAGCAGTCAATGAGACCGAAAGATGCAGAAAGTTGCTCTCAAGAAGGGAGCATCAGACATTCTAATGAGGGTCAGGAACATCTCTCTGGTGATAAATAGAGAAGTTAGTTTTCAGGTGCGTTAAAGACCAGCCACCTCCTGCCCCATTAACATCTGATTGGAGGTCCATTTCAAGATGATTTATAACAGGTTGTTTTGTCAGCAACACTAGATGTAAGCTTTTTGAGGCAGAGAAAATTGTAGTTTCGTCCACATAATTGCCAACTTGGGAATCTATGGCATCAGAAGGTTTACATATATGTATGTATATATATATGTAATTATATATATATGTATATATATATATGTATATATAACATATCTATATAATCATACACAATGATAGACCTATATATATATATATACACACATATATATATACACAGTCATATATGTACAT
This sequence comes from Acanthosepion pharaonis, assembly GCA_903632075.3. NCBI lineage: Eukaryota > Metazoa > Mollusca > Cephalopoda > Sepiida > Sepiidae > Acanthosepion > Acanthosepion pharaonis. Next base: position 90,413 of record CAHIKZ030005595.1, on the reverse strand, counting down.
ACATACATATATACATATACTAACATATATACACACATATATTCACAAACTTATGTACATATAAATACACACACACACACATATATATACGCACACAGTATATATATATATATATATATATATATATATACATATATATAAAGCTAGGATTTAAGCCTCAAGACATGAACAACAACCTTCCTGGAAATGGTTCCTTGATAAACACACTCATTGTACTTGGACTATTTTAAGTGTCTGATTTAAGCATCAGGAAGAGCATTTGATCTTGTAAAACCTTGTCTCAAATCATTTTTCCGGCAGGATCCACCTTGTTATGTGCAAAATTCATTCCAGTCATTCCTCAACAAAAAAAAACCTTGGCTATATACACATAAATGATTTGAAATTTTGATATTTATGGCAGAAATATACTGAGTATTAGGTATAGTGTGTTTGTAAATATAAACACTGTGGACCATTTGAAAAATCATCTAAAGCATGAAACTGACAGTCTCCATGCAATGTTGATTTCTATGGTCAAACTGTGTATATTCCTTGAACCACATTTTTCCAAAGTTACTCTACTCAGGGGTGCCAGATATTTTATGTTCTATATGAATCAACGTGAAATTGGAACTTAATTCTCCTATGAATTCTGGGGTTAAAAAGCCTCTCACTCTACTTTATCGTAATTTACACACTGTATTTACTCTGTCCCACCACTAGGACAAGATGTAACACAAGGTCTATTTTTAGGTGGGGACACAAGCACAACAGGAACAAAACTTCCCCTCAGTTGTGCAACCTTCTGGTGCAATGTGATGGCATGACCTCGGGCAGCTGTTCCCCAGGGCTGGGCACCCCTTCAGTATTATTTTCCCCAGTTGCCCCTCTGTCCTTTGACAGAGAAGTCCCTGAGTGCACTCTGTCCAAAGACAGAGATGCAACTGAGAGATGATATGTAAATGTGAACTTACTCAAAAAGATTAATTTATATTTACTTGAATCCCTCCACAAGGTCAGGTTGTGAGACAAGGTCAATTTAATGTGGGAAGCCTGAGCATGTGTGCCCAGGCAAGGGACAAAAATTTCCTGAGCCCCTGCAACCATCAGTTGCGTTGACTTCGGTGTGAGCACCGATCTCTAGTGCAATGAGAAAGTGTGGCCTTGGGCAGCTGTTCCCCAGGGCCAGCATCTCTCAGTATAATTTTCCTCAGTTGCAACTCTGTTCTTTTATTAATATATATTTTTAATTAAATGTCCTTCTATTAATATATATTTTTAAACTCGCATAATCTGGAAACCCTGAATCTGAGCTCAATGAAAATTGTTCCCTGCACCTAACTTTTCTATGGATTTTGAATGAGCTATGAATCATTGAAATTGTACGAGTGGAAGCAGGGGAGTTGCTTGGAAACAAACACACACATCAAACACTGTATTTTATTATTAAGATATCTAGCTTGAAATGCAATGGCAAAAAGCCCATTCTTAATTTTGTAGGTTAAAATTAATTTGTAAGTGAAAACAAATTTTCTAACAAATTTTTGTTCATATGGTGTGTTTTTGGTAAGTGGAGGTGTTTGTAAGTCAAGGTTCCACTGTATAGGATTAATGTGAATAAAAGTTTGTCACTTAGCTGATTGATGTTACCTTCAGCATCCTGACTCCAAATTTTCATAGGCATGTCCATCTACTCTTCAGGAGATATCAGCAATTTATTGCTTGTATTTTTTTATTTTTTCTGTTTTATATACATTTAATATTGGAGTAAGTTTTTTCTGTATTTTTTGTGTGCATATGCAGCCATGTACCCATATAAACACATATTGCATCAACTCTCCTCTGAAGAATGCTCCATAAGTTTTCAATCATGTTAAGGTGGGTCAAGCATGATGACCACTTCATCATATTATTTTTAATCAAACTCATTTTATTCACATCTTTATAAATTTTTATTCAATGAATATGATGGAGAATTGTCATGCATAAAAACATCATCTTAAAAACTTATTTTATGTTTTTTGAATTATTGTTCCACAAGTGCCTTCAGAAAATCATCAAACACCACCTGCAACTAGTCATGGGCACACCCACTTCACCACCTATCATCCCACATAACCTATAGCTCACTGAGGATAGTACAGAATTTGTTAAAGAAAAGAACAGTTGCAAAATTAGTCTTCATCTATTCTGTTGCCCATTTCCTTCAATTTTTTCTTATAAATTTCTTTTAAAGAAGAATTTTCGATTGGTCTCATGTTTTGCCATATAATTTATGACCTGATTATTCAATATAGTGTGTGTTTTTAGAATTCCTTGCTTTTGCCAGAAAATCTAAAATTTTCTAATTTGATAAATACACAGGTATTTTTATAACTGCTGTCTTCATACAGGATATAGATCAACAAGATCAAGTGCTCAGCTTGTACTTATACGACTTACTTTGCTTACTCCAGGATCTTCAACAAACCTTTTTGTACTTTGGTCACACCAGCTAATTATTTTTGCAAAAGAAAATGCAAAAGTTAGGAAGACAAGTTTTGAATATTTTATTTTATTGTTAGTAATTCTTTATTCTTCCTTTACTAAGAGAAACTGTTTTCTTTAAAAGCATTATCCACAGACCAACCTTTTTTTGTATTAATAGCTCTTGTATATTTTATCAGTTGACTAAATTTTTGCAGGTTTTTTAGTCTGCTTTTTATTATTTTATTTATTGCAGCTGTCATATTTTATAAATATAAAATTAATATATAATCAGTTAATTTAAAAGGGAAATATATTTTAATTATTCACTAAAAAACTATCAACACAAAATATTTATTACAAAATTGAATTGATTGAAAAATAGAACTTTTTAAAAAATGATTTACGTGGAACATTGTTGTATCTTGCATTTTTGAGATAACAGAGGAAAGTAAGTAACAAAAACAAACTTGTAGATAAGTAAAGAAATAGAAGGTTTACTACACGATGCTACACTTAGCATTTGACCTGATGCTAACTCTTCTCAACTCAGCTTAATTCTGCTTATTTACATAAACAGACAATTTCATTGATTTATGTCCTATATGACAAAAGTATACTTTACATTGGTACCAAAGCAACCAAGCATGACCAAAATGAATGTATGTTGAACACAAAAATTTCAGGCAATTCATTATTGTATGTTTGCAAATATCAAAACAATTTTTATTGTTGACAGACTGCTATTCCAGTTTATTTCATGGGCATATGATAGACTGGACTATAGATAGATAGAGAGATAGACTGAACCAATCTGATTATTTAACTGTTTTTTTCAAACCTTAAATTGCCGAATCAATGCAGATGGTCAAGAAATGTTTGTTTTCTTTAAAAAAGACCCACCCAACAAAGACAGTAAAAAATATGGAGGCCAATAATGGCCAAAATACGAAAAACCAAAATTCAGATGCCTATTTTGATGGATGCTCAAGAGGTGTTTCCTGGTTGGTGAGCAAGTCTGTGGATGCAGCATGTGCTCTTGTCTTCACGGATCTGGTGGGCAGGCTTTGCGTGCTATAAAGCATGATGCTCTTTTGTTTCATTGGGGTTTATGCACCCAATGACCATGCGGAGTGACCTGATTTGTTTTGGTGGATTGAACAGTTTTTATGACATCATGTTCGGTAGTTCTAGCAGGTGATTGGAACACTGTCCTTGATCCCGATATAGACTGCATATGGGAAAGATCGGGTACTAACAACCCAGAGGTTGTCATTTCAGAACTTTATCAATGGGTTTAATCTTCTCGATAAGTATTGAAATGAGCATTCACAGCAGGTAGTGTGGACTTTGATTAAGAGTGGCAGTTCAGATTTTGTGATATGTTGTAGATCGACCAAGTCCCAGTTAAGAGAGTGGATGTAGGGCTTTTAGAAATTCCAAGTTTTTATGATATAGTTTACTTGAATCATAGGATTGTCCGGGTTTGTGTAAACTTAGAGAAGCCTATGGATGGTTTCTGAAAATTGAACACATCATTATTTGGTGAGCAAGGTTTCTGGGATCAGCTACTACTAGTGTTACAGTGGGAACTGATGGGACTGTGGTTGGGAATAAGTGGTGAGAACACTTAAAATCTAAAATTAGGTCTCTTGCTGCTGATTTTAGTCACCGACTCAATCTAGCAGGATTAGTGATGCAAAAGGCATGTGTACAGAAATTAGATTGAGTGATCAAATCCCGTGATAGTCTGGACTTAGTCTTAGCCAAGGCAGAGCTGGCCTCCTTGCTTATCAAGAAGGATCAAGCTCTAGTAGTTAGGGCTAGGTTAAAAAGAATGTTTTCAGAGGCAACGAACATGGCCACTGAATTGCATGAAGAGGAATATTGCATGCATCACATTACTGAACAAGCAGACTATGGGTATATGTGAGGCTTTCCGAAATTACTTTCAGGAACTGTTTACCAGGAAGCCCGGTCTGATCCCTGCTCAGTTAAACACCTATTTAGCCAACTTTCTCCACCTTGAGAGAGCTGAAGCTACTGGGTGTGAGGGTGCCATTACAGTCTGATTTGGGATGCACTGAAGCAGGTTGGCCTGGACAAAACTCCAGGATTTGATGGTCTCCCTTAGGCAACTGCCTCAAGTTCATTTCATATCTTTGTTCTCTTGCTGGCACTGATTTACAACAACTGGATGAAGACAAGATCTATACTTCAAAGCTTTAGCAGGGGTGTGTTTAAGTTGCTTCACAAAAACAAAAACGATGAGAATGGGATGGATAATTGTCAACTTTTGACAATGTTAAGCGCAGAGTTGAAGATTTTAGCCAAGATCTTAACCAGCCATTTGCAGGCTGTCCTCTCTAGTCTGATTTATCCTGAGTAAATTTGTGCTGTTAAGGTCAGGACTATTCAGGACAGCTTTCATTTGGTATGCTTGATTATTGAGCAAGTCTACAGTGATGCTGTGGTGATCAGTTTAGATCAGTTCAAGGCTTTTGATAGGGTTGATTATTGGTTTTTGGAGGCTCTTTTTGGCTGCTGGTTTCAGGCCATGCTTTTGCACATGTATCTGACTTCTGTATGCAACTCCCTAGTGCACTGGTGGAAGTGAATGGAGTAAGATGAAAACGTTTCTTGTCTCGCTCCGTTTGTCAAGGTTGTCCAGTATTTCCGTACCTGGTGCTACCACCTCATCCAGGTACTCTGCCTATGCTGACATTTTCAGTTCTTGTGTCTAGCAGAGCCAAAATTGATGAAGTCAGCAGAGTATGAGAAGGTGACAGGGACCAGGATCAACTGTGATAAGTCTGTTGGCTTGCAGTTGGTTTTGTGGAGTGGTGTTTCTTTTCCCGGATCTTTCCTCTTTACAAATAGGCCAGTCAAGATACTCAGCACCTGGTTCAGTCCTGATCTCCTTTTGGAAATGAATTGGGCAGAGGTGAGAGAGAAGGTCAAGGTTGCAGTTCATCCATGGTCCCGGAGGAATCTTTCCTTAGTCTACCATTCTATTGGGTTTTGTAAGGTTCTTGTTCTCCTTTGTGGGGAGACAAGGCTCCCAAGGTATGTCACAAGATCTGTTACCTCCACCCTTCTGAGGGCAGTCTGGGTATGCCTTATGTTGAGATTCATCAACATATGCTTTGCATCTCTTACCTAGACTTGATGTGTTTGCAATTGGATAAGAATGGCAAATTCTGCAAAGAAGACACTCATAAGAACTTTCCATCCCTGAGAAGTGTGTGCTCATACGAGGAGGCCAGCCATTTACCCCAAGCAAGGGCTCCTTCTACCACAAATGCTGACTAGCACTCGAGTACCTCTCCAACCTCCAGCCATTGTCATATAAGACATTATATCAGGTGTTAGTTAGTGGGGCCAGCCATGATGATAGGCAATCTTGGTCTGACAAAGCAGGAGGCTTGCTCCATATGGCCTTGGGCGCCGACATTGAAATGTCTCACTAATACTGAGGCATCACTCACCTGGCTGGTGATCCAAGGAACCTCTGGGTCAGCAAAAAAACTTTGTTCAGCAGGTTTGGTAGAGTCTTCAAACTGTGTTTGCTGCAGTGGGAGGTGGAGACCCTAGGTCATGCCTTCTTTTATCGCAGGGTCATAGGTCTGCTTTCATATGCTGTGCAGAAAGTTCTGCTCAAGGCCAGTTCTATTTGTAGCAATATTGTGCTGTCATTGACTAAGGCTGAGCACTGTGTTCTTATGCTTACTGGGTGTTACACAAGTCGTGATATGAACAACACAATGAAAGAAATTCCATGGGGATGAGAAGTTTACCTCTTCCCCAAGTGATCTTGTTCATAAGCACCAGCTTAAAGTCGAGATCAGGATGTAAAGGAAGTGACTCCATCCATTGGAATTTGGCAAAAAAGTCTGTGAATGAAAGGTGCTGACTTGGAGTGGCATTTGATACCAGTTGGGCATTAAGGATTTTGGGATTGCTGGATTGAACATTGACAACCCCACCTGAAATTGGTTAGTTTAGGTTTGTGCTTTCTTTAGTTTTTTCTTCATCCAAGTTAACTTAGCTAGGTATATATGCCCTTTGGCCCTTTTTTTTTTTTTTTTTTCCAGCTTTTTTGTTTAATTCCCCTCCTTCCCCATTAGGTGACCAGAGATGTCAGTTTTCTGGTAGATGTGGGATGCCTTTTTGCATTTCAGGCATGATTTTTTTTTTTTTTTTTCATTATTTAAGTTCTGCATTATTTTCATCCGGTTAACTGATGTCTCTAACACATTTAGTGATTTGGGTGGGGTATTACTAATACTGTTCTATTTTGTTTCTTGTAAATATTCATTGGGGTTTATAAATTTTTTTTTTTTTTTTTTATCCCTCCACAGACAAAATTGTACATCTGGAGACTAGTTAGGACTTCATAGTCTCTGGGTATTATGGTGGTCGTAGTAAGAATGCAGAGTTTTGGTGCAAGAGTTATTGTAGCATGCCTGGGTCAGTGATTGTGACTAGCTAAGTTTTAGTATAAGACAGATGATGACCAGCCTTCCCTTTCCCCATTATTGGCCTTATACCCTATTTGTATTCATGTGCAATAAATATACTTGAACTTTACTTGCCTAGAGAAACTACTGACATTTGAAACCAGACTTGGACTTTTATCAATGGTAGCAGAGCTTTAATGTAACTACTTACAAACATCCACCCACATTCAAAGACTATTCATAATGGAAATTGGAAGTGTTTATTGAAATGGACAAAAGAAGACATGGTATAGCACTGACACTCTCCTTGGAAGGAAAAGCATGAGAAATTGCCACAGCTATAGATAAATCTCTCCTAACTGATGGTGTTAAAAATGTTCTAACAGAATTGGATAAATTATTTGAAACGGAAAAGACATACCAAATGTATGTAGCCTATACAAAATTTGAACATTTCAAGAAGACTGAAGCAATGTTAATGCTAGACTACATAATGTTTAAACAGTTAAATAAGAAATGTATCAATTTAAAAATTGACCCTGATGCATTATTAGCCTGAAATTGCTATACAATGCAAATCTTAGTGAACAACAAAAACAGTTGGCTTTAACAGCATGTCCACAAATGAAGTATGAAACCATGAAAAATGTCCTGACTACGCCTGCCAAAAGAGAACTGCAAATAAATAATGAAGTGGAGATAAAAGAAACAATGATAACAGAAAAGGCAGGGAACTGTTTAGAGGATCTATTTATAGAGAAGCAAGAGACAAAGGATACAGTAGAAGGACCATTTGAAGAGGCCCTGGAAGAATGAATCCTTTTATTTAATGGAGTTGTATCAAGATGTAATAGCTGTGAATCAACATATCACTGGACAAAAGACTGTCCACATAGGATGTTAATATAGCAGAAAATATCAATATAGAGAAACATTCAGAAGAGAAAGTTCATATGACTTTGATGACAGAAGCTAAACTGTTGGACCAAATATCAAATCAAGATGTTCTGGTAATGGAAACTCAGAATGCAGACACTGCATATACTAAAACTGTGGTAATGAATGGTTGAATTCCATTTTTGATTCACTCTTTTGAAGAGTTAGTCTGTCAAAAATGAGAAGTCATGTGTCATTTAAATTTGGAGATAGGATATTTCAAACTGTTACTTTCCCAGCAAAAATTAGCAATTGTTTATGTAATATAAAAACAAGTTGTAGAGTAGTTGATAGCAACATGGAAAGTGACAAAAAGAAATAAAAATTACATAAGCAATTTATTTGGTCATGCTTCACAGGAAAAATTTAAAATTATTAAAAACAGCAGGCAATCTAAAATCTTGTAAAGGATATTTACAAGAAATGTGTTATTTGCCACAAATATATACATGTTCTAAAATGAAACCAATAGTTGGCTTTTAATCCAGCAAATAATTTTAATCAAGTAATTACTCTTGACCTTCATGAACTTGGTACTGGCTTTTGGTATTTACATAAGATTGACTTGTTTAGTAGATTAAGTATGGCTGTTATAATCTGTAGTAAAGAAGCAGGTGTCATCGTAGATAAGTTTATGCAGAATTAGGTTGCTATTTATGGTGCACCTGAAATTGGTCTTTTATAGATAATAGTCTTGAGTTCAACAACAAGACTTCAAGAAATGACTGAAAAATTGAATCTATCATTCAAAACGACTGCAACTTATTCCCCATGGTTAAATGGTATTGTACATGGAACATAAATGTACATGGATTTATCTATATCAGATAGTGCATGGTAGGAATCTAAACTTACCATTTAATATTATCAACAAACTTCCTGCTCTGAAAGATAAAACTATTGGTGAAGTGATGAAAAGCATCTCACATGTTTACAAGAAACACAAAAAAGCATATTTAGTTGCAGAATCCTCATAAAGAATCCAAAGAGCACCGAGAAAGCAAATAATACCAAAGGGAGAAGACTTTAAAGGAGGTGAAAAGGTGTTCTTAAGAAATGGTGAATGGAAAGGGCCAGGCTGGATTATAGGAAAAGACAGTTGTTGTGATAGAAAGATATGGAGACACTTATGTTCACTTACATTAAAGTAGACTGTTGAGAACTTTAGAATCAAAAGCTAGTCATAATAATAATACAACTGATAATATAGAAAGTGATGATAGTGAAGGAAAATATGGATGCTGCTGCAGGAAATGGTACTGAGAACAATCATAAATTTCTTGGAAATGCACATCAAGACAGTGAAACAAAAAGATGAAGATTTTGGAGCTACTACCAACATAGCAAAGGATAGATCAGCTTCTGTTAGACAAGTGAACTTCAGTGTTATTAAAATTAAGAAAGATGAAATATTTAATTTTCAACTTGCACAAAATAGAAAAGAACATGAAGCTAAAATTTTGACTGGGCCGGAAAACCTAATGACATAAATGGAACAGGTATGTCTATTGATTTATCAACTGAAGAATCTAAAGATCAGACAAATGGAAATACAAGCAGAAGAGTTATATAAAAATATAAACAAATCTTGACTTTTCAGAAGCAAATAATAAACAATGGATAAAGTTTATTAGTGGGAAAAAATTGAATGGTAATTAGTTGGAGGCTTAATATAAAGTCTTTCTGTTTACAAAGAGAAGATTTTAAAGATAAAATATAGATGACCTCCAACACTTTTAGGTGGTAATTTGACTGGGACTTGCTAAGGATGGTAAAAGCATCCACACTAAAACTAACAGCACAATTATGGCTATTCATAAGGTGTCCTGCTAAGGAAGAACCATACTCATTGGTCAGAATGTCCAAGGGTGTGTACTTCCGGTTTTGAATTTTCTCTGGAACGTGTTGTTTTATTCTAGCATCTAGCTTTTGCGTCATTCTCCCTATGTAATGCGAACTGCAACTACATTTAAAGGAATAAATTAGTGAACTATTATGATGTGATGGGAGAACTTCTTTACATATAGACGGAAGAACAGGCCTGGCAGAGAAAACAACACAAGTGTTAGCAGCAAAGTAACAATGTCAAACTGTGGTAGAAGCCTGCTTCACAAACCTATCACTGATACTACCTAGCCAAGGAAGGCGTAGACACACAGGGCATCTTTTTACTATAGCGGGTTTCACTTTGTTAAATTCAGCAACTTTGTTCTTAATAATTGCTTGAACAATGCCCAATGGGTAGGCATTGTTGCAGAGAGTAGAAGTAATAAACCTGAGTTCATCATCCAACTTGATGTCCAAACAGATCATGAGAGCCCTATGCGTAAGGGTCTTAATTAAATTAATTTTGCATTTCCTGGGACAAAAGGAATCCCAACAGATATATAAACCAGTAAACGTCAGTTTACAGTACACAGAAGTAATAAAACCTGATGTAGATCTGCTGATGAGTACATCGAGAAAAGGAAGAGATGAATCAACCTCCTTTTCCTGTGTAAATTTCAAGGCCAGATGTATATTGTTAATGGATGCAAAAAATTGGTCCACTTTAATCTCGTTATCGAAGAGACAAAAAGTGTCATCAACGTAACAGGAATAAACGTCAGGTTTATCAGATTTTTTAGTAGTATACTCTCTTCCTGGAACCAACAAAGATATTTGCTTTGATGGAATCCAAAGAGGAAACCCATCGAAACACCGTAAAATGCCACTTCTCATGCGAAGAAACTGAAATCAACTTTTACATCGTAAATAACCACTTCATTTCCTTTCAACAAACACAGTCTTCCAGAATAACAATTAGAGACAACTGAACATGTCAGATAGTTTCAGCAAGTGGACCAAGTCAATAAACTGGCGATATTATATGAACACATAAATTTATCCATAGACAAATAAAGCATTATTGCATAAAACAGGAAAATTCAAAATAATACTCACCAGGGATATTCTGATCGCTCCAAAACCAGTTGCCATCTCTTTCCTGAAAGCCATTTAACCACCTGGGTTGAAATTACCCAATCATTTATAGAAGGATGACTCAATGGTACCAACTTTTATGATTTTTATTTTTAGCCTATTGAGATAAAAAATGAATGGAGCCTGAGGGTCTAATTAAATTCAAAACATTTTGTTTTTTACCCACAAACTATGCCCACAATCAACTTCCTCAATGGATAATGTAGAACAAATTTATCTATTGGGCTAACCAAACAAATTTAGAGGAATCCTCAAGAATTGTCATCATCTTGTTAACATAATCATTTGATAGTCAAGGATGACAACACAGAACCTTTTATCGGGTTTCATAATTACCAAAGCTTTTTTAAATGTGTTTTAATTACCTGAAATTGCTTCTTGTTCCACTTCAATTCATTATGTGAAACAGGGGTATTTGCGTCTGTATGTTCTGGAGGGTCAAGCCTTGAGGTCACTGATTTTGCTAAAAATGCATTCAGGTTGGAGTTTAGCTAGCTGCAGTGTTTTTAACCTCAAACTCTGAATATCCTCCTCTGCATAATATGTGGGGCAATGCCAAAATCAGTCTGTGTGAGAGAATGATAATTCAAGTCGGATAACTGGTATGAAAACAGATTCAAGACATTCTGACCAATTTTAGGATTAAGTAGAACACCCAAATAGTACTCCCTTAGAACTTCTTCTGGGCAATATGTATGGTTCTTCTTCAACAACACCTTATAAATATAGCCCTAATTGTGTTGTTAGTTTTAGTGTGATGCTTTACCATCCTTGCCAGGTCCCAATTAAATTACCACCTAAAAGTTTTGGATGCATCTATATTCTATCTTTATCTGCTTTCTCTTTTTAAACAGAAGGACTTTATATTAGGCCTCCAACTCTCAATTACCATTTAATTTTTTTTGTCACCAATAAAACTTTGTCCATTGTTCATTTTTTCATTATTGGTAATTTATTCTATTTACCTCAATTTAGCTCTGTTGATGAGATATGAACCGGGTTCTCTAAACCGTTTTTCATTTTTACTTTTTTATTATCATGAGGGTAATAATAAACTAATTTGTCTTTTCCTTGGCAGTGATAAAATTTGTACCACCAAACACTCTTTTTTATATATATATATATATATATATATATATATATATATATATATACACACACGCAAACACACACAAAACAAGTTTGATTAAGAAGAACTGACAAGGTCAGTCTGTTTAATTTTTTATTATATTTTTTCAATTTTTCTGCTTGAACTTGCTTTTAGGTATAGGTGTAAGTTGCTTTCTATGGGGAATCTCCAGGTCTTAAATCACATTTTTTTCCCCACTAATAAATGATCTATTTTAACTCATTTCTAAGTACAGGTGTAAGCTTGTTTCTATGGCAAATATCTCTTGTCTTTAAATCACATAAGCCAAGTCACATTTATCCAAATCTACTTTAACTCACTTTTAAGTGCAAAAAAAGAGAGAAATGGAAGAAAAAATAGAATGCAAAGTGAAGAACCCTTCACCCACTCAGAACCCTCAACACCCTTCCCAATGTAAGAGTAGTTGTAGGTATTGTTTGGCCATAATAAGCAAGAAAATTCTTTTCAGGTAATCACCCACTTCCATAGCACCATTGATAAGTTCGTCTAGCTTGGACTGTGAAAATGGCTAATTTAAATCTTGAAAAGAAGCATCTGGGTCAAAAAAGAACTGTCCCGTATAAGTAACTTGTTTTGTACCTCTGTTTTTAATTTTTTTCCTTTTCTCCATTGTTATTAATTTTTAATTTTTACCTTCAGCTTCTTCCATGCACCACCTTTAATTTAAATCCACTTGGAGTTGGAATGAAGCTATACTTTATAACTTTGGTGTAAATTAAGAAATATTTGACAACAGTTACCTGCATTCTTACTGGTCATATTGGTGCTGGACACTTTAGTTAAGAAGAAGCCATTGGCATATCAATGATGTAATAAGTGTCCTAAAATCTGATGTGACAAGAGTGAATTAATTTCCCACCTGATTTTTTAGTTGGTAGGAGGCATCAGAACATACTAAGTTAAAAACTTAGTATGATCTGGCCATATAAGTGTATATATATATATATATATGTTGGAGTAATGGATACATCTTATTGAGGAATCCCAAAGCCAGTTCAATTCAGTCAAATCCATCACATTTACTTAAAGCTAATACCCTTGGGGAAAGGTATGAATCCTCTTCCTCTTCCTCTCCTCCATCTATGGGTAAAATAGCTCTCCACAGACTGGGTTCTATAGCCTTGGATGGCAACTGGTCTGGGAAGGACAACTCTGAATTCAAAACCTATGGAGGTCGTTTGGGAACCTTGTGACATTTTGCACCAGGTCTCTTGTTTCGTTCCTTCAAAAGTAATATGGTCCTGCATGAGGTCTTCACCCTAACAATCAAATCTCATGCGGTGTCAGGCTGTCGGTTTCCTGAAACTGATCTACTTGACCTCATATTTTGAATTTGACGGGAGAGTTGATTATATATATATATATATATATATATATATATATATATCTCATTCCATTTCTTAAAATTATTTGGTCTGAAAAAATGAATATAACAATATTCATGAAATAAATTATAGCCAACATGGATTTTTAAGGTGTTTTCTTAATTTATCATTTTGTATACTCCTTAGTTGCTCAGTACCTGCACCCAATGAATTCTTTACTCAAGTGATCTTATTACAATTTTGCTGACTGCTGACATCACAAAATAGACTTAGCCTTAGTATATAACCGTTGATGATGGAGAATTGATGGCAACCCCCTCACCTGGGGTGGGGATATAAAAAAAAACATAAATAGTAAAAATCTTTGGCAACTTAGAAGCTTGTTCTTAAACCAATCAGTATGTTTCATCTGAAATGACTATTTTACCCCTGAGCTACTTGAACCTGCCTGCTACCCCAGTAGTAGAGGCTGTTATCTTAAAGAACACACCACCACTCCAATCCTTACACTTGATTCTCCCAGACTGATATTAATCCCTTGGCCTTTATGGGGTCTACAGCCTTATTCAGCAACCTTCTTAGAGTGGCACCTTGATTAAATCACCCATCCTCCTGTTCTGTAATCAGGTTAATAGGAGTAGATAGGCTCACCTATCATCCAGCCCACACTTGTTTCATCATTGTTCCCTGTTTAGAATATGGCTTATCAAATCTTTCTGCTTCTTCCATGGCTATAATGATTTAACTGTCTTAACTTTTGGTGATCGGACTAATCACTGGCTGTAACTTTCCATTATGAGAGTATTGATTTGTCAGTTTGCTGTCTGCAACATTCGATTGGTTGCAAGGAGCCTGGACTCTTTGGTAGTGCTTTGAGAAGCTGCTCCAATTAACAGTCACATAATATTGGGATATTTTGAGTGCCAAATGGGTAGATGTTCCTGCAGGTATTTTTGATGGGCAACCTTGAGACCACATTATGCTCTGATCTCAGCCATATTCTGGCTAGTTTGTTTTACCATTGATGACAGGTACTGATTATTATATTGGCCATTTTCCTTTTCTTTTTTCTCCTCAAAACAAATCTCTTCATGACAAATACAATGAAAAGAAATATGAGAAAACCAGTAAACAAAAAAAAACATCTACCTACCTCAACCTTTCTTTTCTTCAATGTTCATGGTATCTGTTCCAATTTTTGCAGTATAGAATCTTTTCTTTGGGAACAGTCGCAGGATATCTTTGTGAAACCAATTTAAACTTTTCCATTGCTACCAATGAGTTCTCTGTTCCATGTTATCTTCCTATTTATGGAAAAAATTCCAGCATTTACATGCATGGTGTTTACATCTGGCATAATCTTTCAATGGCAAGGGAATTGTCATTGGAGTCCCCAGACAACTCCTACATGTACTTTCAATTTTCCTTATTACACTATGTTAGCTATCTCCTTTTCCTTTATCAGTCTCCCTCTTCTCAGGACAGAAGTATATTAGACATAATCTCTGAGAGTATAGAAATGGCACTTTCTCTTAATCCATCTGCAAACATTTTTGTGTTTGGTGATTTTAATGAGCATCATAGCACATGGCTTAAACATTCTAATATTACTGATGTTGCTGATATTTAGACTTTCAATTTTTCCATTGCTGAATCACTTACTCAAATCATGGAGGTCCTTAGTAAATCTAAGTAATCAATTTATTTCTTACCTTCTCACCTATCTCTAGTTGAGCTTCACAACTTGGTAACTTTTCTGTAGTATCTATTGATATTTCATTCCAATCATCTATTTAACAGGAATCTCATATTCATAAGGCCTCTTTCCATTCCCAGCATGCTGATTGGGATTCACTTTGTGATTTTCTTCAAGATGTCCCTTGGACTAACATTTTTAACTTTCATATTGAGAACTGTGCCATTGAGGTTTCCTCTTGGGTCAAAGCCAGCATGCTTTCATTCCATCTCAGAAATACCAGGTGGAACCTCAATCTTCTTCAGAGGTCACACCAGCATGTTCTGCTGCAATAGTCCACAGGAAACACTATTTCCACTTATACCAGTGTGACAGTTCCCATCACAACAGACACCTATTTGTGGTTGCATAATAAATGTAAATGTGTCCTCAAAGGAACTAAGTTTTTGGTTGCTGATAGAATGAGGCACCATATTGCATCTAACAACTTTGGCTCTTATGATTAATGGTGGCTCTGTAATAAATAATATTAAGTTTCTTCTCTTCAATCAATTTAAGGTGTTAAAATTTCCTGCTTATAAGGCTGAATGTTTCACATGTAAATTCTCCTTAAACTCTACTCTTGACTCATCTGGAATATCCCTGCCTACTTTTCCACTTAGAACTGTATCCCTGTTGAGTGATATGCATATAACCTCTTCTATGCTTTCTGATATCATCTTTAATCTGGATCCTCACAAACCATTGGTCAAGCATCTCACATTACAGCAATATTTCAAACAAGCAATATGGCTTTCGTTTCTCCAGGTCAATTGCTGATGCATTGATGATAATTGCAGAAAGAGTCTATCAAGCTCTAGATAAGAGTGGTGAAGCTCTGGTTGTAGCTTTGGACATCTCAAAAGCTTTTAACAGGATTTGGCTGATTTATTCTTTCTTATCATGAAATGAAATTAAAGTTATCCCCAACAGCCACTCTTCTAGATCCTTTTGTATTGACATGTAAAAGAAAGTATAAATAACAATACAAAAACTAAACACCTTATGTTACATTCATAACTAGTGATAATGAAAGAAGTTTAGCTAATCTCAATATAAAAATTTTCACAAACACATAATACTGCAATATCTTGTCTAAATACATCTCCAGGGTCTTAACTCAACTTTCCAAGTTTCAACAGTTGGCTTTCATTATTGTATTTTATTATTTTAATTCATTTAATCAGAGGAATGGATTAGTTTTCAAATGCCAACACAAAAACAGATTCAAACTTCCATAATATAACTGTGCTTTATTTAGCTACCCTAAATCACTCCCCCACCCACATTTCCTCTAAGCCTTTCTTTCCTTTTTTTATGTTATATTTATTAGAATCTATAAAATTTTCTTTTACTTAGAATGTTCCTCTAGTTCCCTTTCTGTTAATCCCTTTACGTCAGTGTTACCATATATATTTATTTTATTTTTATTTGTTCCTATTTCTAATACCCTAACTTGAATTCATAGGGTTAATATTCTCTGACATCATTTAATACACCATCTCCCCTTTAAGATAGATATTGACCACCTACCCTGACCCCTGTCTGGTTCCATCACCTGACTTATACAAAGTGTGAATTATGTATTAGGTATAGTTGATATGTTAAATTTTAGGTTGACCCCTACCCATATTTCTTCCTTACAGTTAACTTTTACTTCCTGCTTCCTCTAGCTCTACGGATGTAAATTCCATTCCATATTGGAGTTGAAAAGACAGACAACCATTTGTATCATCTGCTGAAATAGCCTATTCCCCACATGAGATAAAAAGAAATTTTCTTTGATTATTCCTCACATTGCTCTGTATAAATAAAATACATCAAGCTCTCCTTTTGTGGATCAGTTTTAATATTTTTATATTACTAGGACCCACTTGGATTATATTGGATTATACACCCATGGAAATTATTTTACCTTTACTATATATATATATATATATATATATATATATATATATATTACATATAAAAGAAATTCAAAGATGCCCCATATGAATAGCTATTTCTCCTTGCAGGAATTAATCTTGTAAGGTTTGTCAACACCAAGGGGTTTGAAGATAAAATAAAAAGGTAACTTAAAGATTTTTAAACTTTAAAGAAACAGGAATGAAGAGGAAGGGAAAGATGACAAAGTAGGAGAAAAAATTAAAAGAGAAAAAAACAAAACAGAGAGGGAGAAATAACAGAAGGGGAGAAAGGAAAAAACAACTAAAGATGCAGCAAATTGTTTAGACAAAGCTTAAACACAGTTTCATAGTGTAAGAGTTGGAAATCAGACACATTAAAATAGCCTTGACTTATATTTTAAAATATTAATATCTTGTTTCAATAAAAAAAAAATTACATAAGGAAATTCAATCTTTGATAATTAAAGAAGGTTTTTATAAGTATTTTTTTTTAAATTTTAAAGAAGGGTAATGTTATGGTAATTTACCCATGCATGCATGAACTCTCCCAGCAATAAATAGGAGCAGGTACTGCCTTTTGGAGAGGGCAGTTTCCAGCTCTGACAGTCAAACTGAACATTCTTACTGTAACACTATCGTTTGTATATGTTTGTATTACTGTTTCTGTTAATATATTTGTTTAACTCAATTCCTCTCTTATGTCTTTATTTCTGGCTCTAATAAGGCCACAACAGGTAATTAAAAGGTAACATCTAAAATAATAATATTTATAATATAATAAGATAAGTAAAATAATAATTAATGAAATAATAAAGACAAGTTATTAAATAAATTTAATAAAAAATAATTATATATTAAATATAAATTAATAGGCAATATTTATAAACTAATAAAAAAAATATAATAGTGATTAATATTAACATTCCATTCTTTGCACCAGTTAACAGCAGATTGTGGGTCATTTTTGAGGTCAACTGCCAATTTGACCTTATCAAACTGATTAAACTTACAATTAAGACAAGTAAATAATTAATAAGTTGAGAACTGATGCCATCAGGAACGTCAATGATGAAGATTAGGAACAATGTCGGTCCCCAGGATACAGCTCTGGGGTACACCTTCATTAATGCAAAAAGATCTAGGAGAGTGGCCATTCAGAACAACTTTTATTTTGCAATTTGATAAAACTGAATTAGTTCAAAAATTCATCTAGAAATGCCATAAGCATTCAACTTTTGAAGAAGCCTATTATGTCAAACCCTGTCAAATGCATTCAATATGTCCAAAGCAACATCCTGAGCTTTACCATTTTTATCTAAAGGTTGATAAACTCTTTCAGCAATAATCATTAATACACCAGCAATTGACCTAAAGAAGCAAAAGCTACATTGATTATCTGAAAGAAAGCCCTGCAATGTGAGATGCTTGACTAATTCAGAATTGAGTAAGGCCTCTAGTACTTTGCCAAAAAGAGGTAGAAGGCTAATAGGCCAATAGTTAGCAGAAAGGTATTTATTGTAGAGCTTAGAGAGAACAGGAGCCAGTTCAGGAGCACATTTCTTAAGGACTAGTGCAGGGATATCATCAAGTCCACATGCTTTATAAGAATTCAGTGTAGAGATGATAACAGGAACCATGGAAGTAGTTATATGCAGAGGAGGGACTCAGTTCTAAAAGGAATGTGAGGCATAGATACACTAGATGAGTCAAAAGTAGAATTAGAAGAGAATTTATAAGCAAAACATTCTGCTTTATCAGCAGAAAAGGTTAATACCTCAAACAGAGTGAAGAGAAGAGGGATATAAGATTAACTCTTAATTTAACAAACCATTAGATTGGTAATATGAATGGGGGAGGGGAGAAGAGGATTCATACCTTTCCCAAGGGTATTAGCACGTAATTGAATGTAATGGATCTGACTGGAATTTGATCTAGGCTCTCTGATTTCTAAATCCAAGCAGATATCCATTACAACACCATACCTTCTGCATATATCAGTAAGCACATAGTCAAATGATGATAAACCTGAACAATTATTTTTCAACAATCTTCTTCCTTGCTAATGCACTAAATTCAATTGTGAATAATAATCACATGAACTGAACAATTCAGATAAAAATAACAGCTAAAATGCAGTCATTGATTTACCCATTTGTGCGTGTATGTGTGTGTGAATGCACACTGATGTATTCATATCAGGGTTGGAGATGTAAAATACAGAGTTTTTTACACATTTTTGCCCATGAAAAGCAAAAGAAAGATCAAAGCTGATATGAATAGATAGAGAGATTAAGAGGGACAGTAGGATAATTTAGGGTTGCCAAATTAACAATATTTGGTCAGATCTGGCTCACTTTTTCCCAATTTATTTGATACAAATGAAAAAAAAAGTACTGGATTTTTTTTACCCATTTTTGCCCATAGAAAGCAAAAGAAAGATCAAAGCTGATATGAATAGATAGAGAGATTAAGAGGGACAGTAGGATAATTTTGGGTTGCCAAATTAACAGCATTTGGTCAGATCTGGCTCATTTTTTCTCTAACTTAAATAAAAATTTAGATTCTTATCTCAATTTTTTTTACTATTTTAAGGTATTAGTTGCATTGACATTCTAATTACAGTTTTATTATTGTTGTTTTTTTCAGATAAGGTCATACAACTATTTTATTCTTACAGTGATTTAAAATAACAGATTGACATAGTGATCATCAGTTATGTAGGAATAATTTGTACATAATGTTATATAGGAATAAAGTGTCACTGCTGACATTTGAGTTTGAACATAGACCACCAGTGAACAAACACAGGTAATCCCATTATTGAATTAAGTAGATCATGTGACTATAGAGGAAACACATTTCTGTAGGAAGTAGTTGATAACTAACGATCACTATTTCTGTTCTATCTGCTATTACTATTCAGATCACCATTTCTACTCTATCATCTATTACTATACAGACCAATATTCTCTATACTATTTCACTATACAGATTACTGTTTGAGTGAGTATTATTGAGCAAGTACTATTAGTGCAAGTGTTACTTGAAAGAGTCTGACACCAGTATTGATCAAAGGCATACCATAGTTGTATCTGTGATTACAAAGTCTCTACTACAACAAGCATTATGGAACTGACAATGAGTGTTCATTGACATCACAAGAATGGTGACAAGGATTCCTTGAACTTACACAAGGATTTGTTCAGCAGACTACAGCAAAATGGAAGAAGTAAAGCTATCATGATTCAAATGTTGGTGCTACGAAAGCAACAAGAACAACACTTGCAGTAACAAAAGCAACAAACTAAACATCAATTACAATTACTATTACAACAGCAGAAGTTTTTTTGAGTTGTTTACCAAAGCCACAGAAAGAAAAATTACAGATTCATTCACTCCAGATGCTCTTCCTAATTCAATCAATGAATTTGTGTACAATCCAGATGAAGGGATAACTTTTCTAGCTTATTATAGAAGATACGAAGGGATTTTCAAAAGGGATTGTTCATATTGGAATGATGAAAAGAAAGTTTAGTTAATATTAAAGAAATTGTTCCCTGCAGAACATGAAAAATATATGAATTATATTTTGTCGAAAAAAAAAACAGAAGAGATAAATTTTGATGTGACTATTCTAATACTATCAAAAGTTTTTGGTGATAGGAGCTCATTATTTAATACATGATGGCAATGTCTTAATTTAGCAAAGTTCGACGATGAAGATTTTGTCACTTATGCAGGAGTCATGAATCGAGAATGTGAGAAGTTCAAGTTAAATGAATTAACTCCTTATTTATTTAAATATTTGATATTTGTACAGGGTTTAACTTCTAATAAGGATGCAGAGATAAGATTCAGGATACTTACTAAATTAGAAATGGATTTCCAAATTAACTCTCCAGAAAAAAGTGGAAGAATGTCAATGTATTGTTAATTTGAAACTCGATACCGCAAGGATTGAGGAAAAACACAATTCACAGGTACATAGTGTCCAACCAGCTAAGAGAAAAAATTACAAACATTTTACAACTCCTAACAGAACAGTAAAAAAAGATGATAGCCCCCCTCAATACCTAATACTTGTCATGGTTGTGGAGGTAAGGATTTTAAAAGTGATTGTTTTTTCATGAACAAAAAATGTTATGAATGTGGGAGATTAGGACACAAAAGTACCTGTTGCAGATACAAAAAAATTGAGGAAAAAGAAAATGTATATGAACATGATAAATACATGGAGTAATGATAAGAAGCCTAACAGGGGAATTAACAAGACATCTTAAAAGAGGAAATTTGTTTTGTGCAAATTAATGATGTAAAAATAAAATTGCAACTAGATACAGGATCTGATATCATTATCATAAATGAACAGACATGGAGAAAATTGGGTAAACCCAGTTTATTGACTTTGGATAAAGTTGTGCATGGAGTCTCAGGAAAGAGATTTAATTTTTGGGGGTGAATTCAGCTGTAATGTTTCTTTTGTAGGAAAAACCAAAAAAGCAGTGGTGTTTGTATTAAAGAATACTGCTAATTTGTTTGGAACAGACTGGATGCATTATTTAATCTTTGGGACCTTCCAACTAACTCTTTTTTCAACAAGATAAATGTTGTTATGACCAGTACTAATACAGCCACAGAAAAATTGAAGAATGAACTGAAAAAGAGTTTTCCAGAAGTTTTCTCAGGTCTAGGGACATGTACAAAAGCTAAGTTTGAGTTAAAAGAGAATGTAACACCAATACCTTTTGTGGCCTTAAATCCAATTATCAATGAATTGGACAGACTATAAAAATTAGGTGTGATCTCAAAAATAGACTATTCTGAATGGGCAGCACCAGCAGTCTACATAAAAAAAGAAATAATAAAATCTGCATATGTGCTGATTTTTCAACAGGGTTAAATGAAAGTTTAAAACAACTACTTGTTACCAAGTCCAGAGGAAATTTTTGCCAAATTGAATGGAGGTAATTTTTTTTCTAAATTGAACCTGTCAGACGCTTATCTACAAGTACTAGTGGACAAAGACTGCTCAAAATTATTGACAATTAACACTCATAGAGGATTATACAAATTCAACCAAATTCCTTTCAGTATAAAAGGTAGCACTAAGCATATTCCAACAGAATATGGATATCATGCTTGCCAGTTTGGATTTTGCTCAAGCATATTTGGATGACGTACTTATTAAAAGCAAGACCCAAAAGCTGTATACAGAAGATGTAAAAAAAGAGAGAGAATTAAGGAATATGGTTTTAAGATTAGTGAAGGAAAATGTGAATTGTTTATGTCCAGACTTAAATATCTAGGACAAATTATTGATGAAAACAGTAGATGACCAGATTCTTTAAGAGCGTCATGCCCGCTCCAACAAATGTAACAAAGTTACAAGCATTTTCAGTGCTTGCTAATTACTAACACACACACACACACACATATATATATATATATATATATATATATATATTATACCAAACATGCATGAATTAAGAGCACCCTTGAATAACCTTCTTAAGAAAGATGTGAAATGGAATTGGACAGCTAAATGTCAAAGTGCTTTTGAAGAAATCAAGAAAGTCTTAACATCGGATTTGTCACTAGATCATTTTCACTCTAAAGATTGTGGTTGCATCAGATGTGCCTGATTCGGGTATTGAAGCAGTGATACTACACAAATATGAGGACGGAACAAATAAAACCAATAGCTCATGCTTCAAGATCATTGATTGCAGCTGAAAGAAGCTACAGCCAGATTGAAAAAGAAGTATTAGCAATCATATTTGCTATGAAAAAGTTTCATAAATTCATATATGTTGGAGAGAATTCATATTACAGACAGATCATCATCCATTATTGTTGATATATAGATCAAAAAAGGGTGTTCCCACACATACAGCAAATTGACTACAGCACTGGGGAACAATCTTATTGAACTATAATTATAAAATGGAATTTCTACCATACAAAAAATTTAGTCATGCAGACAGATTGTCTAGACTGATACCAAGATACTGCAAACTGCTTGAAGACACAATAATTGTGGCAATAAGGGCCAAAAATGAAATTAATAATGTATTATACAATACTGTAAGAGAACTGCCCATAACATTGTAGGAAATAAGAGTCAAGTCGAAAAAAGATGACTTAATAATGAAAATGAAAAAGCAATTAAGATTTAAAGGAAAAAATATTACTGGAAATTATGCATTTTCATTATGTAATGATGTACACAGAAAGATTTGTGATACCAGCATTGTTGCAAAAACGTATGCTAAAGGAATTTCACATAGGACATCCAGAAATTTCTAGAATGAAATCCTCAATGAAGTGTTATACATACTGGCCAAAAATGGACCAAGATATCAAAAATTTAGTGAAACCATGCAGAGGTTGTGCTCTGGCAGCAAGTCCCCACCTATCAAAGTTCAACCTTGGCTGAAAACCAATGTGCCATGGTCCAGAATATGTATAGACATCACAGGACCGTTAAACAGAGCATACTATCTAGTGGTAGTTGATAGTTACACTAAATGGCCAGAAATATTAAAATGTAGAAGACCTACTACCTTGATAATGATAAATTTCCTACACAAGATTTTTGCAAGGTTCAGTGTTCCTGATTCTATTGTTCAGATAACAGGACTCAATTCACGTTTACTGAATTTAATTTTTGTTTTGCAAATAATCAGCAATAGAACATATTACAACTCCCCCTTATCACCCAAGATCAAATTGACAAGTGGAATGGTTTGTCAATACGTTTAAAAGGGCACTAAAATAGTAGGAGGGAGAGGAGTCAGAGGAAGAAATGCTACAACAACTTTTGAGTGTTTACAGAATAACACGAAACCCAAACACCATGTCTGGAATGTCACCTGCAAAGTTGATATGTTGAGTTGTTAAATACAGACTTAATCTGGAAGATTAACTCTGTATTTAACAAATTACTACCAGAATAGAAGATGAGAACATCAAAATAATATAAATAAATATTTTAAACCTGGTGATGAAGTGTTTTTTAAAATGTACCAATGTGGAAAAGAATTCAGGAAAGATGGCGTTATCAAAAACAGATCAGAAAAATGACAAAGGTAGAAACATAAGCAATACCATAATCAGTTAAAAAGGAGATTCATTGATTTAGTAAGTCCATGAAAAGAGTAACCGATGGAAATATTGTATGACATGTTTGACATACCCCGCCACCAGAAATTAGTGAACCAAGGAGGTACAGTAAAAGAAAAAGAACAGCAATGGAACATTTGAATATTGAACCAAAGCTGAAGAAATATAGACTCCAGAGGAAGTCATCTCAAAGGGGAGGTGTTATATAGGAAGAAAGTGTCACTGCTGACACTTGAGTGTGAACATAGATTGCCAGTGAGCAAACACAGGTGATCTCATTATTGAATTAAGTAAACCATATGATCATAGAGGAAATGTATATATGTAGGAAGTGATTCAGGGTTGTTTGATTTAAATCAAACTGATTTAAATCTGATGATTCTTAAAAATCACTGATTTAAATCGATTTTATAAAAATCTTTATTTAAAGCAAAAGATTTAGAAATAAAACAATTTTTTGTTTTCATGTAATTTCATAAACAAAGAAAAGTGTTAAACATTTTGAATCAAATATTTATTAATTAACTGAATTTTTTTTCTATAAAATAAAATTTTAACAATTAAGAAATTTTAAACTTCAACTTGAGCAGTGTTTGTATTCATGGATTTAAATAGAAAGACCAGATTTGCTGGTTTCTCAGTTTGAAATACACCAGTCCATTGGACGGGAAAACTCATTCACTGTCAGATGAGGCCATAGCTGACAGGAGTTGCTTAACCACAGAAGGTATTTCACTGCTCAACAAACTTTCAAATTTTAAAGTTAAAAAAACACAGAAATTGAAAAAAAAAACTGATTTAAGTTTAAAAAAAGACAACACTAGCTGACAGTGTTGTTAGCAAACTACTCATAAAAAATTACCAGATTATCAATATCAATGTTGTCACCTCTGTAATGCTTGTTGTAGTAGAGACTTTGTAATCACAGATACAACTATAGCATGCCATTAAACAATACTAGTGTCAGGCGCTTTCAAATAACACTCGCACTAGTAATACTAGCTCAATAATACTTGCTTGAACAGTAATCCACATAGTGAAATAGTACAGAGAATAGTGGACCATATAGTGATAGAGTAGAAATGGTGATCTGAATAGTAATAGAGGATAGAATAGAAATAGCAATCATTAGTCATCAGCTATTTCCTACATATATACATTTCCTCTATGATCATATGGTCTACATAATTCAATAATGAGATCACCTGTGTTTGCTCACTGGCAATCTAATGTGTTTGTGTGTGTGTGTGTGTGTGTGTGTGTGTGCATGCTTTATTATGAAAATTAAAGAGAATGAAAAAATGAAATCAAAGAAATATGAAACAAAAATAAACAGAAATAAGAAAAACTAAAAGTTTTTAGAGTTTATTTGTAATAATAAGAAAAGAATTTACTGATTAATTTGTCATCTTCTGGTTGGGAAAGAATTATGAATATTTAGCTATTGTTGCTGTTATCCAGGGCTTCAGATATGTCACATTTGCATAGACTCCAGGATAGTTGGGAGTTGCACAACCATTACCCCAAGAGATTATTCCAATCAATGTGTGCACCCCTGAAAAATAAGAACAAATTCAGTTTTGAAAATTATTGTTGGTGACCATTTGGTAATTTAGTAGATTTTTATATGACAAATTAGGCTTTCATTAAAATGTATGTCTAATGATTTTGCTAAGGAAATTAATGACAATTGAGTTTGACTAAAACATTATTGCAAATCTTTATAAAAATATTAATAATATAAAGTTTATTCATATATTTTAATAAAAGAGGAAAATTCATTTGAAAACTGAAAAAAAATCCTGGAAGAAGTCACATGAGAAAATATTTTCAGACAAATGACATCCTCCATGTTTGAATTAAAAGTAAATTTAGGTTGAAAAATGTATTCATGAGAAATTTCATGGTGTACCTTTGCAATTTGGGAATGGAAGAAAAAAATAATTCACAGATTTTAATCATAGAAAAAAAGCCTTTAAATTTATAAATGGGGCTTACTTTTTAATAAATGTTTAGATGTTCAAAAATAAAAAGTCATTAGTAATTACCAGTTATTATAATTATCAAAAATCTGTCTGAAGGTAATTCTTTTGAAAAACCAGGAACATATCCACACTATATATATAGTGGGGAGAGGGGGAAACAAATATTCATACACATACAAATTTTTAATTTATTCTATTTCCAACTAATTAATAAACAAACTTTTCATATAATTAATTGTACACAGATGCATTTCTTAATGGTTAATAACTAAATATGCATAGAAAACAGAAAAAAGTTTGATTTAATAAAAATAAATCCCATTTATCCATTTTAATGTGTGAAAAAAGTATTTGTACAATTTCAGATTTTAAAACTTTTAAATTGCTTTAATACTCTAGATTATTCAAGTGGAATATTCTAGAATGTTCCAGTAATGTTGTCAGAGTTAACTCCTCCTTCAGTCTGTTAACCCTTTCACCAGGGGTCTCTCTTCCCTGGCTATAAATATCCGCTGACTCTTCACCGCTATCTCTTTTTCCTTCAGGCCTGTGCACTGACACATCGAGGTAAACTATTTTTCCTTCAGGATTTCAGCTGTCAATCTCGAAATGTAGACGCTAACAAGGGATAGCGTGGAAATACGCTAAGCACAATATACACACACGCACGCACATACAGAATATTCACACACGCACGCACATACAGAATATTCACACACACTTCGTCCTTTGTACTGTTTCCATGTATTGTAACTTGTTATTAATATATATTTGTATATACATATATTATCGGTCTTGTGTTTTGTTTGCTTTCTTTGCCTTCTTCTTTGGACTTAATGAAAGTCCAACCTTTTTATGTAGTTGGGCTCGGCGGGCAGGAGTATCTGAACTTTACATGCATTTCTTCTACGTCTGACTTCTATCAACAACATAACAGCCACGCCATGAACCCTCAACTAGTGGTAACCGCCACGGCCCACTACAATGTTATCAATAGTTATTTTTAGAGGAAAAAACAGAAAACTTATTTCAGGTGAGGGACAAAAGTTAAGTGTTTACTTTGAATTTTCATATCACATATAACACACATCTTTCCATACAAAAATGTTTTCATATGTTGTCTTGTTATAATTAAATCTTATTAAATTACATCTGTGTGTTTGCCATTTGTTACTTCTCCTTATCCTTGTATTCCTCCCCCCCACCACCAGGTCGACGCTTGGACACAAGGTAAAGCCGTATATTCAGTCACCATCATCATGACGATGTAGGCAGTCACCCACTTGTTGGCCCATGTGAGTATCGTTTCGCTCTAGCTGAATGCATTTACATTTTTCATTTTTTATATTTTTTTATTTTTTTAATTTTTTTTTTTTCGTTTTTTAAATTTTTTATTTTTCCCTCCCCCTCCCTCCCTACTGAAAGGCATTTTGTCCCAATGATTCTACTTATTTGATAATTTAGTAAGGAATCCCGATCCGAAATGTTAACAAAGAAAAAAACTAGAAAAATGGAAAATTGAATGTCTTTGACTAGATGCGAGGGTGTCTCGTCAGTATCCTAACGATGTTGTGACTGTATCTTTTTGCTTGATATATTGTCTGAAAGCGGAATTGTTTTTCGCCATTCTATCTCCTCTTTTGAAATCTTATTGAAAGCATATCTCCCTAGCCCAGTAGTTGGTGGGGGCCGAGGATTCCTCCCCCCCCCCACCAGGTCGACGCTTGGACACAAGGTAAAGCCGTATATTCAGTCACCATCATCATGACGATGTAGGCAGTCACCCACTTGTTGGCCCATGTGAGTATCATTTCGCTCTAGCTGAATGCATTTACATTTTTCATTTTTTATATTTTTTTATTTATTTATTTTTTTTTTCGTTTTTTCGGTTTTTAAATTTTTTATTTTTCCTCCCTCCTCCCTACTGAAAGGCATTTTGTCCCAATGATTCTACTTATTTGATAATTTAGTAAGGAATCCCGATCCGAAATGTTAACAAAGAAAAAAACTAGAAAAATGGAAAATTGAATGTCTTTTACTGGATGTGATAATAAATCCGGGTAACCGTATTTTCAATTTCTTTTTAGAATAGACAATGGGACTTATACTAAGTTAAAACTTAATGTGATAGAGTATAGCCAACTGTGAACCAGGACTCCTTACCTGTTATCTCCCCCTCCAATCCTTCCCTCTGTTTTGTGTCGTCCTTTTTTGTGTTATCTGTAATAGGAGTAGGTAGTCCCTTCTACCGCCTGGTCAACACTCCTCCCCCTTCTATTGGACATGAGTAGAGGCTTACACCTTGTTTCTTGTCTAGGAAGAGGTTCCCGGTACTGTCTTCTCTCTCCGGCCTCTGTATTAGTGCAGGTCTGTTTCTCCCGTGATGCGTGCAGTCTGTGGCAACATCTCTTCATTCTGAGGGTACACGGGCTGACAGTTCTCTGGTTGCTGTTTCCGACTGGTAGTTAGGAGCCCTAACTCTTGCGTAGCGTCTTGAGCGGCTGCTCTGATCAACAGTTGTATAATACCGGGGTGTTTGTAGTGCCATGTCGCGCGTGGAAAGGTGTCCCTGCAGTCACCTCCGGTGGGCAGCCCTGAGGCCACATAATGATGCGGATTTTGCCAACTCCTCTCTGCCTGCGTCCACGGTCGAAACTGTCTGTTTTCTCTTACCTCAGCCTTCTCATCTTTGCAAATAAATCCAACATGAGTTACAAAAACCGAAAGATTTACCCTAAACCAGCATCTCAGAAACCACCTAAACCCCTCAACATTTCATTCTCCAACATCCGGGGCTTTAGAACAAACTTCTACAGTCTGAATCTTTCCTCACTGCAAACGGCCCGGATGTACTGGCTCTCTGCGAGACAAACCTTGTCTCATCTATCCCCTCTTCTGATCTCTTGATCCCCGGCTATCTTCCTCTCCTCAGAAAAAGACTCTCTAACCCACATGCACGGTCTTGGTGTCTACGTCAAGGAACATCTCCCCTGGCCAGAGAGTCCTCTTGAATCGCCTGACCAGTCATACATGTGTCTCTGTCTCTCTCTCCCTCAATGCGGTAAGCTATCTCTTCTTCCTTTACCGCTCTCCATCCTCTCAAGACTGTGAGATACTTGATAGCATTTCTGACAACATAGACAAGGCTCTCTCCTCCACCCGTTTGCTCACATTTTTGTGTTTGGAGACTTTAACGCCCATCACACTCTGTGGCTTAAGAATGCTACTACTGACCATGCTGGCATTCAAACGCTTAATTTTTTCAATCTCCCATTCCCTCACACAGATAGTTAACTTCCCCACTGTTTTGCCCTCAACCGGAAAGTAAAGCCTCTCTACTCGACCTGTGCTTTACCTCCATCCCCGAATCCTGCAGCGCCTCGCAACTATGCCCACTTGGTAACTCTGACCATGCAGTAGTATCGGTTAACATCTCCTTTAACTCCACCCCCCTATAAAGAACCTCCTACCACTAGAACTTCGTTCTATTATCAACGAGCTGACTGGGACGCTGTTCCGCGATTTCCTCCATGATGTCCCCTGGGATGGAGTCTTTAAGCTCCCCTGTCTAAGAATGTGCTTCTGAGGTCTCTTCCTGGGTTAAAGCTGGAATCGACGCTTTCATCCCATCAAGGAAATATAGGGTTAAGTCGCGCTCCTGCCCCTGGTTTTCGGCTGCTTGCTCAGCCGCCATCGCCCATAGGAACCACTACTTCCACCTATACCGTAGCGACATGTCTGACTGCAATAGAAATCTCTTTGCCGCCACCCGTAACGATTGCAAGCGTGTCCTAAATGATGCTAAGTCACTATTTGCGGCTCTAATGAAGGAACGTATTGCATCTCGCAAATTTGGCTCCAAAGATTATTGGCGTCTCTGCAAGAGTGTATTGAATAATTGCAAACCCTCTATACCTCCTCTATTCAACCAGTTCGAAGTCTTGACCTCCTCTACCGACAAGGCTGAATGCTTTGCTCGGAAATTTTCATCCAACTCGACGCTTGACTCTTCTGGTGTACCCATACCCGACTTCCCTCTTAGAACTGAGGCCATATTGAGTGGGTTAAACATAACCCCAACTTTGGTACTGGGCGTTATCTCCAATTTAGATCCCAATAAGGCGAGTGGTGGAGATGGGATACCAGCCATTGTCTTAAAGAAATGTGCGCCTGAACTGGCGCCCGCCCTTTCGAAACTATACAACTACTGCCTCAAGGAATCTTGTTTTCCTGACTGCTGGAAGTCCTCTTCGATCGTTCCTGTCTTCAAGAACTCCGGCGACCCTCTGACCCTTCCAACTACCGTCCTATCAGTCTCCTTCCCCTTCGGCAAAATCTTCGAAGCTCTAATCAATACCGGGTGGTTAACCACCTCACATCCCATAATCTGCTCTCAGACAAGCAATATGGTTTCCGCTTTGCCAGATCTACAGCCGATGTGCTCACAGCCATCACGGAAACAGTCTACCGAACTCTCCAAAATAACGGGGAAGCCCGAGCCGTGGCACTAGATATCTCCAAAGCATTTGATAGGGTTTGGCACGCCGGCCTTCTCCGCAAGATCCAGGGTTATGGCTTTATGGGTCAATTATATAACGTAATACAATCATTCCTGTCAAACCGTGAATTGAAGGTCGTTCACAACGGATTCTCCTCCAGTTCCTATTCCACGAACGCAGGTGTTCCTCAAGGCTCCATCCTAGGCCCCACTCTATTCCTTATCTATATAAATGACCTTCCTGACGCCGTAACTTCTCAAGTCGGCATCTACGCAGATGACACCACAATTTATTCCTGCCTCAAAAACAAATCCAGTCTCGCTGACAAAAACTCACCTTGCCGTGCGTCTCCTAAAAAGGACCTCCAATCGATTGTGAACTGGGGCATGATTTGGCTGGTCAACTTCAATGCTTCGAAGACAAAACTGCTCTCTATTAATCACCACAGAGAGCCTTCCCTTCCCTCCATTAGAATGTCTGATGCTCAACTTCTCGAGAGCAACTCTCTATGGCTTCTCGGTCTTACGTTGACTGCTGACCTGAGATGGAATAAATACATCGAGTCAATTGCCTCGTCCACTGCGAGGAAAGTTGGCCCTGAGCCGTGCTAGGGAAGTTTTTCTCCCTGAGTCGATCCTCCAGATATACAAATCCACAATTCGCCCTTGCATGGAGTATTGCTGCCATATATGGTCTGGCGCCCCTTCTGTTTGCCTGGGGGTTCTTGATAGGCTCCAGAAGCGGATATGCAATATGGTTGGCCCTGCCCTGGCGTCTCGTCTACAGTCACTTTCTCACAGACGCACCGTCGCCTCCCTCTGTCTGTTCTACAAATACTTTCATGGAAATTGCTCCGAGGAACTGCATTCGCTGGTTCCCAAACTTCATGAGTTCAAACGCCCACGAGGCTGGCATCCCGCTCTCACCCCTTCACTGTCGAAACTCCTAAATGTAGCCGTCTCTTCTACTCTAATAGCTTCATGTCTCGCACCTCTCGCCTGTGGAACTCTCTTCCCTTCTCCTGTTTCCCTGAGAGTTATAATCTCCAGCTATTCAAGTGTAATGTCAATCGACATCTCCAGTTGCCTTAATCTATCTACTACCCTCATCCTTTCTTCTATCACTCCTATCTGATCTTCCTATTTTCTGTAACCCCTTGCGTCCTAGTGGCTCCCCGCCTTGCTTGGGGTGAAATGCTTATAAAAAAAAAAAAAAAAAAAAAAAAAATTTGACCCTATAAGAGAATCTACCACTGTGGAGTGGAAACTTTGGTCATATCTTTTCACAACAAGTCATTTTTTTTTACCTTTTTCTTTTTTATAATTTGTGTTGTGACATTCAGTTCATAATAGCAGACTGAGTTACTCTCAAAGAGTGACTCAAACCACCCAGTCTTATATTGATAGGAATGTGCAGACTAATTCGGCTTTCCAGTCACTGCATGGTTTGTCCTCCATATTCAGCTTCACACTGACATTTAAATGTGTACAGAATAAAACTACTTTGAAAGTAGGACAAACCATCTTTGACAAATGAGGGAAACACTGAACTAGTCCTAAAAACTACACGCAACCTGGCAGTAGAAAAACCTGGTGTAACACAAGCCGACACTCTGTCAGCCAGTGTTTGATTTTCTCACCTAGCTACAGTAATTTTAAATAAACAGGACACAGGCTGGGACCAAACACTACTGGTTCTTTAAAGCATTTAATCTTATGCTCAACAATGCATTTAAAGACATTCACAGGATAACCACTGTCACAAAAAAACATGATGAATGTTCTCAAATTCTTGAATGAGTTGACAAAGAGAACAAACTTTGGCCTATCACACATTGATGATTTGTTTGTTCTCCTTGTAGACTGTCTACATTTCTGCCAGTATAAGACTGAGTGATTTGAGTCACTCACTGAGAGTAAGTCAGTCTGCGTATGATTTGACCATTGGCCAGGACTTGCTTGATAACATAGACTGTGTGAGTAAATATGTGAACAATTCTTTCAGTTTTGCACAGAGCCCAGTCTGCTCATCATTTACATCTCCTTGAATTGATTCACATTAAGTTACATCAAGCAGCTCTGTGCAAACAAAAGGAACGTCTCACTCATTCCCTCAATCTTTTAGGAGGTTTGTGAGTAATATTTTTTCTTTTTATACTCACTTAGAACTATTTATTTTTTATTCGTATATTATTTTACCAATAAATATATTTTAATTGTATTCCATAATTTTCCCTCTTCACCTCTTTTTTTATTTACTGTGTGAATTGTCTTTTTTTCTCGTCATAAAATATGCCAACATTTTCCTTCCAATGAAGTGTTACCCAAAAGGAGTCCTAAAGGTAAAAATGCCTTTGTGTATTTTAAATTGGTATTTATGTTTTGTGATATTAAGTTCTTGTTTATATATATATATATATATATATATATATATATATATATATATATATATATATATATATATGTTATAAAATAAAATAAGACATATCTCGGCTGATTTACAGGCAAACACTCAAGAGCGAGAACCAGATGTGAACGGGACAAAGCCCCGTCACAAAATGACCATTATCTTTCTTTACAAATGTTCCCGACACACGTGTTCCGGTCGAAAAATAAAATAATATTTAAAGTGCTTTATTTTTCGTCCAATAAAAATGCTTCCCTCCTAATTATACACACTTCGTTTCTCGAGCCTGTTAAGCCATAAAAAAAACACTATAAAAGGGGTCACACGGAAGTTCAACGGCAGTCAACAGGTGGCCAGTGAACAGACCTGACGGTCAGACCGAACGATCAGCAGCAGGGGAGCATCAACCACCGTCAACATGTGTGAACTACTATGAGAGATCGACCAGATCCGAAGCTGGCTTATGAACTTTACCACAAGGTAGCTGTCCCAAACCCTCACGTTCTTGTTGAAATAAACCACGTAAATCTATTTCTACTGTTGTCGTATTTCTTTCTTGCAACCATACACTTGTCTATAACATATATATATCCACACATGCATGCATACACTATAAACCTTCCTCTCCAGAATGCTCCATATGTTTTCCATCATGTTAAGGTGGGATAAACATGATGGCCACTTCATCAAACTATTTTTTTTCAAACTCGTTTTACTTACATCTTCATAAATTTTTATTCAATGAATATGATGGAGAATTGTCATGCATAAAAACATCATCTTAAAACTATTTTATGTTTTTTTGAATTATTGTTCCACAAGTGCCTTCAGAAATCATCAAAACACCACCTGCAACTAGTCATGGGCACACCACTTCACCACCTATCATCCCACATAACCTATAGCTCACTGAGGATAGCACAGAATTTGTTAAAGAAAAGAACAGTTGCAAAATTAGTCTTCATCTATTCTGTTGCCCATTTCCTTCAAATTGGTCTCATGTTTTGCCATATAATTTATGACCTGATTATTCAATATAGTGTGTGTTTTGAGAATTCCTTGCTGCCAGAAAATCTAAAAATTTTCTAATTTGATAAATACACAGGTATTTTTTATAACAGGACATAGATCAACAAGATCAAGTGCTCAGCTTGTTCTTGTTCGACTTGCTTTGTAGTTGTCCAGGATCTTCAACAAAACTGTTTGCACTTTGGTCATACGTGCTAATCATTTTTGCAATTTCAGGTGTCGTTTCAATTTAATAAGATTTTCCAACTAATTACCAATTTCTCTTCATTCATCAACTCAGTCTAAACTAATCTTATAAATCACTTTAAAATTTTAATTTTTCCTCCCTTCAGACTCAGATCTACGAATACCTGTACAACTAAAAATGCATTTTGAGTTTTTAAATTTAGTTTCAATAGCATGATATCATGTGGTAGTTTGTCGTGCACTATTTACTCATCTATTTTTATTTATTTGTCAAATTTAATATGTTTGTACCCAAATTGGATTAATTTTAATAATACTGTTTTTTTTTTCTTTTTCCATGATTAATGCTTCCAATATTTTAAGCTGTTTTTCACAATTTAAATGGTATAGAATTTTTGCATTATTTATAAGTATTTGTCAAATTTCTTGTGTTTTTTTTCATTGCTTTGATGATATTCGATTTAATAGAATATTATCAAAATAATGATGAAATATTCTACAAGATAATGTAGTAATTGTGTAATCAATGTATAAGTTATTTGAATTTTTATTATTAGAGAAACATTCACAAAGTGGGCATGGAATTTCATAATCTACATTAATTTGTTTAAGATTTTTGTTGTTATTAGCTTATTATTAATTATAATATAAGAGGTTTTTATATTTTGATAGTATACAAATAAGTTGAAATTGTTTTTGCTGAAAGATAATACACTACTATGTATTAAGTTATAGTCTTAAATCATAATTCTTTCTTCTGATTTGTAATTAGTTTCAGCAGAATTATAATTCTGTATGTCCCCCCACCATGCATAGCTGTTACACTTAGATATTAGCTCAGATAAATTATGAACTATTTTGTTTAGATTATGAGGAAAGATACAAGATATATCAGAGATGTTGATTGGTTTTAGTGAGAAAAAGAAAGTGTACATAATAATAAGAAAGGAAGGAAAAAAAAGGAAAGATAGAGGAAGTGATAAAGATATCAGGTGCTAAATGTCTGTGATTCAATGAAAAAAAGTAAGAACAAAAGAAAGAAAAGAACTTATGAGAACAAGGTCATTATATGAGGGGTTATCTCCACCCCCAAATCCTAGAATTCAAATGTGGTACACCAACTGGACATAGTTACACAGTACACCACTATAGGTCATGAGTGGACACTATTGTGAACAAGCCTGGAGTAGAAATTGCATTTCAAACCTGATGAAGTGTCACTTAAATTAGTGCCTCCTTTGCTCACAGATGACAAAATGAATAATCATTTGAATGTGTGCCATGATTTGAAGGAACAAGTTCAAAATGACCTACAGATTTTCAAAAATGTTTATGAGTTAAATAATCTTCTGAGGTACCTGCCTTTGTTTCAAGAAAATGTAATAGGGTTAATACACACACACACACACACACACACACACACACAGGCATTATATTTGTAGATATTTAGTACAAATAAGTATAAATTAAAACCTACCATTAATGCTGCAGACTAAAGGTCCACCACTGTCACCTTGGCATGCATCAATACCACCTTCATGATAACCAGCACATAACATTCTTGGACTTATGTCTTTGTAGTCTGTTTCACAAACATGGCGGGATAACAAAGGAACAGTTGCTGCTTTTAGCATAGAAGTATAAGCTGCAAAGAGAATTTCAGAAATATCAAGACATATTCAAAATGCTGTGAATACCCTAATTAAACAGTCAAATTTGTACTTGATGCACATACAGTCCGTCTGAAGTTATTATGCAAATCATACAAACCTGAATAATGGAAATTTACTGATTAATTTAAATGTTAAAACAAACCATGAGTTAAATGTTTAGATAGTTTCAACATGTTTTATTAAAGTTATTACATTTATTATAAAAACTGCAGATTAAACTAATATTAGATTAAGGCCTCTGAAACATAATAAAAATTATGATTTTCATTTTTTTCATATGTTGAAACCTGGTTAATGGAAAGGATCTAGGGAATGCTGAAAAACAGAAAATAACAAAGTTATTCAGTGAGAAAACGTTCACATTATCAAAGAAACTTTGCAGAGATTAATGAACAATAAAGAGGGCTACCAAAAATATAAAGAACTTGAGAACTAGAAGCAAAGGAAAAAGCTTTAAGAACAGAGACTAAAATGAGTTATAGTGAAACAACCATTTTTGACCAGTTTTCAGATTCTTGTCAAGCTGGAAGTGAGGGTATTGCAGGCTAGTGTATGCATTGACAGTTAAACATGTTTGTCTTCTGAAATGCCCACAGACTTGGAGTATGAGTCCATCTAAAAAAAATATATATAAAGAAACAACAAAGACCAAATACATATGAGGGGACTTCAAAAAGTTTGTGGAAAAAGGACAGTATGAAAAAACGGTTTTAGTTATGATGTTTATTTTTCAACATGTGCTTCATTAAGGCCAATACACTTCTGCAAATGTTGATACCAGCCTTTAAGTCTGTCTGAGTAAAACTGACGGTCATATGATCTGAACCATGTCAGAGCAGCTGTTTTTACATCTTCAACCAAAATAGAAAATTAATACCATTCAATGACTTTTTAAAGTTTGAAAACAAAAAGAAGTTGGATGGGGCTAAATTGTAAGGTGGATGTCAGACCATTTCCATTGAAATTCATGTAGCACAGCTCTTGTTTGTCAAGCGCCATGAGTGGGTTCATTGTTGTGGTGGAAGAAGTTGCACTGATGCAGCTTGCCAGGGTGTTTTTCTGAAATTTTTTGTACAATTTTCTCAAAATGCATTCATAATAAGCAGATGTAATTGTTTTCTTTCTTTCAAGGAAGTCAACCAGCAAAATCCCCTCTGCATCCCAGAAGACAGTGGACACCTTTCCTCTTGAATGCTCAGATTTTGCTTTGACTGGTCCACTTCCACTCCTGGGCAGCCACTGCTTTGATTGAATTTTGTCCTTGGGATCATACTGGTAGAGCCATGTTTCATCGTCTGTCACATTTCTCTGCAGAAAAAAATTCTGATCCCACTTGTTCAAAATTTCCATTGAAAAATTAGCCCTTGTTTGCTGCTGATCTGGGACCCATCAAGTTAAAGCTTGCTTAGCCCCAAACTCTCCACCAGAATTGTGTGTGCAGAACCCATGGAGATGTTGAGTGTGTCTGCTACTGATTCAGTGGTTATTTGTCTATCCTTTTCAATCATGTCTCAAACAACATCAATGTTTCCATCACAAGCTGATGGCTTGTCACTATGGGGCTCATCTTTAACTTTGTTTCTTCCACTTCTGAACCAACTTATCCATTTGTAGGTTGTTGATTTCTTCGGGGCATTGTCACCATAAACTTGTTCCAGAATGTCAATGATTTGCCTATTCTTCCAACTGAGTTTCACCATCAATTTAATGTTTGTCCTGGCCTCAATTTTGGTGGATTCCATGTTGCTTGAATGATGCCTGACTTCCAACTGGCAGCAATGTGTTATTACATGTTCTTCTGCTAAAAATTTACATGTTGATGTCTATGTGAAAAAAATGAGAAAAAGAGGGTGAGAAAAGATATTGCTGAGTATTTATAGTACTGAAAAGCGTCCCCCAGTAATGGTTTCGAAAATTAGGAGGAGGTAACCTGTTAATACTCCCCTACTAGATGGTAGAAATTTTTTTCCTGCCAATATATAAAGTTCTTGTAGTTTTGTTTCTGTCCTTGTGAACTGAAAAGAAAATGTGTTGGAAGTGTGGTTGAGATGCATGATTCGATGAAATGTGCTGTCATCAGGGTGCTGTCTTATTTTCTAGTTGAATGTAGCATGCTCTGAAAACTGCAGTGGTAGTGGAAATTGTTCAGTGTTTGCTATTAAAATTTACCTTTTTCCAATGCTCCACATTGAATTGATTTTGTCATCCAATTGTATTGATTCCTTGTCATTAGAAGGGTTTTGAGAAAGAGCTTGTTTGCTGTTTGTGAATAAAGTTGGCACAGAAAATTCAATAGAAGCAACATTGTGGCTGATGTAGAATTTCTATCGAATGTTAAATGCATGTTTGAGAATTTTAAGAAAATTTGCTATTCTTGTTGATTGCATATTGTACTTGTAAATTCTTAGTGTTGTTCATGTGACATCATAAGAATGAAAAAATAAAGGACAGTGAGTCACCTTTTGAGATGTGTCACACTTCAATTGATGAGCCCAGAAGAAACAATTTTGATTAAAATTTGTTGTTTTGTTGGAAAAAACAATTTTTAAAGATGTCTGCTGGTTGAGTTCAAATGAAGCTGTTTGTTGTTTGCCAGGGTTGATATTCTCCAACGACTGAAAAGTCTGTATATTGACTCAAGATGTTGGCATATACTGCAGGGACAAGTAAAAAGGAACAGTAGGGAAGATGCATGTGTTGTTTATCTATTGAATGGACCAATGCAGCAGTAATTGAAAGGCAAACAGCAATTTTTTTGTCTTTTTTTGGGGTGGGGGCACATGTTGCAAAAAAAAATCTATTTGCTGAGTCAGAGAACATCATTTGATTTGTATATATCATGTAGTATTTGAAATTTGTGATTTTGCACTTTCGTAGGGTCTAATCACAAATTTTGTAGCTGTGTAAATTGTTTTTGCTAATAGTTTATAGTGTTCTCCACACTTGGTAGAGTATGAAGAAAAGTTTGTTGATGTTTTTCTTCACTGGATCTTAGTTTGAAAATGGTGTGTAAATGTAAGAGTTTGTGTATATATATATATATATATATATATATATATATTCTTTGTTTTCAGGCAAAAAATAATAATCATATCAGGGTCACCAATCTGTTGAGAGATAAATCACCTGAAATGCCCACAACCAATATGGTAGACTCCGACCATGAGTCCACCGAAAAATAATGTGATGAAACAACAAGGACCAATATATATATATATGTATACAAACAAATGATAATGTATTAACAACAAAGGGTTACATATACAATCAAATATTGTTGTGTTACTAAATAATGAACATTAATGGAGAAAACATTTAGTGAATTGTTTGTGTATGTGTAGTTTGGTGTAGGAGAAAGTCCTATAAAAAAAAGAGTTGAAAGGTGTGTGTGTGTGTGTGTGTGTGTGTGGTTCATGCGTGTCCCTAAAAGGGAACACATTCTTCTGCTAAAAATTTACATGTTGATGTTGTAGCGGTATTGATGACCTAAATCAACCTGCACCTTTTTTTACTTTATGAATGTGTAAAGCAAATGCAAAAGCAACAAGAGAAACAACAAGAATAAACATTTAAAGATTTATATTTATATTTGTATATTGATGTACAAGCATAGGGATTACTATTTTTGTTGGTGTTATGTCCCTTTGACTGAATTAAAGTTTTTACTAATGAAATATTTTTATCCGAGCTCACAAAAGTTGAATGAACTTGTCACTCAAAATGTTCAGTTAGAAAGTTGAAAGAATTATAAAGCTGAGAAAATGCTGAAAAAACTTTTAGCTTTAGAAGAGTTGATTGTTGCATAATGTTTGTAATTAAGTTTCCATTGCTTATAGTTGAATATTTGTAGTTTGAAATGAAGTTTGAAAAGTTTCATTTGTTTGTAAAATTTTGTACGCATGTGTTTGCATGCATGTGTGAATATGTTTCCAGTGTCCACTTGAACTGGGAATTAGAACGCAGTTTCCTTTAAGGCTACATTTTCGGAGGTGAATGAAATCAAGAAAAAAGGAAGAACAAATTTGTGTCTGATATTTATAATCAACGTACTCACATGACAGGATCAAAAAGGCATTGACAGATTTTGGCGGAATTATTTTTTATCAGGCCAAGAACTAGGTCAATGCTATTTGGACATGATTTAAATATTAAGTGACCAATCAGAAGTTGAGATTTCCTGAAAATATGTATGAAGCTTGATAAGCTCTGCGATCCACTTTTTGCACAGATTTGTACAAAATTTAACATTGATAAGTGGTAGCAGGATGCTAAAATGTCTATACGAAAAAATGAGAAAAAGAGAGCGAGAAAAGATATTGCCGAATATTTATAGTACTGGAAATGTCTCCTAGTAGTGGTTTTGAAAATTAGGAGGAAGTAACCTGACAAGGGAGTCAAGAAGGTGGCTCAGAAGTCAGTATGTGGAACCTTTACATTTAAGAGAGCCATTTTCAGTAATTTCTTTGCCATTCTGTTAGCTTCTCCATTTCCTTGTATGCCAATATAGTTTTGTATTCAGAATAGGACTATTACAGTGTCTATTTTTTTTATAGTGTCAATCCTATTTAATAATTTATTTATTAAGGGGTTTCCCATGTTTTTATTTTTCAGAGCTGTGAGTACAGATAGTGAATCTGAGAAGATAATGAATCTATATAACTCATTGGATTCTATAATATCTAAATCCAAGTGTATGGCTGAGGTTTCTGCACTTTATCAGGCAATTTTTTCTGCATTATGTTAAGGATAGCAGAACATCCAACTCTGTCCAAAATTTTAGAGCCATCAGTGTATATATGTTTATAATTAGGGTGAACTTGTAGAACATTATGGATTTCTTCCATGTAATCAGATAAATTACAATTAATTTTAGGGTATTTATTGAGGTTTAGCAGAATCGTACAGTATTTCATTAACCAGGGAGGGTTTTTTTGAGATGGTGATTTTAAGAATTAGTGTTGGATT
The DNA here is from genome assembly GCA_903632075.3 of Acanthosepion pharaonis. Classification (NCBI taxonomy): domain Eukaryota; kingdom Metazoa; phylum Mollusca; class Cephalopoda; order Sepiida; family Sepiidae; genus Acanthosepion; species Acanthosepion pharaonis. The sequence goes on along the minus strand of CAHIKZ030005595.1, from coordinate 49,605 downwards.
TATTTATATTTTGCTGATAAGATTTTCATGCAAAGGTCAAAAGGTTTGATAGCATTTTCTTTTATATCAATTAGATTTTTTAGGGTTAAAAGTACAGTGGTAGGTAGATTTAGTTGGGCAGGATTTGAGCTTTAGATAATATTGTAGTGCCAGTTTGTCACATCTCAATTTTAATGGTGCCTCATGGGCTTCAGCATATATACATTCTATGGAAGAGGTTTTGAAGGCAACCAGAGCCAAATCTTAATCCAGCATGGTGGATGAAGTCAAGGGTTTTTAGGTAGGATTTCCAGGCCAACCAATATATAAAACAGCCATAGTCCAATTTGGTTCTTATTAAAGTTCTATATAATTTCAGGAGTAATATGAGATCCACGCTTCAGAAAATGTTAGCCATAACCTGTAGTAATTGTAATGCTTTGAATCATTTCTCTATTATGTATGTTAAGTGGGGGATGAAAGCAATTTTTTTTTATCAAAAATGATTCCCAGAAATTTATGTTGGTCAGTCATTTCAATTTCTCTTCCTTCCAGTCTAAGAGTTTGATGATTGTGCACTTTTTTTCAGATTGTAGACATGGATACACTTAGTTTTAGTTGGGAAGAATTTGAAACCCTTTTTGATAGTTCATCGGTTTAATTTATTTAGGTACACTTGTAGTTGTCATACTGCAGTATGCATATTTTTTGATCTATAGCAGATCAAAAAGTCATCTACGTATAATGAAACATCAACTCCTTGATTCAAGCAATTAACAATGTTGTTAATTTTTTTTGTTGAAAACTCCTTCTTGGATTTTTAGGTCCAAGAGAGTTGATCTTATACAAACTTCTATCGAACAAAAAGTTATTTATCAAATTGGATAATCTGCCCTTAAATCCAAGATTGTATACATCTTTTATTATTCCATGTTGTTTTATAGATCAAAAGAAAATGGCTATTGTATGTTCTTTTTTTTTAATAAAAGCCTCTCTAATGAAAATTCCTAGGTGGACTATGTTGTTTATGGTGACACTTTTGTTTCAGAATCCACTGTGGAAGTTGGTAATTGAACCATTAGTTTTGAGGTACCAGTTCAGTCTTTTATTTATTATTCTTTCTAAGATGAATTTTATCTGCTGCTGATGCACCTTTAGATTAAAAAATTATGGCGGTCTGATTATATGGGCTGGAATTGTTTGCCAAACCAATTCTGGACCATTCAAACTCAAGTTAAAATTAACAGTCCTAGCTATTTCATGGACAAGATTTTCTTTGAATGGTATTAGCTCCAGTCTCAAAGTTCCAAAGTGAATTGTGTATTTATATACGGCAATGCTCTTTCTCATGTATCTATGGTTACGCTTGAATATTTTTAGTGCAAAAAGGAGAGAATATAATAGAATGACCACCATCAAGTCCTGAACTGAATACAATCGAAAATCTATGGTCAGTTGTGAAGATGAAATTATATGAAGTTGACAAACAATATGACAGCAAAGCCAACATAACTCAAAATTTGTTTTGACGTCTAAATTAATTGTTTAAAATTAACTTCAGACAGACTGTAGATGAAAAAAGTAAACAATGAAAAGAGTCATGGAAATTGGATTTATTTCAGGTCACTAATCAGATAGGCAGATGGCATTGAAAGTGAGTTCAAGTTTCAGCCTAGTCTGTTGCATTCAATTTGCACAAATAACCATGGAAAAGGCATGAACTCATTTCTTCTCCATCAAGCTATGGATTAAATTGCAGGGTGGACCAAGTACTCTAGCTTTGTATACAGCCAGTCTAACAGAAAGATAATTCTGAATTCAAAACTGTAGAGAAAGCATTAGTAAACCATTCTAATGTCTTTGGCAAGAATTCTTGACCAATCATTGAGAATAAAGAAAAGATACCAGTTGGAAAGCTATGTTTACATACATCCTGAAAAAAAGCATGAACTCATTTCTTCTCCATCAAGCTATGGATTAAATAATAGGGTAGACCATGTACTTTAACTTTGTATGCAGCCAGTCTAAGAGAAAGATAATTCTGAATTCAAAACTGAAGAGAAAGCATTAGAAAACCATTCCAATGTCTTTGCCAAGAAGTCTTGACCAATCATTGAGAATAAAGAAAAGATACTAGTTGGAAAGCCATGATTACATACATCCTGAAGGGACATAAGACTTTTCAGAAAATCTAGTGTAGAAGGAAGACAAAAAATGAGAACAAGAAGGCTAGAATTCTTATGTCTATTTTAATTTTTTTTCATGATCATGAAGAATATCATGTCATTCTTTAAAAAAAAATCCTTAAAAATCTTCTTTTGAATGTTCCATCACTTTTTAAGATTCCTTATTTAAAGGATAAATGTTCCGTTTCCTTAGACCTGCTCTCAACTTCAACTATTTAGTAAATTGCAGAGAAAACCATTTTTTTAAATATATATGTTGCTTATTTTAATGTGGTAGGCATTGAAAACATTAAAAATTGTATCAATGATCACAAATTTAAAATATATTGTAATAATAAAAATATCTTTGAAGTTTTAATTAAGTAAAGTCAAAAATGATATATTATTTTTGCATACTTATGCTGTTTTTAAGTGATTTTTGTCATCAAAAATTAACCTTAGTTACACTGTAAAGGATGTCTGATAATGGGAAAATTTAAACATTGTAATTAAAAATCTTCAAAAATAAAGTAGCTTTTATAAAAATAAGGGATTTAATGAAAATTAGTTAATTTAAAAAATTATTACTTTTTACTTAAAATATAGTGAAAAATACATTTGTTTATAGTGAGTGTCTTTTACTCAGCAGTTCAAAGGTCAAATGAGTATTGTGTTAGCTTATGCTCAGAATCAGAAATCGACAGTTGAAATTCCTTGCTCATATAATGAGGAAAGAGGGCTTGGAAAACTTAACCCTCACAAGGCATACTGAAGGCAAGAGCGATAGGGGAAAGCAGTGAGTCATCTACCTGATCAGCTTGTTTGATTGGATAGTGGAACCGGGTTAGGGGCCTTAGCAAACAGAGAAAAACTGCTAAGAGCTACAAGGGATAAGAAATTTTGGCAGGCCATGATTGCCCATGTCCTGAATGGGCATGGCATAAAAAAGATAAAAGTCTAGTTAAATTTATGGAAGAACTGAAGTATGGATGAACTAAAATGACAAAACCTATCACCCTCCCATCATATGATGATGGGTAATACTAATATAATACATGCAAGAAAACCTCAAGAAATAAAAATACTGAATAAAATATTTCCTTACTTTGACTTGTGCTACCCCAACCAGATACTTCACAACGTGTTCCTGCAGACATACTCAGATTTTGAGGTGGAAGACAGACTGGTTGAACATAATCATTGAAAACTACTCCATTTCCATTTCTGTCTGGTCGCAGCTTAATGAGGCCAACATCATAATCAAAGGTGAGACCTGCAAATAACAATTATCACAATCATAACAACAGTCATAATCATAATAGTGGTAAAGGTAAATTGAGATAAATATTTGTGTTTCAGAAATAAGGTGTGGCAAAAAATCATTATGGATAAAGAAACATCATCATATATCAGGATATTTGTAAATGAGAAAAGATTATTAATCAAAAAAATAAAACATGTAAACTTTTGATCAAACAAAACAATCACTGAGACAGTCAGGCATTTTTGAGAAGCAGATACCAACAAGTCCTTTAATTCACTGTATTTGATCATGCATAAAATTTCACTTTTACTTAAAAATATGGCTAAAAAAACATCATCTGGGCCTTAGAAGTTGTGGCATTTGAAATGCTTACCAAATGTCACAGACTACATGTCTTAATACCTAATGCTGCAATATTAAATGGAAATAGGACTTATTTCTATACAAAGTTGGGCTATCTGGTAGGCTAATGTTTCCCCAGATGCCAATAGACTACCATTATTTCTTGTAAATGATGTTTCACAAAGTTTGTGTTTGATTAATGTTATTAAATATTTTAGTGAAGAACTTACTATCATAGGAGGGATGTGCAATCAAATGCTCCGCTTGAAATGATTGCTCATATGTGTCCCAGATTTTGCTATTCAGATCTCCAGTCTGAAGCAATGTATTTTCTTTCTTTAAATTGTTTCTGAAAATAATAAATTATTATTCATATTTGAAATACAATTTTGCTTAAAATGGTTTAATATTTTTTAAATATATCTACAAAATAAATACAGCACTTGTGATAAAACAAAACAAAAATATGAACTTTGGAAAGTTTATTCAGTTTTGATGTGAATTTATCTGGAAAATATGATAAAACATTAAATAAACAAACCTTGATGCTTGAATTTAGCAAAACTTGTTTCAAAGAAGACTTGGGAACTAAAAGCACACACACACAAACATAATATTTAAAATATTTCCTACAATTCTAGTAATTTTATGTGATAAAGCCAAATGAAAATGCTACACTATCACAAAGCTGAACATGTAAAAGCAGTGGCATGTGGGAAAGGGTTAAAGTTGGCAATGGCTCCAGGGCAGCATATCCAGGATGGGGGTTCACTTCTGATAGAAGTATATTATTTTTGTTGAAAGAAAGAAGAAATATAACTTTTTATCTTTATTTAGTAAATACACTTAAAATTAGATATTAAAAATAAATAAAATAGTTTTTAATTTTAGTTTTAAAATGTCTATATTTGGCTGTTGACAATTTGGCCAAACCTATTGTTGTGATGATATAACCCAACTTCCCCATTCACGATAATGGACGGACTGGTTGCCGATTAAGTGCGACCACCACGGACAGTGAAAAAGGTCTTCGTTTGTTAACACCTATTGAGGTTAACTTAAAAACTCTGTCTCTGTATTTTGACATACCTACATCCGATTATTTCAGCTTCGGGGGGAGGTGTTGTGATGAGATAACCCAACTTCCCCATGCACGATAATGGACGGACTGGTTGCCGATTAAGTACAACCACCACGGACAGTGAAAAAGGTCTTCGTTTGTTAACACCTATTGAGGTTAACTTACTCCTGACTCTGTCTCTGTATTTTGACATACCTACATCCGATTATTTCAGCTTTGGGGGGAGGTGTTGTGATGATATAACCCCATTTCCCCATTCACGATAATGGACGGACTGGTTGCCGATTAAGTACGACCACAGAGGACTGTAAATAAGGTCTTCGTTTGTTAACACCTACTGAGGTTAGCATACTCCTGACTCTGTCTCTGTACTTGACACACCTACCTCCGATTATAAACCTATTATTGAAAACCAACACTCGGGTTACTTTGTTTATTAAATCTTGCATGAGATATAACACCTATAAAGAAAATTTTAGGTAGGGTTCAAATGATGCCAGCTTGTTTTAAAAAATGTCTCCAGAAAGCACTGTCTGGCAGTGGGGATGGACCCCACTTACACATAGTGATCAATTTGGACTGGTCATTAAGTATACCATGAGTTACCTTCTTCTCCTTAGTGTTTTGTGAGTACCTACTTGAGTCCAAAGTTTTTTCACATCTATGTGAACAGACCAAGACTGGCATCAGTTCTTTCATTTTGATTTTTCATGTCAGTGAACTGGTAGTGAAAAGAAAATTCAAGAGATATAACGGGTAAATGTAGAGAAAGAATGCCATAAAATCAAATGTAGAGAAAGAATGCCATAAAATCAAATGTAGAGAAAGAATGCCATAAAATCAAATGGAGAGAAAGAATGCCATAAAATCAAATGTAGAGAAAGAATGCCATAAAATCAAAAGATTCTTGGTTATTATTGAAACAGTTACATTTTCATTCTCATAGGGTCAACTTCTTTCAGACCAAAAACTCAAAAACCAAAGGAAATTTGACATCAACATAAATGTAAGTGTATTTTTCTTTTCTTTTCTACCCTATTGTAATGAAATTTAAAACGTGTTTTAAGAAAAAAAAATGGAAAATCAGTAGCTAGCAATTTTTTTTATTAATCTTTGTTTCATATTGAAAATTATAGTTTAATGCAATGTAAAACTTTAAACTGTTTTCTTGGTAGAAGTAGATCTTTCCTTCAGTTGTTCTATAGTGACTGCTGGATTTTCTTGCGCATTTCACTTGGTATTCACCCAAATTTTGGATAAAATTGATTGTTGGTCTTAATTGTATTTCTTGTCCTGGAATAAAATTCTAATTTACTTTAAATTGTTGAGAATCTAACTTTAGTTCAATGTATTAATTAATTGTTGCTGGTCACTGCTTTTTGCCCTGTTTTTTTTTCTTGTGCCAAAAATATTTTTATTGTTTTAAAATTTTACTATACCCAAATACGAACTTTTTGACACAAAAAATAAACTTTGAACATTCTTTTTACACACAAAAAAACAAGTTTTAATGGAATTTAAATTTAAAAGCAAAAATGAAGAGGTTAAAAAAATACTAGTCAAGAATTTAAGAATAACAAAATGTTGCCAATTTCTTTTCAATGACAGGTAAAAATTTGGCATAAAAAATCAATTTTATATATGTTAAAAATAAATTAGAATTTTTGTCAGAACAAAAATACCATTTCACATAAAGAATCAATTTTATCCAACTTTTGGGCAAATACCAAATGAAATGGTTGAGTAAATCCAACAGTCCCTATAACCTCTCACAGACCTCATCCCGGGCACTACCAGACCTCTGCTTGCCACTGTGTAAAGGAAAGTATAAATAACACAAAAACTAGACACATGATATTAAATCCATAACTAATGATATTGCAAGTAATTTAGCGAATATCAATATAAAAAATTGTAACAAACATTTCAAAGAATAATTAAAAAATTAATCAATGTAAAAGAAAAACTTAATTTTAAATCAGTAGCAGAAGTTCGCCAAATAGAATGTAAATGACATCCCATTGGTGAAACATCCCAAGACTTAAAGAAAAAAATATCTGAACTTAAAACATACTTAAAATTACACAATAAAATCAATACACCTGTGTACCACCAAGAGATTTCTTGATCATATTTTGGACCTAGAAAGTTTTAATAAAAAAGTGAATAAAATTTATTTAAAGATAAATTATAAATATCATGATCTATAAGTTGCCTACAATTACTAGTGAAATTAGTTCAAATCTAAGTTCTCCAATGATGCAATTGTTATAAAATAAAATAAGGCATATCTCGGCTGATTTACAGGCAAATACTCAAGAGCGAGAGCCGGATGTGAACGGGACAAAGCCCCGTCACAAAATGACCATTATCTTCGTTTACAAATGTTCCCGACACACGTGTTCTGGTCAAAAAATAAAATAATATTTAAAGTGTTCTATTTTTCGTCCAATAAAAATGCTTCCCTCCTAATTATGCACGCTTCGTTTTTCGAGACTGTTAAGCCATAAAAATACGCTATAAAAGGGGTCACACGGAAGTTCAACAGGCAGTCCACAGGTGGCCAGGGAACAGACCTGTCACGGTCAGTCGCTGTCGTCAGGGGAGCATCAACCACCGTCAACATGTGTGACCTACTATGAGAGATCGACCTAGATCCGAAGCCGGCTTATGAACTATACCACAAGGTAACTGTCCCAAACCCTCACGTTCTTGTTGAAATAAACCACGTAAATCTATTTCTGCTGTTGTCGTATTTCTTTCTTGCAACCATACGCTTGTCTATAACACTGGTTTCAGAAGCGTACAGCAAGAGAAATATGGCCGACTACACGAGCTTCACCCGAGTCGAACTATTTACTCTCATCAAGGAACAGAAAACACTACTATTCAACTTGAAAACGAGACCATCACAGCCTTCCGAAGCCACGATACAGGAAATTCAAGCCGACACAAACGACATGCTGACTGCCCTAAAATCAACTACTTCAACACCTCCCACCGCTCAAACAAACGGCGATTACAGCTTAATGATGCGCCAACAAACTATACGCGACATATTGAAGCTAGAGAGAACTTTTCACCCTGGACACGACGTGAACCGAATCATCATGGCCCTAAACAAAGCATACACAAATCCACGTCACGCCAGAACTCAGCACCTATCCCAGCCTGGAATGCAAATTCGTTAAGTCTGCTAAAGATTTACTGGACCAAAGCATCTTTCAGCAGATGGTTGACTCAAAAAAAGACATATCCACCTTCGAACAACTGAAGGAATACTTATTAGGAGCCCACGGAAGCCAGATGACTAACTTCCATCACCTCAGTCAAGCCTGGGACCTGGAACGGCGAGACGGCGAAAAATTAACAGACTTTGCGGGTTGACTTGAAAACACCCTAAGAGAGGCAGCCGTCTACATAAAAAACAAATACAAAAAGACAAAAATACAGTCGATGGACTTATTTCCATCATTGGCGCTATGCTAATGGGCGAAAAGGTGAAAATTTGGAACTCAAATCTTTACCCACATCTCGTCAAGACAATGGACAACCACTATTCAGCCATTGGCATAGCCTCCGAAGCTCAAATATACCTTGATCGCAGTGTAAAATCCAACGACACGACTTCGCACAACACTGTGTATTTCACACAGAAACCACAGCGGTCAAACCAAAGAAACGTGCCACTCCGACCCAGCAGGCAACCAAACCCACAGCAGACGGGCCTCACCAACCATACCGAACATGGCCACCATCCGACACACAGAAACCATCAGCACACACCATGAATCAGCGTGTGCAAGAACTACCTCAGAGGTCGCCCCTGCCACCATGGACGCAACTGCCTATATCGCCACCCACCTCGCACTCAAGCACAGGCCCATATCGCCGCAACAAATGGTAATATACAAGCCATAAATGATGTGGAACAGGATTTTCACTTCGGGCAGGACGAGATGTGATGCCTCGTTTGCCATGCCCCTACGTCAGCCATCACCTTCAACTTTCAAGGACTCGCTCATCATTCACCGCTCGTCCAGTCCACCTTCAACTTCAGGGACATCACCTTCTCTGGCATCGCAATGCTAGACTCTGGATGCTCCACCTGCATCGTACCAATATCCCAGTTACCCAGAGAAGCCAAGAGACTCATGACCCGCTCCGACGTCGTAGTAAAAGGAATCAACGGCAGCACCACCACACTCGGCGAACTGACTTGTGACATCACCATCGGCAGTCGAGACTCACCCACATTCAAAAAGGTTAACGTGCTGGTAACTACCCAAACCACACCGATCCGGATCGGCCAAAATATCCTATGTCACAACACGCTCGATTCCTATCTAATCGACAACCAAAATGCGACTACAGAATTCAGACGCACACTTTCCTCAGGATACACAACAACACACATAGCCGCAATCATATCACCGTCATCGTCAACCAACAATCCAGCATATGGCGCCCAAGCTGACATCATCCAAAACCAGCCTATTATGGAATTACAGCCCAACATCCAGACACTGGATCAAAAGCTAACCTGGCTAAAACATAACACGGGACTATCGCTACCAAACCACCCGAACCGAGACGAACTAGAGGCCACTGCAAATTTACTCATTCGCTACGCTGACATTATCGGCACAGACAGCAGTAGCAAAGGCACATTCATCCGACCCATCCGCATACCAACCAAAGGCCAGTCTTGCAGCCAGAAACAACACCCGATAGCCCAGGCTATGAAAGCAGACGTTGATACCGAAATTAAGCGTATGGCTGATGAAGGTATCATTGAAAACTGCAGCGACCCCAAAGGCTTCAATAGCCCTGTATTTGTCGTACGCAAGAAAAACGGATCGATTCGCGTCGTTGCTAACTTTAAAAGAACTCTCAACAAGGTCTTAGTCGATCTTGGCCCTTACCCAATGCCAAGGATCGACCAATTGTTCAACAAAATCGGCAAAGGCAATAGATATTTTACTACCCTCGATCTACGCAGCGGCTACTGGCAAATTGAGATCTACAAGCGAGACCGATACAAAACAGCATTTACATGGAAGGACCAATGCTATCAATACACGCGCCTGGCCTTCGGCCTTACATCTGCCAGACAAATCTTCTCCCGTTGCATAGCAGAAGCCCTAGCCACGATCACATCCCGTGACAACATTTCTTCCTATATCGACGACAACCTGGTCCACGCTAGGACATTTAGGGAGTACATACTCTCCCTCGAACAATTTTTTACTGCCCTCCGAAAATTCAGACTCAAGCTGAATCCCGATAAATGTTCCTTCCTCGCATCAGAGGCAAAATTCCTCGGACGCATAGTAAACAGTGAAGGATTCAAGGCTGATCCAGAATACGTTTGTGCCATCAGGGAAATGAAACCTCCAACATCAAAAAAGGAATTACAAAGCCTTATCGGCCGTTTAGTGTGGATCAGACAATTCCTAGAGACACGTCTTCACGAACAAATCAGGTCAAGTTTTCAAAACTTATGGGTCCCATACACGAACTCAACAAGGTTAATAAACCGTCTATCTGGACGCAAAATGCCAACAAGAGCCTTCAAAAAAATAAAGGACCGTCTCTCTTCACCACCCGTCATCTCGTTTCCAGATTTCTCCAAATTTTTCACACTCACCACCGACGCCAATGACGTCGCATGTGGAGCAATCTTAATGCAAGGAGCCGACAACGGGAAGAAAGATATCATAGCGGTCGCTTCCCATACATTCAACTCCACGGAACAGAACTGGTCCACGACGGAACGAGAGGCATATGAAATAAAGTGGGCGATATTGAAATTTGATTATTTCCTTCGCAACCGCCCCTTCGTCATCTTCACCGACCACAGATCGCTGACATATCTGGACCAACAAGAGTTCAATAATGCCAAAATACAACGATGGCAAGAAGAAATTTCATGTTATAAATTCGTCTTGGAATATGTTGAAAGCGAATCAAATGTATAGGCTGACATGCTCAGCAGAGGTTGTGGACATAAGAAAACAAAAGCCCCGAACGACCCTACACCGGCAGGCAGGACATTCGAGGTAAGCGGTTCAGACCTCCGCGTATACATCCCATCTTGGCGCCTCGGCGAGTTTAACGGTTTACAGCTCATTCCCAAAACTCACACACGACAAAACGCCCGCACCCACAAGCGCGTCACCAACGCATTCTTCGCCTATCACTCCACCACCACCATCCCCACTGAGAGAATCTGAAACCACCTCGGCATCGCAGATGAACAAAAGAAGGACGACGCCCTGGCAAAAATCATCAGCGCCCTCCAGTCACCCACCCCAAGTGAACCTCATATCGATCCTGACGACCATCGAGCTATGCTTTTCAAAAAACATTTGCACCAATTTTTTCTAGAACCAGGCACCTCCGTTTTGATGATAAGAGACAGTAAACACTCTCCGAGATTGGTTGTACCATACAAACTATGACCCAGATACCTCTACCAGGCACACGAGGGCAACAACCACTCAGGTGTTACCCGTATGCGAGAACTCCTTTCCAGCTACTGGTGGGAATTCAAAAACCGCGACATCAAGGCCTATGTCGATTCTTGCGACACGTGTGCTAAGTGCAAGGGCAACTATGGTAGACGTACCCAGGAAAGAGACCATTCGATCTCGTCTTTATAGACTTTGTCACAATTCCCAACTCAAAGGGAAAACGCTACATCCTAACCATCTTGGATAGCTTCAGCCGACATTTTACAGCCATACCATGCACGAGAGACCATGCTATTGACGCCGCCCGCGGATTGTACCATTTCTTCCTTCGACACAGAGAGATTCCACGCATAGTATCCTCTGATCAAGGCACACACTTCACTGGAGAAGTCTATCGACAATTCTGTAACCAGATGTCAATCACGCAAGAACTTCACTGTCCTTGGCGCCCGCAAAGCTCAGGAAATATCAAGAGACAACATCACACGATGAAGAACGCACTTTATATGTTATGCGAAGACGAACTGTGAATGGACAGACGTTCTAGAATCTGTCGTTTCGTCCATGAATGCCATGACCAACAGCGCCACCGGTGTCTCCCCGCACTATGCCATTACCGGCCGTCACCCCAACATCGGTCTACCTACACTACACAGAAAAGAAATCACGTTCTTGTTGAAATAAACCACGTAAATCTATTTCTGCTGTTGTTGTATTTCTTTCTTGCAACCATACGCTTGTCTATAACACAATCAAAGAAAATTATTTAATGAAAAGAGTGAATATAATTTATTCGAACAAATATAAATTATAAATATGAGTCACCTACAATTAATAGTGAAATTAGCTAAAATCTATATTCTCCAAACACAGTTAAAATCAGCTGCAGTTGCACTGAGAACGTGACTCAAATAATAAAAAAAGCATGACAGGAAACCAATCAACAAACCTCCTGAACAAATTAAACTCACATGTAACTACAGAATAAAGAACAAATGTCCCCTAAACAGCAGTTGCAATATACAATGCAATATACCAAGCTACTATAAAATCAGCAAATAACAAAAAATATTCATAGGAGTAACTGAAGGCCCTTAGAAACAAAGAACCTATGCACACAAAACATCTTTTACAATAGTAAATACGCAAACAGCACAATGCTTTCTAAAGATACCAGGAAAATTGAAAACAAAAAACAAATCGCACCAAAAATATCATAGAAAATAAGGAAAAGAACATCAGCCTACAAAAATGAATTCCAAAACTGTAAACTCTGCTTGGAGGAAAAAATAGCTATAATTACCTTTATGGTATATCAAAACAAAGGTTTGGCTTATACATAATTAATGGGCCAAATTTACTGTCTATAGTACCATTTTATTGTTGACTCCATTTGATTACAGTGGTTAAAATGGGTAACTATCATCTTAGTCCTTTTTTGTGATTTTGAGAGTTCCCACAGCATTGATGTGTTTTTGGCTGACAGAAATTAATTTCTTGAATTCATCCTTTCTGCTTCTTTTTCTTCTGGAGTTGCACATCTGGTCAAACTCACATCTGCTGAATCTCCAACCCTTGCATCTTGAACTGCTACATTGAACCAATTTCCCACATCTTCTTTTCTCTTCTCTGCACCTGTGGTTTTTTCCTTCTTTTTATTTGGCCTGTCACAACTGTGTTTGCTGTTTGATTTTTGGTGTGACATGTTGTCATTGGTTGATTTTTCATGATATTCACTGACCCACATAAGCTATGTCTGAGTTCAGTCAATTACCGAGGATAGGAACAATAGAAGGAAGGAAAGGAAGTAATGTGTGTGTGTGAGAGAGAGAGAGAGAGAGAGAGTTTTCTTTGTCACTTTCTTAGTGAAAAGGAAAGTGTATATTTCCGTATGGTATTATTACTACCTAATCCTACTAAGATGTAAGGAGTGATGTGGCCACAGAAATAGCTTAAAAGCCATGAATAGGTTCTCCTGCTTGTGTGGCATGGTGCAGAGTTCTGTTGCCAGACATAGGGTCTTCCAGCAGCCACCCTCTTGACTCAGGGGAGTAGAGGTCCTGTGGGAAAATGAGTGGAGACATAACATCACCATCACTAGTGATCCTGCCAAACACCTTCATAATCACCATTAAACTCATCCAACTCATTCCAAATCCTCTGCGCTGTCCTCTGATTAACACCCAAACAATCTGAAATGTATTGGAGCTTCCAGCACAAATGCCAAGCAGTACAGAAATTTCTAGTGGAGTGAATTGCATTGTAGTGCTCTTTTTCTCACAACTGACCATACTATACTGTGCAGTTGACAAAATCAAAAACAAATAATGTAAAATTAAAAATATATATGAAAATTTTAAGTGAAGGGAGAAAAAAAGACTTTCACTATGTTACTGGCCCTAAAGAACCTGCTGATATTTGTGGGAAGGTGTGATTGGATGATTCAAATGTCAACCATCCCCTTTGAATGGGAAGAGAGAACTGCTACTGAACAATAGCAGGCAGTTGGAAGCTAGACCTCCTCAAAGAAATGCTGGCTAAGAATGAAATAGGAAATCATATGGATATTCAAAGAACACCAAGTGGCTGATATTCTTACAAAAAGAGATGTCTCCCCACTCCCCAAAATCATAAGATACATGGCAGGCCATGAGAGAGAAAAAGAAAAAGGGGGTGGGGAGAAATGATAACTTGTGAGTTATCAGGAACTGAACCTGAGACCTTCTCATAATAAATTGTAGGTTGGTTTAATTTAAATAAGACTGTTTCAGCCAATCAGGAGCAAGCTTGGGATTGTAGTAGGCACTACTTAAGATACACACAAATTTTTTCCAGTTGTAAAAAAGTCATTTGCCTGGTGAGGTGCTAACAATCTGAGCTATTGAATTAAGTCTATGTAAGTGCTGATTTCACAACCCATTCTCATCAGACTGAGGTACCAACCAGAGAGGTTTCAGACTTGGAGGTTGCTTCTTCTACTGTTGGAGATAATATCAGAAATTTGGTTGTCTCTGTTAGACCTCATGGGAAAGTTATGAGTGTAAATGGGAGGATAAATAGGTATTGATTTAGTGCGGAACATATACTTACATATTTTCTGATTTAAGTAGATCATGCTAAGAAAAGAATTTTGAAAATTGTTTGAAAATTTTGAGGTGAATGGAGAAAAAAGACTCTCACTGTGTTACTGACACTGAGAACCTACTGATATTTTTTTGGTGTGGGTGGGGTGTGATTGGATAGTTCAAATGTCAACCATCCCCCTTTGAAGGGGAAGGGAGGACTGCTACTGGACTGTAGTAGGCAGTTGGAAGCTAAACCTCTTGTGAAGAAATGTTAGTTTCTCTCCCCCTGCTGGAATGGCAGGCAGTGTTTTCTGAAGATAAGGATACAAGGGAAGTAAAATAACTGAAGACAAATTTCCCTTAAAGTTCTTCAGAGAAAGTTTAAGAATAAGTCCTCACAAAGAAATTCCAGAAAAAAGAACTGGACATAAAGTTTACTGCAAAGAAAGAACTGAGAAGTCCCTAAGTGTTGTTTTGGGGCTTAAGACATTCACAGTGAAGAAGAGGAACAAGAACCAGCAAAACACAGGCTGTTACAAGTTACTACTGTGTATTTTAAAGAAGCTTTCCTCTTCTTTGGCCAAATATTAATGGAAAAAAAGAGTTTTCTATTCAGACAGGAAGAAAATAAAAATGGAGCTTGGTCTCTAAAGAAAAGGGGACTTTGACTTCAAAGAAAGAAAATAAAAATAAAAATGGAGCTTGGTCTCTAAAGGAAAGGGAACTTTGATTTCAAAGAAAGAAAATAAAAATGGATGCTTGGTCTCTAAAGAAAATAAAAATAAAAAAAAATGGAGCTTGGTCTCTAAAGGAAAGGGAACTTTGACTTCAAAGAAAGAAAATAAAAATAAAAAAATGGAGCTTGGTCTCTAAAGGAAAAATAAAAAATGGAACTTTGAAAGGGAACTTCAAAGAAAGAAAATAAAAAAAAAAAATGGAGCTTGGTCTCTAAAGGAAAGGGAACTTTGAGCTTTCAAAGAAAACTTTGAAAAGAAAAAAAAAAAAAAAAATGGAGCTTGGTCTCTCTTTGACTTCAAAAGAAAAAAAGAACTTTGATTTCAAAGAAAAATAAAAATAAAAATGAAAATAAAAATAAAAATGGAGCTTGGTCTCTTTGATTTCAAAGAAAGAAAATAAAAAAAAAATGGAAAAAGGAAAGGAACTTTGACTTCAAAGAAAGAAAATAAAATAAAATGGAGCTTGGTCTCTACTTTGACTTCAAAGAAAATAAAAATGGAAAGAAAATAAAAATAAAAATGGAAATAAAAATGGAGCTTGGTCTCTAAAGGAAAAAGGAACTTTGACTTCAAAGAAAAGGAAAATAAAAAAGAAAATAAAAATGGAATGCTTGGTCTCTAAAGGAAAGGGAACTTTGACTTCAAAGAAAGAAAATAAAAATATAGAAAGAAAAGAACTTTTGAACTTTGAAAGAACAGAAAGTGTATAGAGCAAAGGCTCTTTTTTGTTATCATTTACACAGCAGGTGGGCTTAATCTTTTTATTATTTTGTTTTGTGTATTGTCATTTTTAAAGTTTTGTTTTTCTGGTATTTTTTTATTTTGTTAGTCAGAGAATAGGTTATCTTATTCTCAGCAAAAGGGATGAACTTTTGCAAGCACCCTTGTTTAGCTGGTTAGTAATAAAGATTTTTTTCTTTTTGTAAATTGAATTGGATTTTCATTTTTTTTTTCTTTTTTGTTATTGATTCAGGCAGTGGTGGAAATACTATTGCATTGGGTTTTATTTTCTGAAAGAAAAGAAAATTTCAGAAATATAAAATGGCGACAATTTACCCATCGCACTCTGTATATAAAAAACTGAGCAAAAGCACAACACACATGGCCTGATGATTGCATTTAGCACAAAAATTAACTGTCACCTTTGGGCGTCGACTTCAATGTCCCCTTTACAACATTTTCAGTAACAGGACCTATATAAGATGCTGTGTTATCAACCTGTTGTTTATCGAGGATATATTTGTGGAAAGTGGAAGTACTTCAATACAACTTTTGACAAAGAAATTTATCTTAAAATAAAGGTAAAATCAATTGTTCAATCGTATGCAAATGTGCACCCCTACCATATATATATATATATATATATATATATATATATATATATATATATATATATATATATATATATTCTGCATGCAACATGTGAAAGCACATTTGATACCCTGCCCTTGTCAGCTTCCAACCAGGGGAGGTAAAAAAAGTTTCAGTGGCTAAGTCAGAACTACCATTCCCAGTTCTGCCAGCAGCTTTTTCCACCAGACAGGATATTGTTTTTTGTAGATGTACCAGTCTCTCAAGATTTTTTTTTGCAACTGCAAGTCAGAAATTCTATGTTGTGTTAAAATTGTTTGCTTTTGATAGTTAACCAATACACAACATGCTCATAGTGACCATTATCAATGATGCAGAATGGTAAGTAAACAGATGTGTTTCACGTCAGAAGTAGTAATTTGTTGCGAGCATAGTTTTAATTAACTTTGTTTATTTTGGATCTTTACCATATCCAACTTGATGCCCATTGAGCTGTGGTCTGGAGATGATGTGCAGGACAATTCAGGCTCTGGCCAGTGATGCCTTTCTTCCAATAATATATATATATATATATATATATATATATATATATATATATATATATATATATATATATAGATAGTGTGTGTGTATTTAGGCAGCATTTTTTCATTAATACATAGTGATTTTCTTTTTTCTTTCATCTTTCAATGATAATGTTATTAAGCTTATCAGATGTTATGAAAGTATTTTACTTAAAATAAATAAACAAAACTTGTTTATATTATTTAATGAAACATGTATTTATATATATATATATATATATATATATATATATATATATATATATATATATATATATATATGATAGTTGTGTGACCCAGTTCTCTGGGTTCAGTTCTTCTGAAAAGTTTGATTGGATTTGCATAAGCTTTCTCCAAAATAATCAAATTATATATGAAAGTATTTTAGTTGTTTGGTTCTCAGAACTGAGCTGCTGGAACCTCATACATTGAAATTGATGGAAGAGACCCTAGTATTATGTTAGCTGAAGCATCCATCTATTCTCATGTTGAATAAGAGGTCATGAAATGGATTTCAGCTGCTTATAATAACAAAATGATTCCTTTATCCCAAAAGTGAAACAAATGTATGATAAAAAAAAAATTACGTGTTTTACAGTGTTGTCATTAAAATATCTTTTTTAATCAGTATCACCCCTGCTAGTGGTTTTACAGATGATAACACCTCAAATCGATTGAAGAGGAGGGGGATACTGACCTTGCACTTATTTAGTAACCTATTTCAGAGCTGCCAGTAGTCCCAAGAGCCAAAGTTTTCAGAGGCTATGCAGTGCCTTATCCTCTCAGCAAATGAAGACTTAACTTCTTTGAGCACTTGCTTACATTTATTATGAGCAGTAGCAAATAGGTACCTGTTATGACAAGAGCCATCCTGCTGGTATAGCCAGAAATAGTGGTTTCTTGTGTGCTATGGCAGCTGAGCATGCTGGTATGAACCATGTAGAGGATTGTGGTTTCACCTGGTATATTTGTGAAGGGATGTAAGAGTCCATGCCAGCTTTGACCCAAGAAGAAGCTTCAGTGGTGCACTTCAGTTGAGAGCTTGAAAATGTCAGTACAAGGGGCGTCAGAGACAAAATCCCAGAATTCCTGTCTAATGGATGCTTGAAAGAAAGATTGAGGACGTAAGTGGTTTTTTTTTTTTTGTTAGCTGGTTTAGTTTTATTTCTTTTTTGTTGTGATGTTCATGAGATATGTTTTGAGGAGAGAAGAAAAGACAACCATAATTGTCACTGTCTTCAATGGCAATACAAACCAGCCAGATGAGAGCAGAGCATAATGTGGCTTCAGGGTTTCCCACCAAAAAATACATGCAGAGGCACCTACCCATGAGCGACATGGCACTACAATTACCTCAAAGTTGAATGGAGCAGTTTCTCTAAGTGCTATCAAAGAGTTTGGGCTCCAAATGAACAGTTGGAATCAGCTGCCAGCAAACACCCAAACTGGTAGCCTCATAACAGAAAGTCACAGTCACTGGTTAGTCTGATCACAAAAGAGTTAAGACAGTTAAATTATTGTGGCCTTGGTAAGAGAGAGAAAGAGAATCGATAAACCATATCCTAAACAGGGAACAAGGGATGAACTTCTACTCTTGTTCAATAGATATGGAAGGAGTCCAGATCAGATGATAGGTGCTCCTATCTATACCTATTAACATACTAAAAAAAATAAAATAAAATTGGGAAAGAATTCATATTAAGTAATGACTTAATAAAAGTTCTGATGTCTACTACCAACTAAAAAATTGGGGTGGTAACACTCAATTTTTCAGCATTGATAAATAATAGTGGGTAGGCATATTCTGAATTGAATGGGTTGGGTGGAGGCTGAATTAATAAGTCCCATAAGTGTACACACACACACACACACACACACACACACACACACACACACACACACACACACAGGTAAAATAAGAACAATTGGAGTATACTTCATTTCCTTTAGAGTAGAGCACTTTTTACATTTATTTAATAATCAAACATGGAAAAAAACAATTTCAGAATTTCACTAAAAAACATTCCCAATACAAACAAATGGAAATAT
This sequence comes from Acanthosepion pharaonis, assembly GCA_903632075.3. Classification (NCBI taxonomy): domain Eukaryota; kingdom Metazoa; phylum Mollusca; class Cephalopoda; order Sepiida; family Sepiidae; genus Acanthosepion; species Acanthosepion pharaonis. The sequence continues at coordinate 30,573 of CAHIKZ030005595.1, read as the reverse complement.
TTTGTAAAACTGGTTTTGAAGACTGAAGATCTGATTAGAAGAATGAGATGGAAGGCTCACTTCTTCCGTCTTGATCAGGATGTTTCAAATATATCAGATCCTTATGAGTTCAAAAATTTGAAAACTGAACTTCTCATTGAGTGCTTACATGGCTTTGAAAATGATCTACTAAGCATTATTAATGATATCTCTTTTCATAAAAATAGGAATCAGTTTCCGAGGCATTTAGATTGTATTGTTAAAGATATTAATAGATCTAATAAATGTTAAATCCGATAAAACTGCTTTTATTAATTTTATCCCAAAGAATACAATGACTTAATTAAAAACAATTTAACTAAAAATTATAAGAAGGTGAATATTAACACTATTAATTTAGTTGATAGAATTAACACTGCCTGTAAAAATGTAACTGATAAACTTAAAATTAGCAATAGGTTTAGTAAGCTCTGTACCAAAGAATTGTATGTCCTAATTAAAGATCATAAACCAAACTTTGAGATCAAACTACCTACGATTATCAAACCTATCAGACCAGAAATCAGAAGTATCAGCAAAGTTATCCTGGATAGAGTATTAAGAGAAAATTAAAACAATGAAGGAAGAAAAAATATAGACATATATATGAGATACGATGACAAAAGAAAATTAAGAACAACAGAAATCAAGTTAAATACAAGAAAACTAAATAACAATCAAAAGTGTTCATTTCAGCAATAGCAATATACAGTTAAGACTGGCAGTGTCCACTACAAGCATTCTTGGATGAATATCAGATCAAGAAAGATTTGGTGATATCAACATTCCATATAGGAGTAGGAATATTTAACTCAAGCCATACTGATTGCAGAGTATGATGGGAAAGCCAAATTCCAATTTTTTTTTAATCAGTTTTACATTTCTAACTGTTTTAAATATGTGCCACTTATATACTTTGTTGGAAAAACATCAGGCCAAAAATTTCACACCAAGTTTACCACTCATGACAGGCACACATGAAAATGTAATATTGGGAATAAACAATAAATTAATGTATAAGCAACCCTTTTATGCAGACGAAACCATATGCTGAAGGCAGGTATTAACAGAAAAATTAAAACAAAGAAGGTAGAACAAAAATATAAAGTAAGATTTTGAAATATGATGGCAAAAAAAAAAATTAACAACAGAAATCAAGTTCAATACAAGAAAATTAAAATAAATAATAATCAAAAGTGTTCATTTCAACGATACCAATATACAGTTAAATATGGATATGGACAATGTTTTTACTTTTTGTTTACAATAATTTCAAAGATATACTCAACAATTAGTAACCTAAAAGAAAAAACAAAGTAGAACCCATGTGTTTCTGTTAAATTTCTAATAAAAATATGATGAAAAATACATTTCAAAGGAATAATTGGTCTTTGAAATTGCTTTTTCAAAATACATTGTTTGAATATTTCATGAATATATGACTATGACCTGAGAAAGACAAAAAATTAAGCTGGCTTAAACACTGTGGTTAAATTAATTTTTAAAAAGCTAGTATTATAACATCTTTTTCAAGTTAACTGCTATAAAATTAAACTCTTAGAGAATACATAATATTAAAAAAAGGCAAATTTTAAAAGTTGCATTCCACAGGGCAAAATCAAATCTTGTTAAAAAGAAAGAAAGCAAAAGGAAAATGACATGTAAAAAATCTGAAATTCAATTTTGAAACAAATTTTTACCTTTTTTTTGTTTTTTTTTAATGAAACTTACTTTAAACAATGAGCAGCAGTGAGTAGCCAAAATTTATTGATAATGGCAGCTCCACAGTGATGCAGTTTTCCCCAGAATGAAGCATTCAAAATTCTTGCTTGCCATGGGAAAGCACCATATCTGGCAAAATGACCACCAGAAATTCGTTGGTACCTTTGTTTTATTGACCTTCTGCCACATGTCACTATGAAACAAAAAATCAATACTTGACAAGCAAAGGGATAAAATTCCAGATGTTTAGTATGTATTTATTTTACTAAGCATTTTTTAATATTTACTAATATGATCTTAGTATATCAGAAGGTCAAATAGTAGGGAGAAAAAGGAAGACTATATAGTGCCATTCCTCCAAATAATGAGAACCTGCTTATTGATATTTAGCATAACATGCGTAAAGATATGAGGAAAGGAACAAAATTCAGAAGACTGTGGTAGCCACTCTTCCAATTAATGAAAGTGTGTCACTGATTCTAATGATTTTCAGTTTAAGTTTGAACATAAATTGTCTTATATTTTCTGAGTGTTTTCACCTTTTGTAAGCCATTATCCAAAGAATCTGTTTACAGATTAATAAGAATGCGTCTAAAGCAGCAATATGTTGTCCTTGGTTGTTTTCAAATATTGCATCATCACAAGTCAGATTTGTGAGTCTTGTATATATTTCAAATATGTTATCATTTGTCAGCTTTGTGCAAGTTGACCTGTGAAGATATGCAACATTATGGCCACAAAATTTCCTTTCTTTCTATTTGTGTGCTTATACTTAACTCTGACTGCCATGTTTTCAGAGATCACTTGTTTTAATTAGGTATGTGCTAAAGTTCTTTTTGAAAACTAGAGACCGAATCAGTTAGTCACTTATGTGCCATGTATGATATATGTGTGGGCAATCATGTATCTTTCGATACATGACTGATGAGGCAGATTTTTTTACCACAGTAGGTTGCCATCTTTTTCTGTGGTAGACTAGTTGCCATCCAATGCTATAGAACGCAGTCTCTCCTGCTATTTATCCATAGTTGGGGGTGAAGAAGAGGATTCATACCTTTCCTAAGGGTATTAGCACATAAGTGAATGCAATAGATTCAACTGGAATTCGAACTTCCAATTACTCAATCTGAGTCGCTATCCATTACTCCACTGTGCCTCCTCTAGAGACTGGATACTCAATTGAAAAAACAATATTTTGCTGGAAACTTTTGCACACACCTAATACAAATGTAAATTTCCTCTATAACCTGCAAAGTGTATCTGCATTTTATTGATAGCAGCAAAATTGTTATCCTGGAAGTTAAAATCATTCTGAATGACAATTTAAATAAAAAAAAAAAATTTTCTTCTAATGACAATTCATTTCAAATGTACTCCTTCTATAGCAAGGCATAACTTAGCAGGATTTTACTTAATTAGGCCTTATATGTATTCAAAATCTTACAAATTATATACTTATTTTATCTCTCTGAATACATACACACATAACCTAATAATGAAAAAAATTATTATATACATAAGACTTTGCTGTTACAGACACTAATACACATGTGCAAACAAAAAATCTGATATATTACAAAATATACATTCTATTAGTACAGGCTTGTTCAACCAATACATCTGGAGGGGCGATTTGTTACCTATACCAGAGCATGCATACATACATGAAGTTTCAGAAAAGAAATGTTGGACCTGTCAGAATTACTTATGAGTGTGTATTTTGTAGTCCAGAAGACACATACCCAAAAATCCACTAAAATGGGCATAAAACCTCCAACATCAGATCAACCAAACCAAATTGGGCTTATATTGTTCTGGAATGTGTTAAAGTGCAATGTTCATGACATCATAAAAATATAATACAGTGCAAAAATAGAATGTACACATTTTTGCATATTGGAGGGTACTTTACAGACCAGATTTAAACAAAACTGTTGTCATTATTGCTGTCCTCTTTGATTTTATCCCTACAAACAATTTTTTTATCAATTTCATTGAACCTGAACAACTGGACAGTCATGATCTGAGATTAATACACTTTTATCATGAGAATGTTACAAAAAATTCTTCTACTTTAAAAAATTTCATTTGCACATGAGGGGTCTGTAATAGTAAGAGGGTATTTACAGACCAGATGTAAACAAAATTGATGTCATTTCTGCTGTCCTCTTTCACTTTATACATATGATTCATCTGATTTTATGATTTTTTCTTACAATGTGTCGAACTTGCATTACCTATTATAGAGAATAAATCACACTGATTTCATGATGTTAAATCTTCATCTGAGGAAGGTTCAGCCAAAATATTATTGGAACAAAAAATAAAATAACGTGAACAGTGTCAATTACACTTGAAAGGATGGGAATATGTCAAAAGAATTCATGAAATAATCAAAAAAACAGGTTACTTACCATTTTGGTCTGGTGTGGAAGTTGAAGGTATACTTGTGGTTGATGATAAGGTTGTATCTAGTTGTTTGGAACAATTTAAGGCAACATCTTCCTTGTGGGTACAGTCATGATCTCCCCAAGAAAGATTGGGACAAATTTCAAGTTCACTTTCTGATCCAGAACAATTGAGGTTATCAAGCCAGATGGTACCTTCCCCTTGTCCAAATATATTTACAATTACTTCTCCAGAACTGGAATGAAAATGTTTTAGACAAAACAAGATTAATTACAAAAGAGAGTTACTTCTGAATAGTACTTGGCTTGACTCAATTCTCAAAATATGTTTGTAATCCCTTCTTGTTTAGGCTGAAAACTTTTCAGCACCTCCTACTCCACATCATCATCATCCAGATTTAAACTTTAAAATAATTTATTTAAATTAAAAATGCAAAAGATTTCTCAAATGCTATTCTTCATGATGTTGATCAAAATCACATGCTATATAGCTATTGTAGATATGCTATTGTTAGGACTTGGAAGGAAGCAATTACAAATGGGAAAAGATACCTCACTATGATTATATAATTACAGTAAATAAATTGACTAAAAAGTAACTGCACAAACACATACAAAGGAGTTGTCAACCTTACAGTATCATTGTGAAATTTAATAGTAGAGTTCTTCTTTGCAAATTTGATCCTGATATTTAAAAATCAAGCATCATGAAAGAGTAAAGGAGCTGAAGGTGATGGCACATATCAGAATATTAACATGGAGTGTATAAGATGAGTTAATATGAATTATGGCACTTTCTTTGCCTCACAAAGAATTGTTACGGAAGCTCATATTGATTATATTTTTTGTAATCTGCTGGGTACCTGAGGTACCTAATGCTGTGAAAATAGATCAGACCAGTGTGTGTATTGAACATTTTATTGCTAATTTATTGTTTTCTTGAGAAAGAAGTTTCCAATGTTCTAATGGATTGCACCTAATGAAGGGATTGGAAAATGGATCAGTAGAAATGTTACATCAACCACAATAAATATGCAAAGAAACAAATTGGATATTTCAATAATTAAACCTGAAGAGGGCAGAATTAGACAAAATATGTTAACAGTAGAAAGCAAACAAAGAAGTTGTATGAGTTCTCGTAATATTGTTAAGTTGTGACGGTTGTAGCATCCATCATCTCACTTTTTCTTTGTCTATAAAAAAAAAACATTAAACCGTTAAGACTTAAAATTACCTGTATCCCATCATTCTACAAATAACTTTAGCATCATTGTTATCAAATTCATCATCACAGACAGTTCCTTTGATTCCATTACGAGTGATTTCAATTCTTCCACTGAGTTCCGAGGAGCCACCAACAAGTTTGATTCTCACAGCTGCAGAAAAAACAGCACAGTACAAGATCTGTGTAAAGTTACATATACATTTAAACATACATATAGAGTTTGCAATTTTTGGCAAGTATATATCAAATGAAAGAATAATATGAGAAGACTATGCATAAAATCTCTACTACCTTAACAGGAAATGAATTGAAAAGAAAATTATATTTTTAAACTTCAGTTTTTCATGCTGTATTGCTGACAATCTGTCTCTTCCAATCAGTGATATATTGTTGGAATATCTATCTATCTATCTATATGTCTAAAACTGTTAGAATTTTCATTCAAATGGAGAGTTAAGCATTGTGAAAGCGAGTTTGTGGTGTGACCAATATAAGTATTATTTAATTGGTTGATGATACAATCTCCTAGAGGGCATTTGAATTTGTAAACTGTGTTGGTTTTTTGCAAATCACTTACATGCAATGAAGAATCATTGCCAATAATCGATATATATATGTGTGAATGTTATTTTAATTTTCCAATTAAGGTGTTGTTTGTCTAGCTCATTGTTGTCCAAATTTCATGTTTGTGTTTTTGTTTTGTTCAAATACTTTTATCCGTCTCAATCATTTTCAAGAAAAAATCTGTTATCTGTGTGGTAGGAGGAATTCCTTTCTCAACATTAATGTACTCTCTGTGAATCTTAAAATTATATATATATATATATATATATATATATATATATATATATCAATGCAAACCTCCAACCTGAAAAGCGTCAAAGTCACCCCCACCTGTTCTCTAATAAGAGAACATTGCTACATATGAAATTCTAACATCTTGATTCTGAAATAGAATGAAATTGTGGAAATATGTGTGCTTAACTGCATGAATGCCTAACTGTGCCTAACCAAAGATTACGAATACGGATGTGTATATACAAACTAACAGGAATACGCCTGTATGTATGCATGTCTATGTATATGTGAGTGTCAACCCAAACAAACACAGAGAAGTTTTCCCCCTACCACCATACATAAATAATCAAATACAAAGAAAGCATAAACAGACCAATTTTTGAAAAAGTAATCCAGTTTGACTGAAGATTGCAAAATTGTGAAACCCAGGGTTACAAACTACTTTTCATTTCATTCTCTTTATGGTATGCTTTTCTTAGCATATAGAGAATGAAAAAACCCCAACTATATTAATATAAGTTCTAACCACCCCATTGCAATCCTAAGACAAATACCCACTACCGTTTGCACCAGGATAAGTAAATTAGCTTCCAATGAATAAAATTCTTTAATAAGAATAAAGAACTATGCAAAAAGTACCTCCAAAAAGTGATTTCAAAAGTAAACTGTCTTATGCAACCACCATTAGTAGTACCAATACACAAAAAGTGGAATGTAGGTGTAAAAATGGGGAAAGAAAAATCACTTCGTTAAACTCCCCACCCTTATGCAGTATTTCCTAAACTAAAGACTTCCACAAAAAAAAAAAAAAAAAAAAAAACCTCTAAAAACTAAATCTAAGATGGAAACCCCCTGCAATTGTAGAATTAAGGAAAACTGCACAGTAGAGGGCAAGTGCAGACCCCCTTGGGTAGTATACCAGGCAACCATTACCCCTAAAGAAAATATGACAAACCATAATATTTACATCAGCATTTCTGCAGGAGAATTTAAAAAGAGAATCAATACACATAGACATTCATTCACAAATCCAAATTTAAAATGCCAAACAGCCCTTTCAAAATATTTGGGGAATTGAAGGAAAAGGGTCTGAATCATCAAATAAATTGGAAAATTCTAGGTTTCATAAACACTTCCATTAGGTTTAGGGATAGGTGCAAGCAATGTTTAGAAGAAAAAATCAGGATACTAAAATATAAAGATAAATGCAAATTTTTAAATCAACAGAGAGAACTAATCATTAAATGTAGGCATAAAAATAAATTCCAAATTACATAGGAATTCATGTGCATATATGTGGGGGTGTATATATACGTATAGTGGCATATATATATGAACATGTAAATGTACATATATATATATATGAACATGTAAATGTACATATATATATATATGAAGATATAGATGCATTTAAGTGCATTGGACAGCATGATATATTCTATTGGCTGCTTGCGTATTACCCATAATCTATAAACCTATAACTCTACTAATTAACATTAATCTTAACAGGCTGAATTTTAAATCCCCCATCGCTTATTAATAATATTGGTCACCTGTAGTACAAAAACTATTTACTGTGAATCACAGGAAAAGATACTCTGTGGCTTTTTATAAGTATCACCATATAGTAGGAACTGATATTAAGCCACAAACATGTACTTGGCATAAGTAAACACCAACACCAAATCGCTTCCCCTGGGATAATATACATTATAGCCATACCAATCACAAACACAAACCTACTCTCATTAACAAGGCATCTACCAGAGGACTGTCATTGAAAATAAATATAAAACAATTCTCCGAGACAGATCCTTAGAAGCTGATGATAGGTGTGTACAGAAGAACTTGAAATAGACTATCTCTATTTTGAGGTAATTTTTGTTTTTTTCCTGTAAAAAATATATAACCTCTGTTAAAATAAAAACATTGAGCTCTCTGTGGATCAGATTTAATAATTAGTATTACAAGAATCCACTTGCATTATATACCAATGCATTGATTACCTGTGCTATGTATATACATATATATATATATATATATATATATATATATATATATATATGCACTTATCAAATAAATTATATCCACTTCAAGATACTGCCTCCTGTGGAGAAAATCATTACATTTAATATTGTCTGTCAATAGCTTCCCACAGTATTTTCTTACAATGGGTGCTGTAGAGTATTTTGGTATTATCAACTAATAATAATATTCATAGAATTATCAGGCTTTTATGAAAATGGCATATGCAAATTATTTGAAACTAAAATAGAGGAAAAGCAAAATCATATAGAAAAGGAAGTTTTTGTTTTAATTGAACACTAAGTGGAATTAAAATTTTTCAATAGAAGAGCCACCATTGTTAATGTAAATTTGAAATCTTTCATGTAAACTTTGAATAACATCATGATACATTTTATATGATATCAAATATGTTTCTTTTTAAATAGAATTATTTCAATCCTTAAGTTTTTCAGAATTTCTTTTGTAAACCACAAAATGGTCTTAACAAAAACTGTCAAGATAGGATATCAGAGGACTGTATTGCTGAAAGCAGTGATCCTGCTTGCTCAAGCCATTTATTTGGTAATGCTCTACTGATCATTTGTTTGATGATATATGCCAATGTGTAAGTGTCCAGTCGTGATGAAAGATCACTGTTGGCAAAATCTTTTTATTGAATTTTGATTTCTTTTATTTTGAATTTCAAAGATGCTAATTGTTTTACATGCAGTATATCTATCCATGCAATCCACTCTTTTTATATCTATGTGGTTTATTCATAGTAGCAATGTGTATTAGCTGAAAGTATATTCATAATAAAGGATAACTATTATAAAATCTACAAAAGAAAAACAGGATAATCAATCTAATTCAGTCTGTGTATATCTATATTGATCATATAACAGCCATGCATATTAGCTGAAGGTTAATTAAAATGCTACATAATATGAAATCTAGCAAGAGAAACAGAGTAACCAATGTAATTGAATTTGTTTACATCTATGTTGTTTACGCATATCAGTATCTCATTTAATACAGATGAATACATAATTTAGATGAAGAATTAATAATCCAACTGTTTACTTGCTTTGCAGAGAAGTTTTCAATTTTCCACATGGCTGACATGCATGCAGCTACCTAACTATAAATGTACTGCCAATCACTAAGCTATAGCTGTTCACTGGTAACAATTTTACTATTGAATTACATACACTGAGTATCATTTTTTGCTATAGAAATGCATTGATAACAATTTTTGCTATAGGAAATCCATTTTACATCATTTTTTAAAAAAGAAAATGAAGTGAGCAGTTTCAATCAATTTGAAGTTCTGACATCTGCAGCAGATAAGGTGGACTGCTTTGCTCGGAAGTTCTCTTCCAATTCCACTCTCAACTTGTCTGGAGTACCCATACTTGATTTCCCTCCTAGAACAGAGGTTCTACTGAATGATATACGCATAAACTTGTCACTGTTTTCAGACATAATTTCCAAACAAGAATCCTACAAAGCAAGCAGATGTGACAGGCTCCCTGCCATTGTCCTAAAGAAATGTGCTTCTGAGCTGGCTCCTGTTCTCTCCAAATGTTACAATACTTGCCTCGCTGATTACTTTTCACGACCCTCTTTTGAACAAAAATATTGTTTCTGTTTAGTGTTTGAGTCTACTACTCAGGTGCTAATGGCCATCAATAAATTTGTACATAATGCTCTAGATGTGAATGGCAAAACTAGAGCTGTGGCACTACATATCTCAAATGTGTTTGACAGAGTTTGGCATGCTAGCCTTCTACACATGCTACAGGAATATGGTGTAAAAGGATGAATATTTGGTTTAATCCAATCATTCCTATTAAATCATGAAATGAAAGTCTTGTTGAACAGACTCACTTCCAGACTCTTCCATAGGAAGATGTGAGTCTCCCCAAATCTTTATCCTTGGTTCTACACTGTTTCTGATCTTCTGTCTCATCTGTGTACTAGTGGCATTAGCACCTTGCTTGAGTTGAAATGTTTAAAAGAAAAATCCTTGCTTTAATAATGTTGAATATCAAATTTATAGGACAACCATCACACTGAATTAATGCATAGGTATACATAGTTGCAATTTACCCTCAAGTTAAAAACGTAGACTATGTTTGATTGCACAAAAATAAAAGTGGTATACATGGATCTGGTTTATAGTTGAGTTTGTAACTACCTAATTGGAAAGTGTCCTTTTATGCAGGTGTAGTACCCCACTGAAGGAGATGCAATCAAAATATCCAAAGTGTAGCTGTCAGGACAGGAACCGAGGGTCATACTATTCCCCGTGGGATGGTCAGACAAGAATATAAGCATTTCTAACATGATCTCTTTGTTCTCCAGATAAAAAGAATAGAAATAAAAAAAAAAGAAAATTTGTGAAGAGTATTTAGAAAAAGTGCCCATTCCTTCCAAATGGAATCTGTATCTGAGGAAGGTTCAGCCAAAATATTATTGGAACAAAAAATAAAATAACACGAATAGTGTCAATAACTCTTGAAAGGATGGGCATATAAGTCAAAAGAATTCATGAAATAATCAAAGAAACAGGTTACTTACCATTCTGGTCAGTTGAGTTTGATTTAGTTGTATCTGGTTGTTTGGAACAATTTAAGGCAACATCTTCCTTGTGGGTACAGTCATGATCTCCCCAAGAAAGATTGGGACAAATTTCAAGTTCACTTTCTGATCCAGAACAATTGAGGTTATCAAGCCAGATGGTACCTTCCCCTTGTCCAAATATATTTACAATTACTTCTCCAGAACTGGAATGAAAATGTTTTAGACAAAACAAGATTAATTACAAAAGAGAGTTACTTCTGAATAGTACTTGGCTTGACTCAATTCTCAAAATATGTTTGTAATCCCTTCTTGTTTAGGCTGAAAACTTTTCAGCACCTCCTACTCCACATCATCATCATCCAGATTTAAACTTTAAAATAATTTATTTAAATTAAAAATGCAAAAAATTTCTCAAATGCTATTCTTCATGATGTTGATCAAAATCACATGCTATATAGCTATTGTAGATATGCTATTGTTAGGACTTGGAAGGAAGCAATTACAAATGGGAAAAGATACCTCACTATGATTATATAATTACAGTAAATAAATTGACTAAAAAGTAACTGCACAAACACATACAAAGGAGTTGTCAACCTTACAGTATCATTGTGAAATTTAATAGTAGAGTTCTTCTTTGCAAATTTGATCCTGATATTTAAAAGCAAGCATCATGAAAGAGTAAAGGAGCTGAAGGTGATGGCACATATCAGAATATTAACATGGAGTGTATAAGATGAGTTAATATGAATTATGGCACTTTCTTTGCCTCACAAAGAATTGTTACGGAAGCTCATATTGATTATATTTTGTAATCTGCTGGGTACCTGAGGTACCTAATGCTGTGAAAATAGATCAGACCAGTGTGTGTATTGAACATTTTATTGCTAATTTATTGTTTTCTTGAGAAAGAAGTTTCCAATGTTCTAATGGATTGCACCTAATGAAGGGATTGGAAAATGGATCAGTAGAAATGTTACATCAACCACAATAAATATGCAAAGAAACAAATTGGATATTTCAATAATTAAACCTGAAGAGGGCAGAATTAGACAAAATATGTTAACAGTAGAAAGCAAACAAAGAAGTTGTATGAGTTCTCGTAATATTGTTAAGTTGTGACGGTTGTAGCATCCATCATCTCACTTTTTCTTTGTCTATAAAAAAAAAACATTAAACCGTTAAGACTTAAAATTACCTGTATCCCATCATTCTACAAATAACTTTAGCATCATTGTTATCAAATTCATCATCACAGACAGTTCCTTTGATTCCATTATGAGTGATTTCAATTCTTCCACTGAGTTCCGAGGAGCCACCAACAAGTTTGATTCTCACAGCTGCAGAAAAAACAGAACAGTACAAAAAGAGAGTTAGATCTGTGTATGTTACATATTCATTTAAACATACAGGTTATAGAGGATTGCAATTTTGGCAAGTATATATCAATTAAAAGAATAACATGAGAAGATTTTATGCATAAAATCTTTAAACATGTCTAAAAATGTTGGAATGGTCATTCAAATGGAGAGTTAAGCATCGTGAAAGCAAGTTTGTGATGTGACAAATAGAAATATTATTTAATATGTTGACGATACAATCTCCCGGGGGACATTTGAATTTGTAAACTGTGTTGGTTTTTTGCAAATCACTTACATGCAATGATGAATCATTGCCAATAATTGATATATATATATATATATATATATATATATATATATATATATATATATATATATATATGTGTGTGTGTGTGTGTGTGTGTTTGTGTGTTATTTTAATTTTCCAATTAAGGTGTTGTTTGTCTAGCTCATTATTGTCCAAATTTCATGTTTGTGTTTTTGTTTTGTTAAAATACATTTATCCGTCTCAATCATTTTCAAGAAAAAATCTGTTATCTGTGTGGGATCAAGACAAGACTGAGATGGGCCATGGTTCAATGGGGGAGGCTGTCAGTATCCTTAATTCAGGTAAGCAACTCTAATCGGTTTGATAATGTCTCTCTGGTTAGCTACTTTGAATGTCCAAGGCCTGAGATCCGAGTCTCGCAGAGCGAGGCTCTATCGTGATCTTCAGCATCGTGGGGTGGATGTATGTTGTGTGCAAGAGACACATTTTTCTTCTCGCGATCATGAGAGGATTCTGTCTAGGGGCTTTTCCCTCTATTCAGCATGTTTTGATGGACAGTTGAGAGGTGTCTCTTGACTGGTGAGCAAGTTTTTGAAGGCTGTGTATGCTCTTGTCTTCGCAGATCCAGCAGGCAGACTTTGCATGCTGGATGTTACCATAAAGGATAAGGCTCTACGTCACATTGGGGTTTATGCGCCCAATAAACATTTTGAGTGGCCTGCTTTGTTTCGGCAGATCAAGCCGTTCTTGGCATCATCTCGTCGGGTAGTTTTAGCAGGTGATTGGAATGCCATCCTTGACACCAATATAAATTGTATAGGGTCAAATTCGTGTACTAACAACCGGGACGTGAAGCCATTTCAGGACTTTATTGACAAGTTTGATCTTGTTGATAAGTACCGAAATGAACACCCTCAGGAGGTAGTGTGAACTTGAACTAATAGTGGCGGCTCAGCTACTGAGGTGCGTTCTAGCTACCTCAACCAAGTCTTAGTCAGGAGAGTTGATGTAGGGCTCTTAAGGTGTCCAAGTTTCCATTATATAGATTATTCAGATCATAGGCTAGTCCAGGTCCAAGTAAACTTAGATAAGCCTAAGGTTAGATTGGCTGGTTACTGGAAATTGAACTGCTCATTATTTGGGGAGAAAGATTTCCAGGACCAGCTGCTACTAATGATACAAAGGGAACTGATGGGGGCAGTGGTAGGAAATGCCTGGTGGGATAAACTTAAATCTAAAATTAGAACGTTTGCTGCTGATTATAGTCGTCGGCTCAATCTAGATAGATTAGCGGCGCAAACGGCTTGTGAGCAAAAAGTTGATCGAGTGATTAAATTCCATCATAGTGGGGACATAGCCTTAGCTAAAGCAGAGTTGGTCTCCTTGCTTATCAAGAAGGATCAAGCTCTTGTAGTTAGGGCTAGGTTAAAAAGAATGTCTTCTGAGGCAACGAATATGGCCGCTGAATTGCATGCAGAGGAGGTTCAGAGTGCATCTTGGTGACATATCGTATGCATGACATTGCTGGATAAGCGGAACATGACTACAAATGAGGGCATATGTGAGGCTTTTCATGAGCACTTTCAGATAAAAACGGTGGGGATTGGTTAGATAACTTTCATCCTTTAACTATGTTAACCACAGAGTTAAAGATTTTAGAGATCTTAGGAAATTGTTTGCAGGGCTGTCCTCTTTTGTTTGATTGGCTCCGAACAGACTTGTGCTGTGAAGGGCAGGACTATTCAGGACAACCTTCATATGGTATGCTTGATCATTGAGCAAGTCAACAGTGAAGCCATGCTGATCAATTTAGATCAGTCTAAAGCCTTCGATAGGGTTGACCATCGCTTTCTCGAGGTTGGCCTTTCGGCAGCCAGTTTTGGGCTGTACTTTTGCACCTGGATCTGACTTCTGTATGCGACTCCTGGTGCACTGGTGGAGGTGAATGGAGTATGATCAGAGTCTTTCATATTGTCTCGCTCCATTTGTCAAGGTTGTCTGCTTTTGCTTTTGCTTTATATTCTTGCATTGGAAGCTTTCCTTCGCAAGTTAAAGACAAATCCGGTCCTATGCAGAATTTCCCTACCTGGTGCTATCACCTCGCCCAGGTATTCTGCCAATGCGGATGACGTTTCAGTTCTTGTCAAACAGGGCTGAGATTGACAAAGTCAGCAAAGAAATCAGTGGTTATGAGATGGTGACAGGAGCCAAGATCAACCGAGATAAGTCTGTTGGCTTGCAGTTAGTGCGTGGAAGGGAGCTTCTCTTACCAGACCTTTCCTCTGGATGGATGGGCCTGTCAAGATTTTCTGCTTCTGGTTCAGTCCTGATATCCAGTTGGAAATGAATTGGTCGGAGGTGCAAGGAAAACCGAGATCACAATTAATTTGTGGTCTCGGAGGAATCTTTCCTTAAAGGGGAGGGTGGAAGTATGTGTTTCATATATCTACCCGAGTCTCCTTTACCAACTCTCTGTGCTTCCACTTCCGTCTGACACTTTACTGGCATTAGTGAGGCTCTTGTTCTCCTTCTTGTGGGGAGGCAAGGCCACCAGTCTCTCGGAAGATCTGTTGCCTTCATCCATCTGAAGGCGATCTAGGTATGCCTAACATTGAGATTCATCAATATATGCTTCGCATCGGGTTCCTGGATTGAATATGTCATGAATCGGATGAGGCAGGCACCTTCTGGAAGGAAGACACCAGTAAGAACTTCCCATCCCTGAGAAGTGTGCACTCGTGCGAGGAGGAGGTCCACCATTTACCCCGAGTTGAGTGCGCCTTCTACCATGAATGTCGTCATGCACTTATGGGCGTCGAATGGCCTCTCCAATGTCCAGGCATTGTCTCATAAGCCATTATATCAGGTGTTAGTTGGGGGGGGCGTTCTGGATGAACTGAGTGACAAGCTCAGTCTTATGAAGCGGGAGTCTCGCTAAATATGGCCTTGGGAGCCCGGGTTGAAATGTCTCAATAACAATGAGGCATCACTCACCTGGCTGGTGATGCGTGGGGCCCTCTGGGGCGCCAAAAGACTTTGCACAGCAGGCTTTGAGAAATATCCAAACTGCCTGTGATGTAGTGGGGAAGTAGAGACCATTGGTCATACCTTCTTTCACTGCAGTGTGTTAGTGCTGTTGTTTAAGTATGTTGAAGGCCTCATAGTTTGCATGCTGCCTGGAAAGCTCTTTGTCCTTGAGGCTGCTTCTGTTTGTAGCAATGTGGCTCCACTGCTAACGTAGACTGAACCTTATGTGTTCTTATGCTTGCTAGGTGTTATGAGAGTCGTGATTTGGACAACACATCAGAAGGGATTCTATGAAGGTGAAAAGTTCACTTCTTCCCAACTGATCTTATACTTTAAGCATCAGCTTAAGGTTAAGATTAGGATGGAAAAGTGGTGACACACTTCATCAGAATTCGGTAAAACGTGGGTGAATCTTGTGCGTTTGTGTCATGTGAAAGGGGCTGACTTGGAGTGGTACTTTGATGCCAGTTAGATCAGGATATTGCTTTACCTGGGTTGAACACGGCCAACCCATCCCAAAATTAGATTAGCTTAGGTTTAGTTTTGATTATTTAGTTTCCTTTTTCAATAAACTTAGCTAGGGTATGTATGCTCATTGGCCTCTTTTATTTCTGTCCCTATTTCTTTTTAAGCATAATTCCTCATCCCCTCCCTCGTTAGGTGGTCAGTGACGTCATTTCTCTGGTGAATGCAGGGTGTCTTTCGTTTCATATGTGTGTTTTCGTATTTGTTGTTGTGTCTGAATGAGTGCATACCTGTGTGAGTGCTTGGGATGAATGAATGTTTTATTTTATTATAGTCCTGCATTAATTTCGTCCAGTTAACTGATGTTTCTGCCACATTTAGTGATTGGGGGGGGGGGTATTACTAAAATGATTTTGTTTAGTTTCTTGTAAATAGTTATTTGTTCATACTGTAAATACTCATTGAGGCTAGTTTTTAAAAATTTTTTTTTAATTATTGTTTTATCCCCCACCCCCCACACAATATATTGCACATATGGGAATTAGCTAGCATTTTCATGGAGACATTGAGGTATTATGGTGGATGTGGTGAGAAAGATAAGTAAGAATGTTGTTGTTTTTGTGGCTAGCAAAGTTTAAAGTTAAGACAGAAGACCAACCTCTTCTTCCTTCCCCATTTCGGCCTTGTGCCACATTTTCTGTTTTATTCAGGAATAAATATCCTCAGTTCAGATCTGCCATGTTGAGAAGACAGACCACTGCCTTTGCTTGTCGGATATTGCTTTTGTGTGTAGAAGCCAATTCGTAGTTTGTGAACATTTTGCCTTCTTACCTGTTAATTTGCTCGCATATATTGTTTACTTGCTTACTTGATATTATTTCATGTTTCTCTTCTTTTTTTATTGCAAACTTTGTTAATACTGTTTATTGGGGAGTCCAGTTATCTATTTTGACCATGGCTACTAACTCTAAAGGGAAATAAGCATCTTCTGTATCCTAAAAATGTCTTCAAAAATTAGGTTGAAAATTTATTGATATATCAACTTAAGGTGTTGTTTGTCTAGCTTAATATTGTCCAAATTTCATGTTTGTGTTGTTGTTTTGTTCAAATACTTTCATCCATCTTAATCATTTACAAGAATGAATGTGTTATCTGTGTGGTAGGAGGAATTCCTTTCTCAACATTCTTGTACTCTCTGAAAATTAAAACTTTATATATGTATACATAGTACAGGTAATAGATCTGTTGGTATATAATCCATGTGGATCTTAATAATATAAAATATTAGAACTGATCCTCAAAAAGTGCTCAATGTATTTACTATAACAGAGCATATAAATTACACAACAGAGAAAGCCACAATTACCTCATGAGTATAATCTATTTCAGCTGACACTGAGTACGTCAGTCTTATTTAGCCCAGACAGTGGACTGTATTCAGTTTCAGAACAAGAGATTTAAAAGTTAATATTTAACAAAGACAGCATTTGAAAGATTGATACAGAGCCTACCCATATCGAAGCTTTGGCAGAACAAGCTGCCCGAGTAGGGGTAAGAGGAGGTGGGGAGTTATCTGTGTTAAAAAGAAAGAAGCTCCACATATTCAAACCAGATATTAACCATAAGACCTCAAATTGGGGTTATAAGAAAGATGAAGTGAAACTAAAGCAAGGCCAAAAAACAGTGTTTTATAATATGACATTTTTAATTATATATTTATACAAAAAATTGTTGCCACTAAAAAATAACAAAATATTCTTACAAATAAGCTATATAATAAGATTAACTAAATTGTATTTAGATAGAATATATTAAAAAAATTTAGTATTATTAATTATTATTTATTAAAAATTATTTAGAATGCAAACCATACGCAGTAATATATAAAAAAAAAAAACCCTTTTTAAAAAAAGTTTTTTAAATAAAATAAAAGGATAAAGAATTAAGTAATCTAAGAAAAGGGAGTTCATAAAGTGGAGGATAGTTATAATATAGGATTGATATATATATATATATAAATATATATATATATATATATAACTATAGTAATATGTTTAACATTAGAAGGGTTAGATAATTAAAAAATAAATTCAGATCAAACATACAGAAATTTAAAACTTCTTGTATGACAACATTTTAAAACAAATTCATTCTTTGATTTAATAGTTTGCTCTGATTATTGAATTTTATTATTCTAATTTTCTCTTTTTGCATCACCTTAGTAGATCTGAATTTTCCCTCAACTGGACAATATGTTTAGAAGAGAAAATTAGAATAACTGCCACTTTGGTGACTATATCAAGTGGCATCACAAAGTGGCCATCATGTGAGCAGCATGACCTACTCCAACAAAAAGAGATAAGCTGTTTCCTTACATCAGTTTCAAAGGTGAGGATGGTTAATTTACTGACATATCAACTCTTCTTTGTTTACTTACTGCTGAATATCTCTGTTAAAGGACAAAAATCAGAAGGAATTAATAAATTAATCTGAAAAGCAGCTGACTTACAATTTTGATGTGTTTTTGAAGTTGGAGGTATATTTATCGCTGATGATAAGGTTGTATTTACCTTTTTTGAAACATCTGATGGCAACATCTTCAGAGTGTTTACAATTATGCTTTCCCCAAGAAAGATTGGGACACATTTCAACTCCATATTCTGATCCAGTACAATTGAGGTTATCAAGCCAGATGACACCTTCCCCATCTCCAAATATATTTGGAATTTCTTCTCCAGTACTGAAATCCAAAATTTATCTTTAAAAAATTACATTATGGAATTAAAGACTGTAAATTCTTGGTCTGAATTATTTTTGAAAATCTGAATTGATTTTGAAGTCACTTCTTCAATCAGATGAGAATAATCTAGACTTAAATTTTAAAATTATTATAAAAATTAAACACATAAAAAATATTTCAAGTGATTTTGTAAAAATTAGTGTTGACAATAAGCAATGGTTGTTCAGTTGTGTCGATAGGACATGGAAGAGGCTATATTTGTAGAATTGATCCCCTAGCCTGGGGCAAATTATATTCTATGGGATGAGGTGCAGATAATAGGGAGCATCAATTTAAGGAGTAAGAGAGCTCAATAAAATGACATATATCAGACATTTAAAAGGTTGTGTTAGAGGGGCAAATAGAAATTAAAAAGATAATGGTACAAGGATTCCTTTGCTTAGAAATGCACTGTTTGCCCACTCTACACTTATCATATTTTATTGAGAAATGGTTAAGTTGATGCTCAGAGATTACACCTTATAAGGGCTGGAGAATGGATCAGCTAAAATATTTTAACAATGGTAAGCATATGTAGAAATGATTTGAGTTTCTAAACAATATTGTTGCACTCATTATTTGCATTATATAATTACTTATTTATCTAAAGAAAAAATATATAAAAAATATTAAAATTCAAAATTACCTGTATCCCATCATTCTACAAATAACTTTTGCATCATTATCATCAAATTCATCATCACAGACACTTCCTATTGTTCCCCCACGAGTAATTTCAAGTCTACCACTGATATCTGATGAGCCACCAACAAGCTGGATTCTGATGGCTGCAGAGAAAAAGAGAAAACACAAAAAGAAAGTGGGACCTGTGAAAATTCATGCATCCATTTAATCTTAGGAACTGGAGATTTGCAATTGTTTATTTCTTTTCAGGTGGCACAAACAGAAAGAAATAAGAAAGATATTGTAGGAGAAAATCTTGATCACCTTAGAAACAATGATAAGATGGAAATTGAATAAAATTAATTCATCTTAATGATGGTCTTTTCAGTTGCCGACTTTATCTTGTATCCAAGAATTTAATTTCTTCTTTGTTGAACACTTCCTAAAGGTGATGGTGATGATGACAACATTCACCACTCAGGTGCAGGTTCATGGTTAGAAGCTTTCAGTTTTACCAAAACCTGCTTTCGTCATCCATTCACTATCACCATTTGGTTTTGCAAGAGTTGGTTGAAGATGAAAGAAAAAGAAGAGTAGAACAATGTGATGATGGCATGAATTTGTTTCAGGTGGACCTCAATTTGCCAGCAAGTGACCCACATACCTGATTTCGTGACATTCCTTGCCAGCACATATGGAATGAGTCATGTTGAATCCATGAAACTGCAATAGACTGCTGCTAACTATGTTATAATTTGAAGTGCTGCCTTCTGTAGCATGTCTTCATCTGCTGATTAAACTGTTGGGATCTTTGGGATTAGTTTCATTTACTCTTGAGTTTTTGTCTTTGATCTTGCTGCCAAGAGTGGCACTAGCAGGAGTTTAAAACTCCTGATGGCATTGATCTCAGAGATATTAGACTATGAAAGCTTTTCCATCACAACATGGAGTGACCATCAGAGTTATACATATAGTCACACATATATATTTTACATTGGATGTCAGAGTAAACACTTTGTTATCAAATGTTACTTTGTTTATAGACAATAATAGAAACAAAACAATAAATAAAAAAAATTAAAAGTATAAAATCATCATCAGTTATATGAGAACATTTTTTATTATTCCTGTTGTTAAAAATATTTACCAGATGAAAAATAGAGGTGAAATTAACTATTCTGAACCTATATTAAAAAAAAAAAAATAAAACAGAAAAGAAATAATGATTTAAATAAAATGAAATGGCATGAAACATATTTCCTACAAATTTGAAAATACATCTGCATCTATAAAAATGTTATGTTACATATTTTACAGTCAATAAATTAAAGTATAAAAGAATAAAACTATTGGCAAATCTTGTTTAATTTTTTAAATATTTGAATGATAAGTGATAGGGAAAGAAATCTACAATAATGAAGCAATAGTCAAAGATAAACAAAGCAAACATTATGACTCAAAATGCTTTTCTTACAATTTTGAAAATTATGTCATCTTTCTTAAAAAAGAAAAATGTTAGGCTTCCATGTTAAAAATAGAGTAAAATTATTCATGCCAATAGGTAAGTAATTTAACAAAAATTGTGCGTAATATAATAATTCTTAATGATTAGTAAAACACTTTTTTCATTTGATGCATACCTTTATTTATCTTAAAAACAAAGAAAAGAATTATGTATTTTAATAATTAAAGACTATAAATTAATACTAATATAATAACAATTATAATATAATAAAAAGAAAATATAAGAATAAATGTATAATTAAAATAATCAAGACTTCACTTTTAAAATATGACATCACTTTCTTTGAGCAATGAAAAAAAAGCATATCCAGTCACTTCAACATCCAATGTCTATTTTCAGTATTTTATTTCTCTTCACGTTGGTTCAATATTCTTGGAATGTAAACATAAAAGTAATGAAATATGGCAGCACATTTCTGGAGAATCTCAAACAAAACAATTCTGTGTGAGTCTACATATATATATATATATATATATATATATATAATTTTCAGATAGAGTGTATCCGTAAAGGAACTAAATGAATAAAAGACAAAAGAAAAAACTATTTTTATCCAACGTCTTTCTGAGGGACTTTATTTGCCTTGATAAAGTCCATCAGAAATGCATCAGCTAAGAATACTTTTTGCTTTTATTTTTTTATTCGTATCTGTAATGTTGTAATAAATGATAATACAATGTTATCTAAATCTGTTACTCAGATTTTCATAGAATAACAATCATCAGGCTGATATAATCTGGAACCAATAGCTATAACATGATTTATATCCTCCAGGGTTGGAAGATATTTACTAACTCGGACATATATTTTTAATTAAGTGCTTATTCCTATGCTGATATGTGGCCATAAGCTCATTTCTCTTATTCAACAGCTGGCCACCCATTAGGATTATCAATTTTTCACTCAGCCACAAATTTCTGCCTTCTCCAACTCCGTTATATGTTCTGGCTTTAGCCAATATTTTCCATGTGATAGTTGATGCTTCTCTTCCATTTTTAATGGCATCCAGATAGTAGGAAGAAAAAGTAGTGCTACCTTTGTATTTTCTGTTGCTCAGACTCATCTTATGTTCATAGAAGCTTCTTTTTTTTATCCTCAGTAGTTACTATGTAGTACTTAGTTTCACCACCACTAATTGCCTTACCTTCTAAAAAATAAAATTAGCTTTAAACCACATGTTGGCATGAAAATAAGCATTCAAGTGAAAATATATATCCAGATTAGTAAATACCTGCCAAGTTAGTTTATGTAATGAAATATCAACGCTTCTTGGTTTAATAATAATAATAATAATAATAATAATATTGAATACTTATAAAACAAAAGATCCAATGAATTATTGATGCATTAGCAAACATTGGTTCAGTTTGAACTTATGAAAAAGAATGACACAAAACTGATTAAATTACAGTCAAATAGTTAAACATATGAGCATCTACCTGAAAGGTGCATTTTTTTCTTTGAAATAGACAGCAGGACTGCTTACACATCTGGAAGGGATGTAGCCAACATAGTCTAAACCTTGCTGACAGAGCAGGAATGTATCATGTTAATTCATGTCATAACATATCAACACTTCTTAATTTTACTAATAATATTGAATATAAGTCTTATGGGAGAAAACTCAAAAAGAAGTTGAAAAAAGTTGACATGTAGATGTTTTGCACTAAAGTCAGATACATTTCCATTTTATATCTGAAGTTTAGATGAGTCTCTATTACTATGATATCACTTGTACAACTTCAAGATAACGCTGGTTCAATCTGCCATTCTTGCTTTGCAAAAACTTCACAACGTATGATCCATCTGTTTTTTTCCTCCCTCTTCAATGCTTCAGTCCTCTTTTATCAGGCCAACTCTGTGATCTTCCAACCAGTCAGCGTTCTTCGCCTTTGTTCTTAGTTACCCAGGTGAATAGCTTCCTCTAGTTTGACCAGTCAGCACACGACTTGCTATCAGTGGAAACATGCCAAACTGTACAAAGACCCATGTTACCACACATACTGCTACAAATGGTAGACGGGAGAGTAATGCCAGTTTCACAGAGCAAACTTGCTGATGTCATGTGTCGCATGTTAAGGTAAGACCCTTATTTTCCTATGCACCAGATGCAAGCCACTCTGGCTCGCTTTCTTCCATGGGGCTGTTCACCACACTCCCCCCAGATCTCATGATCACAAAACATACAGTCGCGAGCAGGTCGCTTTTGCCAGGTACTTTATCAAGGAGGTGGAGCAACATGAGCTTCATCTTTAGATGAACTGTCATCAGGGGAGCTCTCAGAATGTACCACTTTAGTATTTTGGCCGCTAACAGTTGGGGAGTTGTCCTCTACGTTTGTGTCATCTTCAACAGATTCAGTATGAAGAGAGTGATCAGTTTCTCCTAATGAGGTTGATCTCAAATTTACTAACCACTCACTCTCTTCAGAATCGAATTGCTGTCCTGTGTAGCTGTCAAAACCGATCCCCTGAAGGGATGCAAGTCCTTCACATGATGCAGAACTCCATCGACATGCACTGACTGTGGACTAGTAACCTGAGTCACGTGACCCATTCTAATTTTAGTCCTGCATCTCCCGCGAGGAGTTTTCACCCAAATGACATCTCCTACTTCATATGCTCCTTGAGTATTCTGAGGTTCAATGGGAGACATAGCCTCAATGCCCCATATATGAGTATGGTACCTATAAAGTGCATCAGCTGGTGCAGTAGTAGACAAGTGATTTATCTTTAGGTGTAACATTATACCAGTAGACAGTCTTCGGTATAGAGCACTGCTTTCTAGCTGCAATGGTTTTGATGCTTCAGTGACTTCTTTCTACTATACCATTCCTGGCAGGTACATAGGCACATCAGAACTGCAACCGTACACCCCAATTACTCAAAAAATCTTTGAACTTTTTGTACGTGAATGTGGTGTCATTGTTGGTCAATATCTCGGTTGGCAGACCTTGTTTGTAAAAAATTGCCTCTAGCTGACAAACTACACTAGTAGAATCTTGTTGACATAGTTGTCACCATATCGTGAACTGTGAGGGTCCACAATTAATAATTGTCGGAAAATGCTTACCAACATGGTGGGTGATGTCCATTGCTAACCTATTCCAGTTATCCCTCATGTCCAGTTTTCCTTTTTGCACCGGAGCTGGATCAACAGTTTGGCAGGCCTCACATTCCTTGAAAACCACTTTTACAAGTTCTGACAATATTAAAAGGTCTATCAACCTAACAAAGTACCGGGCCCTTTTCATGCCTGGGTGTCCGGTTTTCCGGTGGATATTAGCCACTTGATGTGTGTCCAACTTGGTCTTTGCAGTAGCGCATACTGACTGCATTGGCTCCGTTCCCTCCTTGTGTAGGTTTAACCACCTTTTTGGCACCCTGGTCAACCAGTCTGCCAGGTTCATGTTGGATTTGACCGGTTTTATGTCCACCATCAAGCCATATTCAGCTACAAGCTCACAAAGTGTGTTCAACCATCTCTGCACTAGCATTTCCCTAGACGACTTCATATTTATTCAAGCCTTGCCAGTTAAGGTTTTCGAAATCCACTGATGAACACATGTTGAATCAGTAAAAAGATGTACTGTCGACACCTGCCATTGAAGAGCCAAATTGACACCCTTCATCATTGCGTCCAACTCAGCCAAATTGATGTGCTTAGTATCTCCCACTGGGCACAGCCACGACGCATCCTCAATGATGTTTCCAGTTACCTCCAATATGACACCTGTGGCTACGGAACTCGCATCTACCCACATGTTCATCTCGTGGCCATTCACACACCAATCTCCTCCTACTGGATCGGCCTCGCATGTTCTGGCTATTATGTCAGCTAGCATGCAATTAATAGAGGCATCCTCAACTTCGTCATCCCATCCTGTGGTTAGAGTGATTGCTTCTCATTTCACAAATACAGTGGCCACTTGTAGCCAGCCGCAAATGAGAAAGTGGCCCACAAGTTTTCCACATAGGGAGAAAATGTGCCGACAAGTTATCCTCATAGCGATATCAGGGATCTGTCCACATCGCCTCCATCGGAGAACACCATTATCACTCCAGACCTGCAATCCCAACACCTTAGTTCCATCTTCCAATCTTGTCGGTTCCTTGCATGCTAGTCGATACTTGGACAAGAGCTCCCTCACACATGCAACAGGAATCAGACTTTCATTGACATAAATGTCATCAATGTATGCCAATGTGACACTTTCAATGGCTTCACCTTGCAACAATATTGTGTCAATTACAGCCTTCATGATGAGAGGTGCCACATTCAAACTGAAATCCAGTCAGGTGAGGCAGTATCTTCAACCCTTTAATATGACAGTTTGATAGGGCCACAGCACCTTCTCAACATGTATCTGCAGATATGCCCTCCATAAGTCCAACAAAGATACACTGGCCCCTAATCATTGCCATTCTCACAACTTATGTGCACACACCTCTGAGTTAGCAGTATATGGTTCCACAAAACCATTCAACTCGCGGTAATCCAGTACTGGAGGGATCTTCTGCTTGCTCTCTTGTATCACTGCCATTAATGGGATTAGACACTTAGGTGGACCAAGTTCGTCTTCGGGGTATGGTCACAGCCATCCATTATCCAACCACGACTGAAGCTCCCTTTCATATTCGTCCCATGTATAGCTGGGTACTGAATATTCTGCCACTCTATTCTTTAGAGTTATAGTCAGTTGTCCATTTGTCCACTTCTATGAGGCTGTCCATACTTTGTTACAATGGTTGAACTTCACACTAAAGTTGGGTTCAATGATGGAAATGGCAGCACATTGGGACTTATTTTCTTCAAAAAAGTGAACTTCTCCTGAAGGATTGATGTGCACCCCTCCTAATTCTCTAATTGCGTCAATCCTAAGAAGAAGATCGAACCCAAGTAGTGGTCTATCCACAATTAGGGCATCAATGTACATGGATGGGTTGAGTATGACTAACATGTAATGCAATATTGCCCTGTCCATGGCATTTTAGTGCCTTAACATCAGTGGTTAGGACTTCCGTCTTCATTGGTCACCAATTGTGACATGCGAATTTGCTCACCAACATCAGTGACCAACCAGAATCAACCAGGGCTGTGTACTTCTTCCCGTCTATGGCCACCTCAATGATAGGCAGTGCCGTGTTCTTTAGTCACTTGGAGAGAAGACAAGCGCTGACATCTGTTCCCTGGATCCATTTTCTTGGCACTCTGAGGAGATGTGCCCAACCTTGCTGTACCAAAAACACTGTATCTCACAGTGGGATCTTCGGGTCTGGGTAGCCATCCTCTCTGAGTAGCCTTGCCTGCAATCCTTTGCCAGGTGGTTGGAACCATAACACTTAACGCACATAATGCCGCCCATCCATGTGGTAACGTCAGTATTCTTCTCTTGAGCTGCTGTAGCAACTGACTCATCCAGCTCTTTGCTATCAGTTATGACAGCCTGAGTGCGAATCAGGATCTGATCCAATGTCATGGTGTCCATTCTGGATGGTGCGTGGAAAAGTTGCTTGACTTGTTGCAGCAGTCCAGAAACAAAGGCGCACATCATCCATTGTTCAAGCGGTTGGCTGCCAACCAACAAAGCTAGCCATTTCAACTCTGCTAAAAACTCATCTACAGTTTCTCCTGGCTGAAATCATCATGACACAAACTGATCATATGCAGTGAATGAATCCACTACATATGCAGTTATAAGGGCTTCCTTAATCTGATCTGCATCTGACCTCTGCTCCTTTGTTAGCTGTCGATATACAGCGAGAGCCCCGGCTCACAAACACAGTGGCAGTACTTGCTCGACTTTCTTCATCTTGCATAGTTCACAAACCAACCCCACATTTTCAATCCACTATTGGTAGATCAGTAGCACCCACACTGAATTCAGGTATCAGCCTAATATCAAAACTTCTGTCCGCCATGATTTGGAGAAAGGCTGAAATAGCTTGTAGTTTAGATGTCTCTATGATGTCACTTGTACAACTTCAAGATACTGCTGGTTCAATCCGCTGTTCTTGCTTTCCCAAAACTTCACAACGTATGATCCATCTGTTTATTTTCCTCCCTCTTCAATGCTACAGCCCTCTTTTATCAGGCCAACTCCATGATTGCCCAACCAGTCAGCGTTCTTCGCTTTTGTTCTTAGTTACCCAGGCAAATAGCCTCCTCTAGTTTGACCAATCAGCACACGACTCGCTATCGGTGGAAACATGCCAAACTGTATAAAAACAGTTGTTACCACACAAACTGCTACAAGTGATAGGCGGGAGTGTAATGCCAGTTTCACAGAGCAAACTTGCTGATGTCACATGTCGCATGTTAAGGTAAGACCATTATTTTCCTATGCATCAGATGCAAGCCACTCTGGCTCACTTTCTTCCACAGACTGTTCTCCACAATATTAAACTCAGAATAGTAGACAGTTGTTGGATTTGAACTTTTGTCAAATAATATATATGTATGTGTGTGTGTGTGTGTGTGTGTGTATAGATTATTGGTAAGATTTGTATTTGAGTCAGTGAAATACCATCTAAACGTTGCCTCAAGGAGTAGAGGGCTTACATCTCTGTTAAAGATTTAGTCAGCATATTTTAATCCTTGCCAACAGGTTAGGAAGAGATGACGCTATCTTTGGAATGCTAAGATGAGACTATATCCTACTTCCTTCCAAACATATGAAGGCAGCTGAAAACTGGATAAGAAAATATTTAATAATATTAAAAAATCAAATCAAATCAATATGCTAAATAATTCTTGGAAGAACAAGAATATAAGTTAAAAAAACTTCCTGAATTACCATATTTGATGGCATATAAGACACATACGAATTTCAGCAGGGCAAATCAAGAAAAATTAGTAATTAGTAAAATTATTAGTAAATGGTACAGCCTAGGCTATATTTATGAGGTATTATTTTGGTTAAACAAGCTGTAATCACAATTAAATGAAAAATATAAAAGGAGATGAGCCTATAAAAACTTTGTTATTTAAATCCTTTATATAATCTGTACAACCTACATATTGTAAACATCATATTGGAATAATTAGGATATAAAATTCTGATTGTATTTATATCAATACAGCCGGAAGTTATCGCAAGAAAAATACTAATGAAACAAATATATTTTACAAATATGTAATTTGAAGTTATTGCATATAATTTTAGTGAAACAAAGTACTATTATTAAATGTGATTAAAAAAAATATAATGTATATTATCAATGGTAACACTTTTAATTTGCATAATAGCCTTTTAAATAATGACAATAGGTATATGAAAGTTACTCTAAAGTATTAGCAAATAGGAGTTGTCATGTAGTTAATATCAACTATCACAAATTTTAAACCTTCATATGACATATAAAATGCTGGGGAATTTTAAAAGATATTTTTAGTGAAAAAAAAAGTGTGCCTTATATGTCATCAAATATGGTAATCAAAAAAACAGTTTACTTACCATTTTGGTCTGTTGATGAAGTTGGAGTTATACTTCCAAGTGTATTTACTACATTGAAACATTTAATGGCAACATCCTCATTGTGTCCACAGTTATGCTTTCCCCAAGAAAGATTGGAACAAATTTCAAGTTCAACTTCTGAGCCAGTACAATTAAGATCATCAAGCCAGATGACACCTTGCCCTTGTCCAAATATATTTGGAACTACTTCTCCAGAACTAAAATGAAAAATTTATTTAAAAAAACAAACAAACAAAATACATTATATAGGTGTTTGGGTGAAAGCTTCTTGACCTTACCCCATTCTCCAAAATTTGACTAAATTACTAGAATTGATTCTATAAGGTAACCAAAAAAGTTCAGTCCATTTTTTGATTAGTCATTGAATGAAGTTCAAATATATACAAAATGCATGTAGCAATTATTTTCAAATTCAGACAGCCAGAAGTAGGAACATCAGACGTTATAAAAAACATGCGTACTGTACCCGGCCATCAGTTATAAGTCGGACAGCTGTGAGAAAGATGGAAGTGTCTAGAGATCTCATGTCTTGTTTGCTTTACGACTTCAAAGTGGGCTTATCAGCTGCTGCATCAAGTCGCTGCATATGTCAAGCGTTTGGGGATAGTGCTGTAGATGAATGTACTGCAAGGCGTTGGTTTTGAAAATTCAAGTCAAGAGATTTATCTCTCCATGATGAGTCTCACAGTGGACAACCACAGGGCTTGAATGACAGAGTCCTGAAGGGGGCCATTGAAGAGGACAGTAGTCTAACATGTGGTGAAGACAGTTCAACTTTTCCAATGAAACAATTAGACTTCACCTGCACTTCCTAGGTAAGACATACAAACTGAGCAAGTGGGTTCCACAAATGCTGTTGGAGTTCCACAAGTGACGAGTGGCAGCCTGCGTATCGCTGCTTTCTTGCCATCATACCGTGTCCTTATTCAGTCGAGTGCCTACCAGTGATGAAAAGTGGGTTCTGTACGAAACTCCCAAGCATTCCAGACATTGGCTGTCTCCTCAGGATGTTGTCCTTCACACCACAAGACCACCTATGCACCCATGCAAGATTATGCTTTGTGTCTGGTGGACAGGTTGTCAAGTGGTTTATTATGAAATGCTGCCAATGAGCCAAATGGTCACTGAAGACCGATACTCGCAGCAATTGAAATGTGTGCAACAGGCATTGCACCAGAAGCCAGCACTGGTGAATCGCCAAGGTGTGCTTCTCCTCCATGACAATGTCAGGCCGCATGTCGTGCGAGTGGTCAGGGATACCATACAGCAACTTGGGTGGGAGGGAAACTTTGTGACATCCACCTTATTCACCTGACCTTTGCGCCATCCGATTACCACCTCTTCCACTCCCTGGATAACCATCTTCGTGGGAAATTCTTCACAAATGAAGCAGACTTGTGCAAAGCCCTCATGGACTTCTTTGTGTCAAAACACCCCGAGTTCTAACGCAAGGGCATTGAACAGCTGCAGACATGTTGGCAGAAGGTGCTGGATGCCGATGGCAATTACTTCAAAGACGAAATATAAGTTACACATACTGTGAAGCATTTTCTTTTTTTCCTTTTAAAATGGACAGAACTTTTTTGGTTACCCTGTAGAACACCTTTCAATTAAGCTGATAACTTTTTAAAATCTCCAAATATATATAAATAATATTTAAAAGAATTATGAAAGTTAAAATTGTAAAAAATGTTTCAAATGTTTTTGATAGTGAAGTTGATTGGAATTACCCCATAACAATAGTTGTTTTTATGATTTTCTAAGGAGGTGAAAGTAGGCAGCATTTCTCAACAAGAAAGGGGAAGAGATCCTCCTGCTGGACTATATGTGTTGTGAGAGAAAATATTTCAAATGTAAGTGGGCAAACAGAAGAGATCGAAAGGATTTGTTTGTGTTACAATAATGTGCTGTTTAATTGTAAAACTGCTCTGTCAAGTAGATTCTTAGTAGGTTTGGTTGTTTACAATATCAAAGTCTGACAAAATGTGGTATTTACAACATACTATGCCAATGTTTGGATATGCAGGTGGTATGATGGATAGCAGTCCATCATTGAGCCAAGTTTGTATTTTAGTCAAGTTTGTTAGATTTGTTTACATGAAAATACATTTGGGAAAGATATGAATCCATCTTCAACTCAAGTTATGGGTTAAATATCAGGACAGACTGAGATCTCTCGCTGTAGTTGGTAATTACTGTAGAAGAAGGCAAATACTTAATTAAAAACTCTAATGATCAAATCACAAGTTTCCCTTTGGAAAGGAAAAGTACCAGAAAGATACA
>CAHIKZ030005594.1:1362500-1369968 GCA_903632075.3 Acanthosepion pharaonis | reverse complement strand
CAAGACTATATACACAGCGTATCCTGTTATTCAACCCATAGCTGGGAGGAAAAGAGATGGATTCATACATTTCCCAAGAATATTTGCGCATAAGCCAGTATAACGAAACAGACTGAATTTGAACTCTGACCTCCGATTTCTCCTTCCGAGACGATTACACCATAACGCACATCCAATGTCCACATTCCCCCACAGAATTTGCCTATAACTTTTTTTTCACTCTAGTTGTTTTATTCATCATATTTAAACTAAAATTTAGTTGTTTTTTCAGATATACATTTATGTCTACCGGCCTAGATAATAAATTAACCCAATACTGGGAAAAAAAGACCTCTCAGTCCAGGGGAGGGGGGGAGAATTTGCTACCGATCTACTAAGAAGAAAATGTTTTTCAGATGTAACACAAGGGAATAAAACCGAAAAGAACCTTCTGTTGCTTTAGATGAGGACCGAAAACTCACTATTCAGTCGTAATTGATCTAGCGAGACGAGCTTGTTAACCATTACTCGACGTCGAATTTCCCATAGAAACAAACAAACTTAGATAGACCTACTCTGGAGAGTATATTGTCATTAAATATATCCACCAATGCTCTTATATGTGCGTACAAAATTGAGTTGGAATGTCTGGCATAAGGCTAACGAGCGCTAATTTACATTGAGACATTTGTGTAAGGAATGCATTTAACGCAGTCGTTTTGTTAAAGATAAGATATATTTTATAGATTTGTAGAACTTATCTACATTTTTATGCACACACACACACACACACACACACACACACACACACACATATATATATATATATATATATATATATATATATATATATATATATATTATAAATTAATTGAAAAATTCAAGAAAAATTCGCTTGAAGATGAAATGGAACTAATGCTTTTAATTTAATTGCAAAATTAAATTCAGGGTTTTTAGCTTCTATTTTTGAAACATGGTTGGAACTGTGTGGGGAAAAAACATATTTTAAATCAATTAATTTATAATATTAATGCTCTGTAAATTTACATTGAGCACTATTTTGTAAAAATAAAAATATCTATAAGAACACCGGATTTTATATCTTACTGTTCCTTCTTTTATTTATATATATATATATATATATATATATATATATATATATATATATATATTATATATAACGTTTCTTTTTAAACATCATTCCTTAAATATGGCAGACAAGGAAAATTTAATTTTTCATTTAACTTTTCCACATTCTTCCGTTTGGTGGGATTAAGGGAATACAAAAATTGTCCATATTATCCATTATCCAAAACGCTTTCGGCCACTTCTTTAGCCTTAACTTGTTTTAGGCGCTGTTAATTTCTCTTCATGTTTTGGCTATTTAAGATGTATTTTATTTTTGTGTTGTTCTGAATTCTAGTAGGATCATTTATTCCGAGCCTTTGCATATTGAGTGCAGCTGGAATTCCAATGAGAGCTTTTCTATTTTATTAACAAAAAAAAAGCATTCAACACGTTATTCCCACTCTTAAATAAGCTGAGGTTGTTTAATATAATATATAGGCCCTTCTTATAGCGAGATGTTTTTTAGTGTTTTTGACCAATTTTTCTTATACGTTGTGGGTATACAGGTGTTTTCTATGGTACTTTATATATATAATGGTTAAATTCATAAATTTCTATTATTTAAAATATATAATATATAAATTAATCCCAAACTATAAAAATAAAGGTTGTTCCGATAACTTGGACCGATTTTAAATGTGAATTAAGATTAAGCGTCTAATTTTTTTTCGTTTAACAACTTAAGTCTTTAGCAATCTCAACCATGGAAAGATTAACAATCAAACAACATGTTAAATTTATCGAATCCTATCACAAAAATGGACGTTAAAACAGAAATACAATGAGAAGTTTCCAAGTCGCATCATCTCTCGAAACAACTAAGTCAATTGGCCACCATGATCGTGCGACTTGACGCCTTTAGAGTTCTTCCTTTTGGGATCATCTCAAAAGTAATGTCTATGCCAACGAGCCAACAACAATTCAACAGATGAAGGATGAGATAATAAGGCATATTGATGAGATTGAGGAGCAACTATGAAGGGATGTCATAAAAAATTTCGACCATCGAGTGGAGGTATGGCGGGCATTTGGGCGATATTATTTTTCACACACACCTGCCATGACTTAAATAACATGATCCAATAGAGAAATAAATAAATTTTCACCAATAACACTGATTTATTTACTGCTGACTTTGATCCGTCTTAATGAAACATCCTTTATAAATATTAATTACATTATTACTCATTTTTGTTTATTATTAGACATTAAATTTCGTCACTTAGTATCCTCCATAATTTACCCAGACTTTTCAACTGGCCTGGTATATTTATGAGCTTTGTTAAATTTTAAAATTTTGAAAAACTAACGAGGTTTTTACTTTTTGTTTATAAATAATTGTTGCATATTAAAATCCTTACATTTGTTTTGATGAAGTTCATCAGAGTATGAAGATAAGTTTTCCTTTTCTTTTTATTCACACTTTTATACACACACACACACACACACACACACACACACACACACACACACACATATATATATATATATATATATATATATATATATATATATACTGGTGGAGTTTTATCATTCAAATGACACGTATGTTGGCCCGGAGACGCCACTGTTGGTGTAGAGTGCCTCAGCTTTAGGCCTAAACGGCTTTTGAATTCTGAGTTGCATTGCTACTAGATTAATTGCCAACCAGAGCTAGAGAGACCAGTCTTCCCTATTATTAAATCCTAGGCAGGCGAATAAAACAACTGCCAAGGATATTTGTGCGAAAGCGAATGCAACGCCGCGGCTAGAATTTGAACTCGACACGCCAAATTTTTCGCACTGATAATTACGATGCTAGACTCACATCTAGATAAATTGGTACAAACGAGAAACAGAAGGTAAAGGATAAAATAGATAGATAGATAGACAGACAGACCGACAGATAGATAGATAGATATGAAGTGTGACAAATATATACGAACATAACGTGATAGATAGATAACAGAGTAAACTAGATAGATAGATAGATAGATAGATAGATAGATAGATAGATAGATAGATAGATACTTAAATACATAAATATATATACAATGTAAATATATCCGAACATAACGTGATAGATAGATAACAGATAGATAGATAGATAGATAGATAGATAGATAGATAGATAGATAGATAGATAGATAGATAGATAATATAAATATATACGAATATAACGTGATAGATAACAGAGTGAAATAGATAGATAGATAGATAGATAGATAGATAGATAGATAGATAGATAGATAGATATTGGATTTTTTCGATACATCACTGATACAGTGAGTAATTATTTTTCTCATTCTTGCTCTTCTACCCCTTTGTTATCTTATATACTGTGATAGATAGATAGATAGATAGATAGATAGATAGATAGATAGATAGAATCAGAAAATTGCATTCACGGTTTTTCTTTGTCCTAAATTCTCATAACAATTCAATAACTACATCTAATTTCAGATTCCACTCTACAACCTACCGATCGATAAATTGATCAATTATTTCAAATTCAAATATTCTCGCACCTCAATAAACATCTTTTTCTTCTTTTTTTTTCCGGAGAGACATATGTATATCCGCGTCTGCACGTCCTTGTGTGTGTGTGTGTGTGTGTGTGTGTGTGTGTGTTAACTTGCTGACGGGCGAAGGGGATTTATCCTCCAGCTTAAGGAGTTCATCATCAAGCAAGTTTGCGAATACTGATTTTTAAAGCCGGATTTTACACTCTAAAACAATTTAAATATCTAGGAAGTGTTTTAACAGAGGACGGAAAGTGAAACACTGAAATTCGAAGGCGCATTGGGATAGCGAAAACTGCCTTCAAAAAGCTCAACATTAAGTATTAAAAAACAGTAAAAAAAATCCTTTAAAAGGATCCTGAACTGTTACGTAATACCAGTTTCTCCTACATGGCGGTGAAGGCTGAACAATCTCCTCACAGCTGAAGAAGAGACTTGGAGCAATAGAAATGTGGTTCTACAGAAAGATATTGGGAATACCATAGACCGAACATGTGAGCAATGATGAAGTTTTAGATCAATTGGAAGCAAAAAGGATACTTATACTTAACCTCAGAATGAAACAGGTGAAAATTCCAGAACATATAATGAGGAAAGATGGCTTGAGAAATCTGATACTCACAGGACAAATTGAAGTCAAAAGGAACAGAGGGGAAAAAACGCTTAACCCACCTAGTAAGATTGTGTAAATGGAGAACAGAACAGTGTTTAGGAGTTTTTTTTATCATTTCACCCCAAGCAAGGCGATAAAACCACTAAGACGTAAGATGTTACTGAATGTAAAAGAATGTGAGAAAAAAAATTATTAAACAGCATAGTTTGCCATTTCTTTCTGCTGTAGACCAGTTGCCATCCAAGGCTATAGAACCCGGTCTGTCCTGCTATTTACCCATAGCTGGGGGGCACAAAAGGAGAGAATTCATACCTTTCCCAAGGGTATTAGCGCATAAGTGAATGTAATGGATTCGATTGTTTTGTTTATGATGAGTTAAATTCAGTCCAGTCAAAACCAGGATTTTACAAGCCGACTACTGACCTGACCCCTTAATCCGTCTCTATAATCTTTAGGATTAAGTCAAGACTGTCTACTTGCAAGGCTGGAGCAATGTTATCTTTATTTGGCTTAATACTTTACTCATTCAGTTATGCGTCATGCGTGATACACACTTAGGCGATCATGTATCTTTCGATACATGACTGACGAGGCAGATTTTTTTTTTGATCAGTTGCTATCCAAGTCTATAGAACCCGGTATGTCCTGCTATTTACCCGTAGCTGGGGGGGGGGAGAAGAAGAGGATTCATACCTTTCCCAAGGGTATTAGCACGTAAGTGAATGTAATGGATTTGCCTGGAATTCGAACTCGGCTCTCCGATTCCCGAATTAATAGTTACATCTCGGAATTTCATTGTGAAATGATGAGACCTTGCTTCCAGTCTAGTACTGATCTTAAATCCGTAAAGTCAAGGTAACAAAGAAGAAAGCTCATCAGAAGAATTACCATGAAAATATTTATAGCACAGGGAAGTTACATTACAGCTGTGGAAAAATGACTACAGTCTGAAGCCGAGATGCCAGGTCAGGACCAACAACATTGCAGTTTCTTCTTTTGATTTTATCAAGAATCACTAAATACATAGCACCTGCCCAAAACCAGATGCGATAACAATGTTCAATGCATGGACTTATTAGATTAGCTTCTTGTAAAATATATGCATACACTGTATGATTAGATAGTAGGCCATATCATCATGTTTTCATTTTACTTATAGAGTATGTATAGCTGGTCCCTCTTATGCGAGGATACCCGTCTACTAGGGCAGCTAGCTAATCCCTATTGCAGACGCTTGCTCAGGCGCATCTGTATTCATTCAACACCCACAGAGCCCACCTGTGGTTTATACTGCAACTATGCTGAGCAGACCTTAGTTACAGTTTCTGGGAAAGAGTGTGTTGTCTAGCGTGATCAGAAATCTGAACAAGGCCAGCTCGTTCAAGCCATCGGTCACGATGACTTGTGACTTGTGACTTCGTGCTAGTACAGCTATCGACGGCCCCCAAGGGTTCTGTTTACCTAATTTCACTCACAAGACTTGGGTCTACCCGTGGTATGGTTTCAAGACACTTTCCAAAGGTGCCGCGCGCTGAGATCGACCCCTCCACTCCGATAACATCAGGAAGTCTTCTTATAAAGTATATCTACAATATATATATATATATATATATACAGGGTGATTGAAAAGAAACTCCCCATTTTAAAATACTTATAATTTATTTATTAACAATCATTTTTACAAGAAATGGATATGATAGGAAAGCGTTTAGCATGAGGTTTTATTTAAAATTCCATATGGGTACCAGAATTCGATACCAGTTCTTGAGCCGCCCCGGAATCGCGTTGATTTCACCAGAAACTATTATGTTATAAAAGACATAATTTCTTGTATTCGCCATTCAAGTTCTTTCAAAATTTGGTTTGGCAAAGTAGACTTGCTCCTCTAACCAACCAGAAAGAAAAAAGACACATTTGTGACTTTTGCATTTGTGAACGCTCTAAAATATTCTCAAAAAACCTAATGCGTAAAGAAAGGTAAACTATGAAAGACGTTCAGTGACATATTTTTTGGCTTATTAAACGTATTTATGAACATCAGAAAGATCATTCAGTATCTGTCTATACTTCTGAGATGAGGTATTATGTACACTATTTACATTATTCGGACTATTGTCCTCATCTTTGTTGCCATATTTATCCGATCATTCAGTATCTGTCTATATTTCCGAGATGAGGTATTATGTACACTATTTATATTATTCGGAATTGTCCTCATCTTTGTTGCCATATTTATCCGATCATTCAGTATCTGTCTATATTTCCGAGATGAGGTATTATGTACCCTATTTATATTATTCGGAATTGTCCTCATCTTTGTTGCCATATTTATCCGATCATTCAGTATCTGTCTATATTTCCGAGATGAGGTATTATGTACACTATTTACATTATTCGAACTATTGTCCTCATCTTAAGGACACATGGCACAGTGGATAAAGCGTTGATTAGATCCAGTGACAGGACCCAAAGAGTGTGAGTTCAATACTTAGTTAAGGTGATGGAGAACTTGGAGAGGTAAATTAACAGGAGATAACTGATAACTGACATCCCTCAAACATGGAACGTGGAACTAGAACAGTCTACCCCAGTGAGAGAAATAAATGGTTCAGTTCGAAATTCCAACCACCTGAAGAAGGTAAGATGAGGATCCGAATAATGTAAATAGTGTATCAGAAAAATCTCCTACATAACAATTTATCCAGTGCATTAGTTATCCACAGAAATAATTTCAAGTACAACTTTGACCATAATAATTTTGTACCCATTAAAATAGAAAATAACTTACTTAGACGTAAAGTTCTTGAAATGCAATTATCAATTCTTATCAAAATATTAATCACGCAATGGATTTTCTCAAATATCTCCTTACTTAAAAAATGTTCCTTGACCATAAAAGTTTTTTTTTTAAATAAAAGAGAACGGTTAACTGATGTAGTTTCAAAATTAGAAATGCATTAAACAATTTTTATTTTGTTAATTAAACCAAATAAAATTTTAAAAAATACATACATCAGGTCGTCCCATAAGTTCTGTCCGAATTTTGAATAAAGAAAACAAGTGACCAAATGTTACATTTAATTACAGATTCAATCAACAATGTATTTTCCCTGATTATTTATGACTTCTTTCCACCTATTAACAAGCTTACTAATTCCATTACTGTAAAATTCTTTTGGCTTTGATTCGAAGAACTCACAAATGTCAGTTTTAACCTCTTCCTGTGTTACAAAAGCTGTTTCTTCCA
>CAHIKZ030005594.1:1312500-1357500 GCA_903632075.3 Acanthosepion pharaonis | reverse complement strand
CGGAGAATAAAAGAACAGGATCAAGGAGACAAAAGATGACAATTGACACTGCATTTTTTAAATTTCATATATATATATATATATATATATATATATATATATATATATATATATATATATATATATTATCCTCAGCGCACCCGCCTAATGTAAACTGGTGCTAGCAACATTCACATCTTATTTGGATCAGATGCATGAGGAAAGGGGTGTGAGAGGTGGGGAAATTTCTATGTAACAAAACACTTATCAACATTCTCAGCTTTTTTCCATTTTTCTCTCAACCGCTCCAGAACCACTCCTCCCAGTCTCTACGCACCTGCGCACCCGTACACTTATGTGAAGCACCGACCGTCCCCCTACACAAACATTCGAGACAATGAAGCTGGGGGGGGGAAGAAAAAATTCGATAGATGGGTGGAAATGCGCAGAAGAAAATTGAAAGATAAACCATCTTGTGAATGAAAGCAGAAATGAAGGGTGGCTACCCGAGAGATGACGATTAGCCCCCTGTTTTAACCCGGTAAAAATATCCTCTCAGTGAAAAATGATATTTAATAAGAGCGGGAAGGAAAGGAGAGACAACGGAAATCTTTAAAAAAAAAATATATATATATATATATAGAGAGAGAGAGAGAGAGAGAGAGAGAGAGAGAGACAGAGAGACAGAGGAGCGGAGAGAGAAAGAGAGGGAAGGAAGGAAAGGGTGAGATTTAGAGGAAAAATGAGAAAAGAAGAGTATTAAAAAATAAGGGAAAATAGAAGAAAACTACAAAAGAAACAGGGACCACAAAATGTGGAAGAGAGATAGAAAGAGAAGCGAAAAGAATAAGAGAGAGGGAGGAAATTAAAGCAAAACTAGAAGGAGCCCCGGGAGAGTGAGGTATAAAGATACGAGAGTGAGTAGGGAAGAAAGAAGTATAAATGATGCAGAGATGGGAGAAACGAAAATCTAAAATCATAGAGAGAAAGAGATAGAGAAAAAGAGAGAGAGAGAGAGGGGAGCAATGAGGAAGA
Source organism: Acanthosepion pharaonis (assembly GCA_903632075.3). Lineage (NCBI taxonomy): Eukaryota > Metazoa > Mollusca > Cephalopoda > Sepiida > Sepiidae > Acanthosepion > Acanthosepion pharaonis. The sequence goes on along the minus strand of CAHIKZ030005594.1, from coordinate 1,356,486 downwards.
AATAAAGAAGACGAAGATTGACAGAACAATAAATTTGGAAAGAAGAGAGCGACAAAAAAAAAAAAGAAAGCCTTAAAAAAAAAAGAAAACGAAAATGAAAGAGAGAGGAAGAGAGAGAAATGCGTGAAGTAATACGAGAATAAAGAGGGAAAAGTCAATAGAAAAAAAAAAAGACAAAACAAGATCGGGGGAAGTAGAGAGAGAAAATTCAAAGAGAAAAACGCGAGAGAAACAGAAAAAGTCAAGAATCTTGAAACGATACAAAGATGATAAACGAAGCGGAGAGAAAACGGAAAGGAAATAACCATAAAAGTAATGGCGGAAAATGGCACGAGAAAAATGGCGGAAAAAATCTAAATAAATAAACGGAAATTTCACGCTTTTAAGTAGAAAATTAGCAAGAACATTGACCGATTTTACAAGTACACCAATGTATATAGTATAGAGCATTAATAGAACTCGTGTATAAAATATAAACTCAAATTCAATTATGTATATGCCAACACAACTTGCTAATTCTAGAGAGGTCAAGGGGATTAATTCGATCTTTTCTGATTTTCAGAGATTCGTGTCATACTAAACATATTTGATTGATTGACTGATTTGTTTTTTACGGATTATCAACTCTTTTTGTGGATTACTTAAAGCTGAAGCATATTTTGGAATGTAAGAATTTATTTAATTTTCGCGAGTGAATAGAGCGTTGTAGCATATTGGGTATGTCCTCATCCACATAAATGCAGTAGTAAATACTGTATGTTGGTCTACAGTTAGATTCATTTTAGAATTAACTTGACTAACTTCTAGCAGTTGACTAATTCTTTTACGCGCCGCTGGCGAATCTTATATGTGTTGTTCTTGTCCTAAGTATTATCGTTCATTACCAACTTTCGTTTGATTATTCTATTCAGTAACCTTTCCTAGGTTACAACACAGACCGTTTACAATGTTTAGACAATAACATAGATTTTTCCAGAGATCTCCTTTTTTTTCAAGAAATTTCCGCAGTCTCTTTCTGATTTTTAACTTTAGCGTCTTTTTGTTTCCATAAAACTTCTTCGTACGGCCACATCATGTACAAAGAACGGTTCGCAAAGTTAAGCAAGGTCGAGCCTGGTCAGTACCTAGATGGTTGATCATTGTCAGCTTGGATGTACGCGTGTTGTAATGGTTAATGGATCAGAATTTTTAATCGGAGAGCTGAGTTAAAATTCCAATTGGTTTTCGTTACATTCACACCTCACTTGTGAACGGTATGAATCCACCTCTTCTCTCCCCAGCTATGGGCTAATTAGGAAGACATATCAGTCAGTCAGTTACGTGCCATGCGTGATACACGACGACTTTTGATACATGACTGACGAGGTAGATTTTTTTCCCCGCAGTAGACCAGTTGCCAAGGCTATAGAACCCGGTCTGTCCTGCTATTTACCCATAGCTGAGGGGAGAAGAAGAAGATTCATACCTGATCATTAATAGAACTCGTGTATAAATTATAAATTCAAATTCAATTGTGTTGGTAATGGATAGCTTCTCGGATTGAAGAATCGGAGAGCCAAGTTCGAATTCCAGTCGAATCCATTACATTCACTTATGTGCTAATACTCTTGAATTCAGCATGTTACATCCGTTTCTAACAACTTGAACTAACTAATGGATAGCGGCTTGGATTGAGGAATCAGAGAGCCGAGTTCGAATTCAAGGGTATTAGCACGTAAGTGAATATAATGGATTCGACTGGAATTCGAACTCAGCTCTCCGATTCCTCAATCCGAGCCGCTATCAATTACTCTACCGTACCTCTCAAAACTTATATCTCTAAACCATTATTATCAACAACAAAAAAAAAAATTCTTACAAGCTAAAAATTATTTTTAACTGCAAAGGGTTGATAAACTGTAAAAAACGAATCAATCAATCAACAACGATTTCACAGGTGATTAGAAATGCGCCAACGACCTCCTGGCGTTAACGATCTGATCTGATTTAATCGAAAACAGACATGAATCACAAAACGTAGATATTTATGAAGAAGCCGAAAATAAATCAGCGACACTTAAAAAAAGACAATCATTCAGTATTTACTTAGCTTAATTAATTAAGTCATTTTTTCTTTATCTCTTTCGCAAACGACTCTCTTCATCGTCATAGTAATTTTTTCTTTTTTTTTATTCTTCTTTATCAAACTCATTAACTTCTTTATGAGTTTCAATTAAGAAATCCACTTACCTGTAGCAATTAAAAAAATTGAAAAACCCCTCCGAGAATTCTAATTCGATATCAAAGAAATATTAAACGAAAAGTAAAATATTTGCTTCGGTGAAGTTTATTTCTCATGTATTGAATTTTTAAGAAGTACAAATGACAGCACATAGATTATGTGATGACCGTGATTGTTTCATAAAAATATATTCGAAAAATTTTGTTTTTAATTGTAAGAGTTCTAGTTCACACCCGCCCCCGGTCTTTTGAACAGGAGTAGAGGTTTATCCCTTGTTTACTGTTGAGGATTGGATTTTTGGTTCCTCCTGAATTCTACTTCAACTCTATACTTCTAATGTCTTCGCCTAAACTCTAAAGTTTTTTTCTATTTCTTTTTTATTTTTTTCTACGTTATGAGTAGAGAGGCACATTTATCGCCCGGTTCATACATCTCCCCGGGCTTTTGCGCGGGAGTAGAAGTTTAACACTTGTTTCCTGTTTAGGGTTCGGTTTCCGGTTCCTTCTAAAGTCTTCTTCACCTCTATGCTTCTAACCTTTCAGACTAAACTCTTTCCGGTTCCTTCTAAAGTCTTCTTCACCACTATGCTTCTAACCTTTCAGTCTAAACTCTTTCCGGTTAATTCTAAAGTCTTCTTCACCTCTATGCTTCTAACCTTTCAGCCTAAACTCTTTCCGGTTACTTCTAAAGTCTTCTTCACCTCTATGCTTCTAACCTTTCAGCCTAAACTCTTTCCGGTTCCTTCTAAAGTCTTCTTCACCTCTATGCTTCTAACCTTTCAGCCTAAACTCTTTCTGGTTCCTTCTAAAGTCTTCTTCACCACTATGCTTCTAACCTTTTCAGCCTAAACTCTTTTCTGGTTCATTCTAAAGTCTTCTTCACCTCTATGCTTCTAACCTCTCAGCCTAAACTCTTTCCGGTTCCTTCTAAAGTCTTCTTCACCTCTATGCTTCTAACCTTTCAGTCTAAACTCTTTCCGGTTCCTTCTAAAGTCTTCTTCACCTCTATGCTTCTAACCTTTTCAGTCTAAACTCTTTCCGGTTCATTCTAACGTCTTCTTCACCTCTATGCTTCTAACCTTTCAGCCTAAACTCTTTCCGGTTCCTTCTTAAGTCTTCTTAACCTCTATGCTTCTAACCATTCAGACTAAACTCTTTCCGGTTCCTTCTAAAGTCTTCTTCACATCTATGCTTCTAACCTTTCAGTCTAAACTCTTTCCGGTTCATTCTAACGTCTTCTTCACCTCTATGCTTCTAACCTTTCAGCCTAAACTCTTTCCGGTTCCTTCTAAAGTCTTCTTCACCTCTATTCTGCTAACCTTTCAGCCTAAAATCTTTCCGGTTCCTTCTAAAGTCTTCTTCACCTCTATGCTTCTAACCTTTCAGCCTAAACACTTTCCGGTTCCTTCTAAAGTCTTCTTCACCTCTATGCTTCTAACCTTTCAGTCTAAACTCTTTCCGGTTGCTTCTAAAGTCTTCTTCACCTCTATGCTTCTAACCTTTCAGTCTAAACTCTTTCCGGTTCATTCTAACGTCTTCTTCACCTCTATGCTTCTAACCTTTCAGCCTAAACTCTTTCCGGTTCTTTCTAAAGTCTTCTTCACCTCTATGCTTCTAACCTTTCAGACTAAACTCTTTCCGGTTCCTTCTAAAGTCTTCTTCACCTCTATGCTTTTAACCTTTCAGACTAAACTCTTTCCGGTTCCTTCTAAAGTCTTCTTCACCTCTATGCTTCTAACCTTTCAGCCTAAAATCTTTCCGATTCCTTCTAATGTCTTCTCAACCTCTATGCTTCTAACCTTTCAGCCTAAACTCTTTCCGGTTCCTTCTAAAGTCTTCTTCACCTCTATGCTTCTAACCTTTCAGACTAACCTTTCCTTCTAACTAAACTCTTTGCTTCTAACCTTTCAGCCTCCGGTTCATTCTAACGTCTTCTTCACCCAGCCTAAACTGCTTCTAACCTTTCTTCTAACCTTTCAGCCTAAACTCTTTCCGGTTCCTTCTAAAGTCTTCTTCACCACTATGCTTCTAACCTTTCAGCCTATACTCTTTCTGGTTCATTCTAAAGTCTTCTTCACCTCTATGCTTCTAATCTCTCAGCCTAAACTCTTTCCGGTTCCTTCTAAAGTCTTCTTCACCTCTATGCTTCTAACCTTTCAGTCTAAACTCTTTCCGGTTCCTTCTAAAGTCTTCTTCACCTCTATGCTTCTAACCTTTCAGTCTAAACTCTTTCCGGTTCATTCTAACGTCTTCTTCACCTCTATGCTTCTAACCTTTCAGCCTAAACTCTTTCCGGTTCCTTCTAAAGTCTTCTTCACCTCTATGCTTCTAACCTTTCAGACTAAACTCTTTCCGGTTCCTTCTAACGTCTTCTTCACCTCTATGCTTCTAACCTTTCAGCCTAAACTCTTTCTGGTTCCTTCTAAAGTCTTCTTCACCTCTATGCTTCTAACCTTTCAGCCTAAACTCTTTCCAGTTCCTTCTAAAGTATTCTTCACCTCTATTCTTCTAACCTTTCAGCCTAAACTCTTTCCGGTTCCTTCTAACGTCTTCTTCACCTCTATGCTTCTAACCTTTCAGCCTAAACTCTTTCCGGTTCATTCTAAAGTCTTCTTCACCTCTATGCTTCTAACCTTTCAGCCTAAACTCTTTCCGGTTCCTTCTAAAGTCTTCTTCACCTCTATGCTTCTAACATTTCAGTCTAATCTCTTTCCGGTTCCTTCTAAAGTCTTCTTCACCTCTATGCTTCTAACCTTTCAGTCTAAACTCTTTGCGGTTCATTCTAACGTCGTCTTCACCTCTATGCTTCTAACCTTTCAGCCTAAACTCTTTCCGGTTCCTTCTAAAGTCTTCTTCACCTCTATGCTTCTAACCTTTCAGACTAAACTCTTTCCGGTTACTTCTAAAGTCTTCTTCACCTATGCTTTTAACCTTTCAGTCTAAACTCTTTCTGGTTCCTTCTAAAGTCTTCTTCACCTCTATGCTTCTAACCTTTCAGCCTAAACTCTTTCCGGTTCCTTCTAAAATCTTCTTCACCTCTATGCTTCTAACCTTTTTCAGACTAAATGCTTCTTTTCAGACTAAACTTTTCCGGTTCCTTCTAAAGTCTTCTTCACCTCTATGCTTTTAACCTTTCAGCCTAAACTCTTTCTGGTTCCTTCTAAAGTCTTCTTCACCTCTATGCTTCTAACCTTTCAGCCTAAACTCTTTCCGGTTCCTTCTAAAATCTTCTTCACCTCTATGCTTCTAACCTTTCAGACTAAACTCTTTCCGGTTCCTTCTAAAGTCTTCTTCACCTCTATGCTTTTAACCTTTCAGACTAAACTCTTTCTGGTTCCTTCTAAAGTCTTCTTCACCTCTATGCTTCTAATCTTTCCGCCTAAACTCTTTCCGGTTCATTCTAAAGTCCTTTTCTTCTCTTTCACTTCCAGCAGCGCTTTGCGTTTTAGCGGCGTTCTTGCCTTACTTGGGGTGAATTGATTAAAAACTTGTTACTCCAAATAAATTCGAATTATAGCTAGCTGCAATGAAAATAGAACGTGAATTAATAAAGGCATAAATCACTTCTTTCCTCCTAGCAAGAGTTCAAATGTCCGCTCATCAGAACATTTTCCATGAAAATAACGTTAGAGTAGATAGAGGCTAGGCTGTAAAAGTAGGTTCTCTGGCTGTGATTGGCGAGCCATCGAAATCCAAAACCGTGCAGAAAGGAAGGGAAAAACACTCTCTTTATAAAAAAAAAAAAAAAACATGACAACGCACATCTTCTTCTTCTTCTTCTTCTTCTTCTTCTTCTTCTTCTTCTTCTTCTTCTTACCTCTCCAACTCCTTCCTCCTCCTCCTCCTCCTCCTCCCCACCTCCTTATTCTTATTCTTATTTTCTTTCTCCTCCTCACCCTCCTCCTCCTCACCCTCCTTCTCCTCCTTCTTCTCAGCCTATGAAGGTCTTTCTTTTTTTTTTGAACGGAGGCCTTCCCCAGATTCATGGGAAATGAATGGGCCATTAGCCTACTGCGCTAAACCCGATGCGTGTTGGTAGAGACGGGTGCAACATGCGTGGACGATCATGTCACTCTTCGATTCGTAAATGCCCTAGTGCCTATGCGCGTATATGTGTTATACTGAAACATACCTATTCTATTGTTAATAGACTCTCCCACATATAATAAGTAGTAGTACTAGTAGCAGTCGCCAGTGAGCTCAGTGGGTCGGTCCGAGTTCAGTCTGAAATCGGACGACCGGCTGACCGGTTGAACTCTCAGCCTTCGGGCGGGGAGGAACCCGAACGAGGCTACGCTGAAGGATCGGATTCTCTTTCGGGGAGGTAAACCGACCCTGAACCCGTTTATACGGGTTCAAATGGGCATATTTTTGGCTCGAAGATCTCACGTTAAACCGGCCTTGTGCCACATGATGCCCTCGTGGGGTGGGGGGTGACTAAATACTCTCAGTGAGTTGGTCGAGTCAGTCGATGTCGGACATTAAAGTTTCAGCCACCAGAACTAGATTGCTGCGTCAGTAACTATTATTTCAAGTTCCTAACGTTTTGTACGTCGAACCTTTTTAGGACCGACTTAGTGAAATACAAGCCTCCACTGTGAAAACTACTCTATAACAATATGAATGCATCCAACATGGCCGGAATTCGAACTCGGCTTTCAGATTTCTCATTTCGAGTCGTTATCCATCACACGACACGCACATCCAAGTTTATAGCACCCGTAATTAAATATTCACCCATTTCGGTTTTGACCATGATTGACGTTGCTTAAATTCGGTGATCGGACAAGAACCGGTGTCTCAACATGATATAGCCCAACTCGCAGTTTACACATCTTAAAAAAAAAAGAAAGTCCTGAGCCTTATTCGTATCAAAGTTAGGATGCTTGTCTCTGTTGATAATTGCATAATTAAAAGAAAAATTCATTCAATCATCAATCATTAGTGTTGACTTCAATGTTCACTTTTATATTTCCATACACTTTCTCTGCTATTGAGCACTTTATCCCATAAATATAACATACCTTAAAACTATATTCCTTCTCTCTCTCCCTGGCTATATATATATATATATATATATATAGCCAGGTTATGCTTAAGGCTACAGGTTCTACATTCGGGTTTTTTTTTTCCCCGTGATTTGAATTCTTAGGCGTTTCTAGTTTCTTTGCATTGTTTTACTCAAATTAAAGGAGTGACTGGCAGCTGCTAGTCAAAATATTTCCATAAAATAAATCATTCGTTGGAACTACAAGTTTTTTTTTCTTTTAATTAGGCAACTACCAACGGAGATAAGCAGTCTAACTTTGAGAACAAGTTTTAATAATTATGATTTAAGCGTAGTACTAGAATGCGTCGAGATCTCATCAATTTACAGTTGAACTGGCTCGATGTAACCGTAAATTCTATACTAACAGTTTATTTTCTCGTGCTTCTCGCTCGTGACACTTCCTTCAGGCTCCATGCTTTCCAGCCAACTTTAATCTTCAAAACTTTAAATGCAATGTCAATTGCTATCTACTGTCCTCCTGATTACACTTCTTTTGTTCTTGCTTCTTTGTAATGTTTCTGTTTTCTAATTCTTCCATAACCAGTAATCCCTTGTGTCTTAGTGGCTTTACTACCTTGATTGGCGTGAACTCGATTAAAACAAAATACAAAGAAAAAGAAACAGTATAGCACGGTTGATTTTTTTTTAATTTTTTAAATGCTTTTTCCCCGTGCAAAGGAAATTACAGGTATTTATGCATGTTAAAATACTAAACAACTATATTTTAAATTAATTTTAAAAGTTAAATACGCAACAATAGACAAAATAGTTCCGTATAGGATGCAGGTTCGAATCCTCTCAAAGGACGAATATTTTCTATGAAAATTTCTCGGACATTCAGGCCGGTAAATATTATTTAATACTGTTTATTATAAACAGAGCATTTACTTAAATACTTGTATCTATAAAAAAGAACGTTAAACATAAAAATATAATTTATATATATATATATATATATATAGGGTGATTGAAAAATAACTCCCCATTTTAAAATATTTATTTACTATAATTTTTGCAATCTATTGACATGCGATGAAAGCGTTTAGCATAAGGTTTTATTCAAAATTCAATATAGGCACCAGATTTCGCTACCAGCTCCTCGAGTCGCCTAGGAATCGAGTCAAGTGATTTCACCAGGAACTTTTGTGGTATGGAGGACATAACTTCCTGTATTCCCCCTTCAAGTTCTTCCAAAGTCTTGGTTTGGCATAGTAGACTTGTTCCTTTAACCAATTCCAAAGAACCACTCATACATAAAATAGGGATTTATATTACAATCACCCTAAATATATATGTATATATAATGTAAGTCTATTTAAATTCGGTGGGTGAAAAAATTGGATAGCACAATTTTCAAATAAATTGGCATCCGAGGAAAAATGCAAAAAGAAAAATGAAAACATCAGAAACCTCCGAACTGGGCGAAAGAAATCGTCCAATAAATTAAATCTCTATTACAAAACAAAACAAAACAAAACACATATATATATATATATATATATATATATATATATATATATATATATATATATATATATATATATATATCAAGAATAATTTTAGGGTAAGTTAAACAATTAGGTCATATACAAACACTTACGAACAATGTTTCCCTAATTGACTCTCAAGTTAGATTTCATTTAAACACTAATAATTTTAATATAAACCTGTGTTCTCAAGATACGATTAATAACGATACCATGAACATATTCTAAAGAAATTAAATGTACCACAATTATCAAAATGGATGAGATAACTATAAAGAAGATAATATATAGACATATTAAACCAGTAGAGAAAATGCACATCAGATTTATTATCTATTATCGAAAATATTATTCAATATAAAAGTAATCTAATTATCAATCCCTTTCATGAGACTAATGTTATCTATTTTGTCTAATTGCACATTACTTCTCTGTAAACAAAACGCAATATAAGTCTTTATGTGTTTATACAACAACCACTCTTTCGCTGAGAATTAAATAACACAGGGCCCTTTCAAAGGACTATATATATATATATACATACATATATATATATATATATATATATATATATATGTATGTATGTATGTGTGTGTTTCTTAATATATTTACACACTTTCTTTCACACACACACACACACATATATACACACACACACACACATATATATTATATATATTTCTATATGTGTGTGTTCTTTCTATTCTTTTACACACATATACACACACACACAAATATATATATATTTTTATATATATATATATATATTTATGTATGTATGTGTGTGTGTCTTTATATACACCTTTCACACACACACACCGTATACACACACATATATATATATATATGTCTTCTGTCTTTGTGTGTTCTTTATATACACACACACACACACACACACACACACACCTTCTTTCTATACATATATTATTTATATTCTATATATATATATATATATATATATATATATATATATATATATATATATATATATATATATATATATATATATATATATATATATATATATATATATATATATTTATATATCCGATGGCTTACAGGTTTAATTCTGACTGGTAAAATTGATAGGGTTTCTATCATGGTTAAAAACATTCGGTTGTCTAATCGCACTGATGAGCTTCGAAACAGGCGTGTATACGAACGACATTATAGATAGATAGGTATGGCTTGTTTTGTTTTACGTCATATCAACCTCAATGGCTTATTTCATGCAGACAAGTTTTTTATTGCTGGTAATATTTTTTTTCAAAATGTGTTGCTGGTAATTTGTTTTCAAAAATGTATTGCTGCTAATATTTTTTTTTAAATGTATTGCTGCTAATATTTTTTTAAAAAAATGTATTGTTGGTAATATTTTTTCAGAAATGTATTGCTGGTAATATTTTTTCAGAAATGTATTGCTGGTAATATTTTTTCAGAAATGTATTGCTGGTAATATTTTTTTTTTAAATGTATTGCTTGTAATGTATGTTTGCTAAACATGTAAGGCTGGTAATAATGTATTGCTGGCAATAATTTCCTTCAAAAATTTATTGCTAGTAATAATAGTTTTACAAAGTATTTCTGGCATTAAAACATATTTTTACACTTTCATAGCGTTTTCACCCCAGTTTGGAGGTTAACTATTTACCCATATCTGGGAACTTAACAGGTGCTACCACCCTGGGTCAGGACCTTTTTTATCGTCTTACCCAGAATGATGATGTAGTTTATCCTCATACCCAGGACACTGTAAATATATATATATATATATATATATAATGTTGCCGACGTCTGCTCAGACATATCTTGTATTTGTTCAGCACCCTCAGATCTCACCTGTGATTTATACTGCAATTAATGAGAGAGAGAGAGAGAGAGAGAGGGGGGGAGAGAGAGAAAGAGAGAGCGTTACATAACTTGATGACTTTTGATTCGCGCTAGCACAAATATCGACGGATCCCAAAGAGTTCCGTCTACCCAATTTCATTTGCAAGCCTTGGGTCAACCCGTGGTATGGTTTTCAGGAACTTTCCAGAAGTGCTACAAGCCTCCTCTAGAACGATAGTCTCAAATCGATATATATATATATATATATATATATATATATATATATATATATAGGCCTGTATCACAGCTCATCAGTGCGACGAGACAACCGAATGCTTCAAGACGAGACGAAAAATATAATGCTAATCGAAATATGACGCTACCTGAATTTTACCAAAAACAAAATAATTTCCATGCCTGATGATGACTGGACGTACAGGTCGAAAATACTTGCGTATTTAAGGAAACCTAATACATTTAGAAAAAAAACACATATCATAACATTCATCGAGTGTTGGTAGGTTAATAGATGTTTACAATTTAGTTTGCGAAGGGATATCGCCATTTTATATCATTAACTTTACTAATTTACTTTTTGTATGAATAATTCATTGTAATATAAATTGAACTGCACCATATTATATATATATATATATATATATATATATATATATATATATATATATATATATATATATATATCAGACAAACCTTGTCAGTTCTCTTTAATCTGATAGCACATATCATCAGTAATGCTTTCTAGCCGTTTGTTCATTAGCAGTTACGGCTCATTCAACATCATAACACCTCCCCACGATTACCTAGCCTATATGGATCGGGATTCGTCAGCTACAACTTTCCTTATTTTGTATCACACAATCAAACTTGCTTGGATTAATTTTGTGGCCTAAATATATATATATATATATATATATATATATATATATATATATATATATATATATATATATATACATACAATAGGAAGTTTAAATTCCTATTGTATGTAATTTATATGCTCTGTTATAATAAATACATTGAGCTCTCTTTGTGAATCAGTTTTCATATTTTATATTAATAGAATTCACTTGGATTATATACCAACGGGTTATTACCTATATACAAGGTGACCAAAAAAACGGCAAGTTTTGAAGTGCGTATTGCCAGACATGAGCAAGTAGCAACACTGCGAGACAGTGACCTTGAGCAAGTAAACATTTCTCCATTTTAGTAACCATGGATCAATGGAACGGACAACAGCGTGCGTTAGCCATAAAAATGTTTTTATAAAAACGGTGAGAGTTTGAGAGCTGCACAGAGGGAGTTCCGACGTTTTTACAACTTAGGACGTCATGGTGCTATTCCATCAAAACACGCGATAAAATGTTGGATTAATAACTTTGAAGAGACTGGATCTGCCAGAGAATTCAAGATGAAATTCACAGTATCCCAGCTGAGATGTTGCAACAGTCAATGAGGAATCTCAACAGCAGATTTCAAGAATGCATTCGTACAGAAGGACGTCATCTACAGGACGTAATTTTTAAAAAACGAAAATTCCATCATTGTTTCTTAAATGGCATGGTTTTAATTACTATGAATAAAATATTTTTCTTCCATCACTCTTGGTTTTATTGGATTGTTAAAAAGTTCCCGTTTTTTTGGGTCACCCTGTATATATATATACATATATATATATATTGGGGGGGGTCACCCTGTTTATATATATATATATATTGGGGGTCACCCTGTTTATATATATATATATATATGTTAGAAGTCACCCTATTTATATATATATATATATTTTTTTTTGTGGGGTCACCCTGTTTATATATATATATATATATATATATATATATATATATATATATATATAGTCACCCAGTTTATATATATATATATATATATATATATATATATATATATTAAGTCACCCTGTTTATATATATATATATATATATATATATATATATATATATATATATATATATATATATATATATAGTGCCAATTTAAGATTCAGTTTTAAATAAAATTGCTGGTTTTTCAGTGGTTTTTGCTGATGGGGCATTTACTGAAAGCAAGCTTTGTGCTAAGAGTGCTCAATATCGAAGATAGAGATAGAACGTTAATAGAATTAATTAGAAAAATTTTATTTAACTTAACTCATGTTTACTTCGTGGATATCGATATAATGGTTCATCGGAACAAAGTTAAACTGCAGCTATTTTCTGTAAGGATGAATGGTATGCCAATGTCAGCAGTTTAACTCTGTTCGAACAGGGGCTTATATCTATATGCCCACGAAACTCCGAAGTAAACATGCGTTTTCATGATATATATATATATATATATATATATATATATGCAAAAATATATTGTTAAATATAACAGACAACGAATGTTTATTATGTTTGATCATGAGCCGTTGTAGGCTTCTTAGGCTTTAGTTTCGGGAAAATAAAGACAAAACTGTCCAACATTTAGATATTTTTTATTTATCTAAGCTTTCGGCTCACGTAAGCCATCATCGGAGTGGTTATATAGACATATTATAATCTCCTTAATGTTCATTATGGAAGACATCGTAGTTTTTTCATTTTTTCTTTTTTTCCAAGTCCTTTCAGTTTCATCCAAGATCATCTTCAGGAATGAATTGCTAAGACAAAAATAAATTAATGCAATTGATACTTGTGATTTTTTTGTAAATGCGCATGAAACGCGTTCTGTTATAATTATGAATACGTATGAACGCTCTCCGTTATAGAGAATTTATCTCGAGTAAAAAGACATCCTTTAGGCTTGTCTTCGAAGAATCAAGGAACAGCCTCTAACTTTAACTTAATCCACTCCTAAAGATGATCTTCGATGAGATTGAAAGTACTTGGGTAAATAAAAGTAATGGAGAAAAAAACTACGACACCATCCTCAATGAATTTAATGTCAATATTAAGAAGTTGGTCCGAGAATTCGAGAGGATTAAAATAAAAGTAAATAGGCATAATACATCCAGATTATTCAACCAAACATGCTTGAATGAAGATATGCTGCCTAAATATACATCCATATATATATATATATATATGTGTGTGTGTGTGTGTGTGTGTGTGTGTGTGTGTGTGTGTGTGTGTGTGTGTGTGTGTGCAGGCGCGCGAACCCTCCTGCGCCTGGACGAAGCCAAAGAATTCAGCGGGCAAAATGTTATTTATATGAAAACCGTAATGATAAGGTCAACAGTTTGAAGCAATTCGCGTATCAGCAGAAGAATTTCATTTATTTTCTTATTACAGGATAATGATCTATTCTTTAATATAAAACATAGTTTATTCATTTATCGGTCACGCAGTCTGATTTCCCCATCTGAATAATGATATATTCTGTTGTTACTGTAACGGGACGCCTTAGTCAACGCCGATGACCAAAGATACCGTATCACACCATAACAACGAAATATCTCATTAGTAAGTAGGCAAGAACAAGCTTCTTATATATAGCTTCTTTTCTTTTCTCTTTTTCATATTCATTCATTGTAAGTTTATTCCTAAATATGCTCAATTCAGATAAGAGCACCCGTCAGTTAGATACCCACACATTTCTTTAAAGCGGATTTCAGGGTCAATTTTTGAGATGCCCGAAATAGGATGTGCCAAGAGAGACTGAGCAATTGTTCTTACAAATCAGCGTACATTTGGTATTCCCACTTTAAACATGGCCTTGTGTCATATTTCGTTCGTATGAGTAGATATTTTTATTTTTAATGATTTAAAAAGTGGAATTCTGTCCTACATACGACTACAGAATTAATTATATAAATAAATAAAAAAAGATACTAGATTACTAATGTGGAAAATTTAACCAACGCAAGTGAAAAATTACTTAAATTCCGCCGTCATATTCTATTCTGCGAGAGACAGGTATCATTATTTCACAGTGTAAATTGATAGATGTAACAGTAAATTCTATGCTAACAGATATAATATAATAAGTTCGATGCTAACAGTTTCTTCTATGGCATTTCTCGCTTGTGGAACTCTCTTTCGGATTCTTGCTACTGATTTGAATGGTATCAATGCTATTTTTCCCCTTTCCACGTATTACCCAAAATTTTAATTCCAAAATATGTTTACTAATCTGAAGACCAACAAAGATGGCTTCCTTTATCTTTGCTCCACTTATTCTGGAAAATTAATTCTTATCTCACGTACCTGAGTGTCGCTTTTGTTCTCATTACAGCCTTCCTAAAATTGTTCGTAAGACCAATCTTGATGTGAAGAGACGGCAACAAAGTTTTCTTTGACTCAACTGGTGGTGATTGCTAAACATTTTTCCTCTCAAGTTCCACTGATTGACGTAATGGACAATTTCTCTTGATGTAATGAGAACTTGTCTCGGTTTTTCCATTCACAAAAGAAAACATAAAAGTACTTGGTATATCCACCTTGTAGTCCTAGCAAGAAGTTCTTTTGATCAAAATTGATACGTCTCAGTGGTTGTTTCATATTGTCATAAGTTTCTTTCATGCTGTCTGCTTGAGCAACTGAGATTGAAGATAAAATATCACCATTTTGTAACAAGACAGCTTTGAGACTTGTCCTCGAGGAAGCAATGAACGGCCTCCATTCCTCTGGGTTGTAACTGATGTTAAGTGATTGCATAAGATCAATGATATCATTGCAGTACACCAAATCTATTTCCATAGGGAAAAATAAAAATGGGATTAGATCCTTGTGATGATCACCGAAATGGGAAACCCGTAGATCACCAGCTTATAGATTCCCCTGCTGTAACCTGGAACCTAACATTTCTATTTTAGAAGTTCCAAATCTCTTACTAAGTCACTCTGATTTATGAGGTGTTGTTCAGAGACGGATGTGGGACAATAATCTTGGTCATATGAAGTTGATTTTTCAAGGTCTGAGGTTTCATCATCTGACTCAATTTCATAGGATTCTCTCTCTCTCTCTCTCTCTCTCTCTCTCTCTCTCTCTCTCTCAAATATGAGCACTGCAAAAGGCATAGATTTTTTTCTTCCTGGTTAGCCATTGACTGAGATTTATTGCACATGTATTATGGCATATGTGTGGTGTCCACTTCTTGTCTTGCTCTCCAATTTTGCACCTAAAATATACTAGATAATTATTTCTCGCAACAGGTATTATACTTCGCTTCCTGACACTCATAGGAGAAGTTATCGATCGTGTTCAGACATTCATGGGACATTTTTTTACAGGTCAGTTAAATGTGTGAAAATACGAGTAATAATAATTATTTTATTAGGAGAATAATTATATATAATAAGGTTATTAGGGAAATAATAATTAATCTGGCAAGGAGAACATTTTTGATGAAATATTCATATAACACTAGGATTGTATCTTGAAATCTTGAACCAATCGACAATTTTGGATATCATTCTTATTTTCAGTGCCCCAAAATTAGCTAAGACTGGCTATTTTCGATTGTGAAGTTTTCATGTAAATCAGTGTTTAATTTTGAACTTTTCATCCTTTAAATCATTTTCCATTCCCGCTTTTATTACCAGCCGTTTATCAAATATTGAGGACAATTCCGATTTCCAGTTATTATGACCCACTCCCCTTTATTAAGGAACCTAAGAATAAATATGTATATTGTTAATCTTTTTCTTTTTATTCTTCTACGTAATTCCTTCTTTCTTTCCTTCTTTCTTTTTCTTTCTTTTCATTCTTCTACCTAATTCTTTATTTCCTTCTTCATTCCATCTTTCATTTTCTTTCTTTCTTTCCTTCTTTCTTTTTCCTTTCTTTCCTTCTTTCTTTTTCCTTTCTTTCCTTCTTTCTTTTTCCTTCTTTCTTTTTATTCTTCTACTTAATTCTTTCCTTCTTTCTTTTCTTTCTTTCCTTCTTTCTTCCTTCTTTCTTTCCATTCTTTCTTTCCTTTTTTTTCTTCTTTCTTTTTCTTCTTTTACTTAATCCTTTCTTTCTTTTTTCTTTCTTTCATTCTTTCTTTTTTCTTCTTTCTTTTTCTTCTTTTAGTTAATCCTTTCTTTCCTTCTTTCTTTTTTCTTTCTTTCTTTTTTCTTCTTTCTTTTTCTTCTTTTACTTAATTCTTTCTTTTCTTCTTTCTTTTTTCTTTCTTTCCTTCTTTCTTTTCTTTTCTGTCTTTTTATTCATCTACTTAATTCCTTCCTTCTTTCTTTTTCTTTCTTTTTCCCTTCTTTCATTTTATTCTTCTAGTTAATTGTTTTTTCTTTTTTCTTTTGTTCCTTCTTTGTCTTTCTTTTTTCCTTCTTTTTCTTTCTTTCCTTCTTTCTTTCCTTCTTTCTTTTTCCTTCTTTCTTTTTATTCTTCTACTTAATTCTTTCTTTCTTTCCTTCTTTTATCTTTCTTTTCTTCGTCCTTTTTCTTTCTTTTCTTTCTTTCTTTCTTTCTTTTTCTTTCTTTCTTTTTATTCTTCTTCTTAATTCCTTACTTCTTTCTTTTTTTTTTTTTTTTTTCCCTGCTTTCATTTTATTCTTCTACGTAATTCTTTCTTTCTTTTCTTCTTTCTTTTTTCTTTTTTACCGCGCTTTCTTCAATAGTATGTATGTGAGTGTTCAGGTAGTTGTCTCACACTCTCTCTCTCTCTCTCTCTCTCTCTCTCTCTCTCTCTCTCTCTCACACACACACACACACACACGCACACACACGACAACTGTTGTTTAGATTTTCTCTTTCTTCTTTTTGCTGATTGCTTTCGCCCAACCTGTTTCACTATTTGTACTTCTTTCCTTGCTTCCCTCCTTCCACAACATACCACATCTCTCTCACCCCCTGCCCTCGCTCTCTCGCTCTTTTCCCTCTCTTCCGTCCTCCCCGCCGTCTGTACACTCCACCGTAATTCTTCAACTTACATTAAGTGTACCTTTGAACTTAAACGCTCGGTAATGCTTTAATTTTTCAATTAATTTTCGCTAATTTAAATGTTCAGACAAATTCAGACAATTATCGACATGAAGATGACTGGAAGCTGTCATTAGGAGATGATAATAACAATAATAATAATATTAATAATAATAATAATAATAATCCGTCTTTGCAAGCTTGGAAATGTTTGCAAAAACTGAAGACGTGACAAAATGGCTGCGATTTTACATTGAAAACTGTCAAAATTTTGGATTTGAGCGTGCAGGCAAACATTGGTGGACTGGGTCGAAAATCTCTACCGGGAAAACTTGTAAAAGGGCCCAATCAAAAGGACCCACTTAATCCCAAAACGTAGTCAAAGGAACAAAGGAATCAAATAAGAAATTATATCATCAAAGGAGCCTTATTTAAATTTTCCCAGCATCTAGCAATAGATGCATCTTTTTTTTTCTTTTTTTCTTTTTTTAGCTTTTATTTTTCTCGTTTAATTCTAAAGTGATGGACTGTTATATTCCGTGCTAATAGAAATATATACTTGAAAAACACGGTGGATAAAATAAGTAAAGGTTTATTGTAAAAAAAAACAGTACAATAAGAATAAAGGTAACAATTATGCACAAGGTTGTTGCAAGTCAATCCAGTAGTGAGTGTTACTATTGGAAGGTCGGTAGTCCTCGCGTAAGTTTGAATCGTACTCAACCGATCCCAACTAGGCAATATTTACTAGCCCCCACCCCACCACCACGAGGGTAGATGTGGCACAAAGCCGGGTTTAACGTGGGTCATCCGAGCCCATAGGCTCGGCCAAAATTTCCCCGTAGAACCCGCTTAAACGGGTTCAGGTCTGTCTATCTACCTGGACAAGACTCTGCCCTTCGTCATAGCCTCGTCCGGGTTCCTCCCTGCTCGAAGGCAGAGAGTTCGACTGCACAGCTGGAACAGATCCCAGCTAGTAATATTTACCAACCTACCCACAGGGAAGGATGTGGCACAAGGCCGAATTTGATGTGGGGTAATCCGAGCCCATAGTCTCGGCCAAAAATTCCCCGTAACCCCACATAAACGAGTTCGGGTCTGTCTACCTCCCCGGGTGAGACTCTGCCGTTCAGCATAGCCTCGTCCGGGTTCCTCTCTGCCTTCGGGCAGTGAGTTCGACAACAGCTAAGAGCTGAGTAACAGATCCCAGCTAGTCTCCGTAGTCCGTTGTCTTATAGTTACATATAGGTAGTTACTACTTATAGTGTAGTCACTCATAGGGATGACATTACATCATGGACCATTACTTTGGAGCCCCCCACCCCACCAGGAAATTTCCCGGTATCCCGGTGGATCAGTCCGCCATTGTAGAAAAAAATGATATATTCATAAACTGGACAGAGTCACCGATAATTTTTTTTTTATGGGACATGAAGATTCATTGAACATTCACCGTATAATTGTTCTCAGCAACGGAATGTCAGTTTATTATCTTCTTCATGTTGCTTGTCTGTTCATTACAGAACATTCGAGAAAGAAGGACAAACAATTGAGAATTACACTGAATTTTTTTAGGGGGGGGGTGAATTTTTTTAGCTATTGTCGAAAATTTCTTCGACTCAAGGGTAGTCAAAGTCGGTTTGGCAGTAAGTGTTGCGAAACACGCCTAGTCCCGCGACCCAAATTTAAACGGATCAAATAATAAAGAAAAGAGCGCGCAAAATGATTCTGTTCGCGTAATGTCCTTCTCAAAAAATAAAAGATAGAGAAAAGGAAGCGAAGGCAGACCTTAAATAACAAATAGCAGACCTGCGCATCCACCCTTTCTAGTAAGAAAACAAATCAAGCAGCCTCGATTTGATAAAACAGAATCCGTCAACCACTCAGTTTCCACGTCCGACAGCCGCTCCATAAGCGCAGGTAATTTCTCTTATTTTTCCACACTATTGGATTATTAGTAAATTGCATTCTTTATTATTTATCTTTCAAATATTTTAGCAACAATAATAATAAAAAATGTTATCATTTATTTAATGATAATTTGATCGGAAATATTAATATGATTGTAAATAAAGTGGGGGATCAATTTTCTATTGTTTTCGACTATTAAACTGATCACCCATTAATTACTACATAGTAATGAAATATAATTCATTTTTGACATCATGAGTAAACTAATATTAATATGATTGTAAATAAAGTGGGGGATCAATTTTCTATTGTTTTCTAGTATTAAACTGATCCCCCATTAATTACTACATAGTAAGGAAATATAATTCATTTTTGACAGCGTGGGTAAACTAATATTAATATGATTCTAAATAAAGTGGGGGATCAATTTTCTATTGCTTCTAAGTATTAAACTGATCCCCAATTAATTATCACATATTAATAAAATATACTTTTATTTTTGACAGCATGGGTAAATTTAATATTAATATGATATACATAAAGTGGGGGATAAATTTCCTATTGCTTTTAAGTATTAAACTGATCCCCATTAATTACTACATGTTAACAAAATATATTGTTATTTTGCTGCATATTAATAAAATAATTGGAAAGGCATATTTAACGGTTCACATGTGAAGACCTCCTAATAATATTCTAAAATAGAAGGTCTGTCTGAAAAGTAACGGGACTGAATGTGCTGTGTGAGCTATGGGCATTGTTTACAATGAGTTCATGCCACAGGGCCTGACGATCAATCAGCAATTCTACAAAGAGATTCTGGGACGTTTATTTCGCTTAGTGCGTTAGATGAGACGAGAATTGTGACAGGACAAATAGTGGCTGCTTTACTACGACAATGCAGCTGTTCACAACGCTCTAAGCATGCGGCAGTTCCTAGCCGTACTGGAAACAACCTCCCTATTCATCTGATCTTGCTTCGTATGACTTTTTTCTTTTCCCCAAGCTCAAGGGGATCATTAGAGCTGAGGGGCATCCAAGAAGAATTCTTCCGGGAGGGCATAGAAGTGTAGCAAAGAAGAATGGAAAAGTGCATTAAACTCGAGGAGGATTACTTTGAAGAGGAAACTATATAGTTTGTTGTTTGGAATTGAAATAAATTGTTTATGACACCAGTCCCGTTACGTACATCTCACTCGATTTTTTATAGAGCCATTTCGCTTTTTATAAAGCCATTTCGCTTTTTATAAAGCCATTTCGTTTTTTTATAAACGAATTGTGCCATTATAAATGTATTTCGCTTTTTATAAAGGCGCTTCACTTCTTACAGATGTATCTCACTTTTCATAAAGGCATTTCACTTTTTAAAGGGCATTTCGCTTTTTAAAAAGGAATTCGCCATTATAAAAGTATTTCGTTTTTTATAAAGGTATTTCACTTTTCATAAAGACATTTCGCTTTTTGTAAAGGCATCTTACTTTTTATAAAGGCATCTTACTTTTTATAAAGGCATTTTGCTTTTTATGATGGAATTTCGCTTTTATAAATGCACTTCACTTTTTATAAAGGCATTTCGCTTTTTATAAGTATTTCCATTGCCACCATTTTTAACCCAACTATCACCATCATGGTTTTAAAATGAATACCGCAATGCCTATGCTTTCTTTTGCTGGTGTCGGTGTTGTTGCCCTTTAGCAGCGATGTCAGTTACAATTTTAGTATTTCCTCCTCCTCCTCCTCCTCCTCCTCATCATCATCATCATCATCATCATTAGTCTCCTGACCGTTTACGGTCGTAGGGTTGTTGTACAGCCGAACATCTCACCAGTTCCCGCCACCTATCTGGTCTGAAAGCAGAAGTATGTATTCATGCGTAACGTGTCTTGGGCGTGTAGGCAGAGCCCATCCTACTTAAAAGCTCGCCCCGTTCGCGGACATGTCGCCGTCTATTCCTCCGCTCTGGCCGTTTATTTCAGTCTAGGAAGCACTCCCTCACCAGAGATGGAGTATCATCACCGCACTGCATGCATCCATAGCAATATACAGTCTAATCTATCACACAACAAGCAGGTCCATCCCCCTTTTGACAGATCTTGTTCATAATGCTACTGAATGTCAAAGCCAATCTCCTCAAGAGAAAAGCCTGGTGGGGAAATCGGTTTAGTCACCGATGACCCGACCATATAGCAGATAGTACTGGGCCAGATTTTACCAATAACATTTGTAGAGTTGCCTGACAAAGTAGTACTTGAACCGTGCCGTCAAAATGACAACGTACAAAGTTTGTCTGAAACGTAATGGGATATCCTCTACCTTTACAAGAGGGAGAGCAGGCCGAAAATGGAATACAGATAACATATATGAACGGGAGCTGCCCAGTCTTCACTTTCCAGTTCCATAGAACCCAAAAGCGTCCTTGTGGCTGACAAATTATTTTCCACCAGACAATTCCTTACCTACATGTGAAACGTCACAAGCCCCTCACTGTTCCATCGCTATTTCCATGGAAAGTGCTCAGACGAACTACATTCCTTAGTTTCACCAATTCTAACCTTCACGGCTAAGACACGCCATCCCACGTACATTTTAGCGTACCACCCTCATTCCTTTCGTATTCCATTGGTGAGATGTAAATTCCACTCAAGCAGTTTTTGCGAACAGCTGTTCTGTCAAACCGACTCCCAAGAGGGTGTTTTCCCGATCATTACAATGCTGGCTGGTTCAGGTCTAGGATTAACTTCCCCACATATACACATAAACCGTGCCTTTTACACTGTAACCATCTACCCCGTGTGGCGCCCATGTATTGTACAGAGTGAACACCACTGTGAAAAATAAAGTATTTGAAAGACTTTTCGAGAGCTGTTGAATTATGCCGTCCTGGTATCTGCCCACAACCCCCTGATATATTTATAGACTCGAGATCTTGCGTACGAATAGACCTCTCCACTAAACCCCATAAATGTTCGATTGAGTTCATATCGGGCCAACGTGGTGACCGCACCGTTCATCAGATGTTTTCAGAAGGCTCCTCAAACTAATTCTCGGCCTCGAAAATATGGTGAACATCCGGAAGGAATAGCCTATTGTTGTTAGGATATATTCCAGGTAATGATATATTTAGGCGAACCGGCGAACTGGCTCAATACCATTATCGAACCACCACCAGCCTCCGTGTTGGTTGTTTACAACTGGGGTTCTATGGTCCTATGGCAGGTTTCAGATATCGTCCGCCATACTTGGACCCTATTATCAGTCCTTAAAAGTTTCCTAGTATTGTGTAGGATCCCACTCTGGTCTGGTGAGCTGGAGAGATGCTAAGCTATGTCGTCTCGATAGCTGTCGAGAGCTGCTTGATATTTATAGGCTGAGGACCTTACGTGTGAACTGACCTCACCCCCAAGTACCACAAAATGGTCTTATTTGGGGAGAATAGTGTATCCCCTTTTGTTTTTCCTCATCGTTATTAGGCTACACAGAGTTTGTGTATATGTGCAAATGTTCGCAGTCAGTGACGTACTTGGCCTACCAAACTAAACACGTGGCACCTTATGGCACCATCAACAATCTGTACGATGCCATGTTTCCTTGGCTACTAGGTCACATTTGAGTCCTATCATCAGACCGGAACAGTTCTAACCGTGACTCATCGTAACACGTCACACACAGCCAGTCTTTCCGGCTCCAATTGGAGTCATCAGGAACCCAGTTGCGACGCTGTTTCTGGTGTCGTCGAGTTAACAGATGCGTTCTTGTGGCTCTTTTGCCCTCTCACTGGTCCATGAAAACTAAAAAGAACGCTGAATTGACCTACTGTATATACGCCTGGTATCTGCTGCGTTGAATATACATGCAGTCTTAGATAATTCTTTTCTCGGGTCACGATCAATAAGGGTTCATAGTTTGGCCATTGCGCTGTCCACAGGAAGCGGTATTCCCTCCCATCAAGTATTCTCGGTCCACAAGTGACACCGCAGATTGACGGTTGTCAAGTGTCACTACAATTTCCGAAATAGAATGCCCCCACCATCTGGAACTCACTGCAATACCGCGTTCAAGCTTTTCATGAATTGAATGCCACCTCTGCCTGACACACATGATTTGAACTCCAGCAATTCAGCCTACGTAGCGTTCACCTTGGGCTTACCAGATATTAGAGCATAACTGATAAAGTTATGGGTATTTCTATGACGTCAAAGTACGGTAGCGCCATCTACCATGACCTTTTCAGAATGCCATACCTTAACTTTTGTCACGTCAGGGTATTCTAAATACTGACAAGTCTATTGTTAAAGAAAAATGTTGATATTTAATCTACGTCTGTTTACTTTAACTGTATGTTCGTTTCCTCTTAGGTTACCGTACCTTCTTCTTGTAAACAACATATTCTTCTTTTATGTAACCTATCCTTTCAGGACTGGCGATCATGGCCCTCCACAATTGCCGGTCCTTTGGAGCTCTTAATAAATTTTGTCTTTTTTGTTATCTTACCTATATTCTTATTTACACTGTTTGCATTCTGACTATTGTCCTCATCTTTGTTATTGTTATCACATCGTTTTACATTCACCAGGTGCATATCGCTCCAGGTAACCTACCGGTAATTCTGAACTTAACACTTTATTTAATCTACGGTGACACACTGTTCTCGTTTCACTGCTCATGTCTAGGGATATCCTGTCTAGTTCTTAGTTTTAGTACTGCTTAGTTATTGCTCGCCCAGGGATTGAACTGACAATTATTGTGTCACCAAATTCACGAACCAACGCTTTAATGCATTAGGTTATTGTCCTTTGGGACAATTCTCTGTGGTGAATTTGGAGTCTTAAATAATTAAGATATCGGTGTATATAACTAATATATAATACTAAAAAAAAGAATTGTCACTATTGGAAACTATCCGTTTTATCATTCTTAAGATGCTGTTGCATATGCGTGAAACAAAGGATAACGGTTATCAACTATCTAAACCGTCCTTGCTACATTGATAACAAACATACATGTCTTCACCACATTGTCAAACGACAGCCACTGGATTTGGATATACACATATATACATTTATTTTCTCCAGAATACTCCTTCTCTCTCTCTCTCTCTCTCTCTCTCTCTCTCGATATATATATATATATATATATATATATATATATATATATATTGTACCTATGAACACTAATGGGCATGTCCCAAACCTCATAAATACGTTGGACACTGTTGTAAGTGGGGGTAATATGCTTTCTGAATAGTCCACCACCACCAGTAGTTTAACAACTTCACGCCGCTGGCGAGTATTGTATTTTGTTGATGTTATAAAAGATTACGATTTCATTTCCAATCTCCGTTTTGTTATTCCTCATTCAGTAACCCTTTCTAGGTTACAAATAATATATATATATATATATATATATATATATATATATATATATATATATATATATATATATAATATATATATATATATTGTATATATATATATATATATATATATATATATATATATATATAACGTGAGGACTTTTAAACGTAAACTCTTGAAACGTCAACTTTCACCTTATCCTTTTGTAATATTGTGTTATATAAAGATTTATTTATCAACGCTCTGGGCGTTTTCTTTTAATCAGTACATAAGTCTAATGTATACCGAAATCAATTATATCGATATATGGTCGGAACGGATGTCGTCTGAAGATAAACAACTCCTCCATAACAGATAACCTTCCTAAACTACCATAGGTTTTTAACTGGTAGTCATTCTTCACTTAGAAAACTGCAGCAACACAGTTTTCCCCCTCTTTATCGGGCCTCGCACCGAACTAAGCTCATCTTATTCGCCATCAGCGATTAAAATAGCTTACCAGACGAGCTAACTCCAAGCCCCGCGAGGTTACTTTCATTAATATCGGTGAAGAATTGAATCACTTCTGGTTAATGAAACGACAGACAAAAACCGGAGAACCAAATTAGCGTCATTCTTTATTTTTCTGCCGCAGAAGACACGTACATGAACCCGACAAATCTATTATGTGGGTCGGCTATCAGCTTAGAACCCGCCCCGCACCGGGCCCACCCGTTGGGAAGGTTACAATGTCTCGAATAACACGTGCCCTTCAAGGGGAGGGTCGATTTAAAAGCGGTTTTAGTTACATGTCGGTCTGTCGATGTACCGGGTGGATGAGGATAGATTGTAAGGATTGAGCCTTGGAATGGGGACAGAGAGGAGCTTTATGCAATTACCTGAGATTTTAAGGTCGTTATTCGCTTCTCTGGTCAGCACATCTCTCTCTACCTCCCTCTCTCTTTCTCTCTCTCCCTCTTTCTCTCATTTTCTTTTTCTCGTGATTTCCCCTCCCTCTCACACTTACTTTCATTTCCTTTCACGATTTCCTCTCAAATTTACTCCTATCCAATTACCCCCTCTCTCGTCCTCTCTTTCTTTCGCTCTCTCTCTCTCTCTCTCTCTCTCTCTCTCTCTCTCTCCATTTACTCTCTCTTCTCTCCCACTTATTTAAATATGCTTCTTGCCGTTTACAAATGACTTCTACGCTTCTCTGCGCCAACTAACCCTTTTAATAACTCCTACTCAAGTAATCCTATTACATAATTATTTTAATTTCTCTTCTTCCCTCCGCACTATCTCTCACTTTCTTCTTCTCTTTTGTTCCTCTCTCTCTCTCTCTCTCTCTCTCTCTATTATTCTTTTTTGCATATTTTATATATATATATATATATATATATATATATATATATATATATATATATATATATATATATATATATGCATCTTTAGTTATATAAATAACACTCAACATATTTCAATGTATATATTTTCGCTTCCAATTTGGTTTGTGACTTTCTACCGATTTATCTATCTTTATAAGTCCGTTCATATCTATCTATCCATATCAGTCTCTTAATATATATCAGAATCAGCCGGTTAATATCTATCTATCTATTTATCTGTATCCATCTGTTCTTATCTCTCTGCATCAGCCTGTTCATATCTATTTGTATCAGTCTGTTCATATCTATCTATCTATCTATCTATCTATCTATCTATCTGTATTAGTCTGTTCATATCTACCTATCTATCTGTATCAGTCTGTTCATATCTATCGGCACCAGTATGTTCATATCTATCTATCTATCTATCTATCTATCTATCTATCTATCTATCTATCTATCTGTAATAGTCTGTTCATATCTATCTACCCATCTGTAATAGTCTGTTCATATCTATCTATCTGCATCAGTATGTTCATATCTATCTATCTATCCATCTGTATTAGTCTGTTCATATCTACCTATCTATCTGCATCAGTATGTTCATATCTATCTATCTATCTATCTATCTATCTGTCTATCTATCTATCTATCTATCTGTAATAGTCTGTTCATATCTATCTACCCATCTGTAATAGTCTGTTCATATCTATCTATCTGCATGTTCATATCTATCTATCCATCTGTATTAGTCATATTGGTTCATATCTATGTATCTATGTATCTTATCTATCTTTATCAGTCTGTTTACATCTATTAACACAGAGATTTATCTATCAGACATTTAAGATTTCTTATTCTATCATAACCTGATATTTCCCTACTTCCTTCCTATCTACCTGTTCTGTCTACCTGTTAACTTTTCATCTTATGTTTCACTCTCTCTCTCTCTCTCAACGCATTTGGTTTTGGTTTTGTATTTGTCAATTGACAGTATAGTAGGGTCAGTTGGGCACCGTCTGTGAGAAAAAGAGCATTTGAAACGTCAACTTTCACCTTATCCTTCTGTAATATTGCGTTATATAAAGATTTATTTATCAACGCTCTGGGCGTTTTCTTTTAATCATTACATAAGTCTAATATACACCGAAATCAATTATATCGATATATGGTCGGAATGGATGTCGTCGTAAGATAAACAACTCGTCCATAAGGGATAACCTTCCTAAACTACCATAGGTTTTTACTAGGCAATTCACTCTGTCAGAAATACATATATATATATATAAAGACATTTTTATGTTTAACATTCTTTTTATAGATACAAATATTTAAGTAAATGCTTTGTTTATAATAAATGGCCTGAATGTCCGAGAAATTTTCATAGAAAATATTCGTCCTCCGACAGGATTCGAACCTGTATCCTATACGGAACCGTCATATAGCCTGATGTGCCTTTTTACCGATTCGGCCACAGATCGTAACTGTTGTTTAATACTGTTTATTATAAACAGAACATTTACTTAAATATTTGTATCTATAAAAAGAATGTACAAACATAAAATGCCTTAAAATACCTATATATATATATATATATATATATAGGTAACTCAAAAATATTTGTTAAAAAATTGCATACAGGATGAAAAAATGCACAAAACAAAATTTTAAATAAAAGACAAAGGATTTTTATATGTAATTTTTTTATTTATTTAAAAATCTTGTTTTTTGCTATCAACGCTGGGCCATAAATTTGCAGTGAAAATCACATTGAGTTGGAAATTCTTACAAAAATCAGATAATTATAGGATTTTAATGAAGCTTTTGGAACTTATTCAGAAATTAATTAAATTATTTTGAAACGTTTCTTTTTCTTTAAATCTTTGTCGAAATATTGTTTTTACATCCATTATCCGGCACTTATTTAATTTTTAAGAATTTTCCAGAAATTCTAGCCCTGTAAATTAAATAAAAAGTTCAATTACCCAGATCGATATACACCTGATGAAGGCAGGAGAACACAACGGCTGAAAACGTTGTGATAGCTACAACAAAGATGAGGACAATAGTTCAGATGTCAGTAGTGTATTAGTTATAAGAACAAGTCCTCCGAGAATATAAATCATCAGCTTTTTTCATCAAACATCTGGTCTGAATCGTAAAATAAAAAAATGCAATTAAACTAAAACATTATCTAATTGGAAAATCTCTTAATTGCTTCAATAAATAAAGTATATTATGGACACTTTTGTCTTAAGAAAAAATGTTTCAATGAATAACGAAGTTTTGCGTCCCGGGTAAGACGATAAACTACATCCGCGTCCTGGGTAAGACGTTAACTACGACCAATAGCATGGCCTCTGATCAGGGGGTTTTGAGGAGCGTGGAACCACCTCTTAATTGCTGGTGTTCCCAGGTCCACCCTGACCCGGGGTGGTAACACCTGTTAGGGTCCCAGCTATGGGCAAATAGTTAACCTCCAAAGTGGGGTCAAAACGCTATGAAAGTGTAAAAATAGGTTTTAATACTTTGTAAAAAAAATTATTACCGGCAATATATTTTTGAAAAAAAAAAGTTACAAACGATACATATTTGATGGGAAAAAAATATTAAAACAATAAAAAATTTGCCGGCATTAAATAACCCATTGAGGTTGATATGCCGTAAAAAAAAAAAAAAAATCAATAATGAATTTTTACAAGAATTGTTTAAATTTTTTTAATTAGAATGATTTATAAACTTTTAAATCTGTTAAAAATTTGTATTAATTTGTATCGACCCAGTGATAGTAATAAAAGCTTTATTTATCAATCATGAATGGAAAAGCTCACTATAATTCAATGAGGACCAGTATTTTAAAAAGAATTTTGAACTTCTTTTATGTGTGTATAAAGATCTCGATTTTGATAGATACGGATGTCTATGCACGAATTATCAAAAAATAAGGGCGGTAATTATAGTAAATTTAAAACTTATTGGTAATTTTCCTCAAAATCGTCTTAGTAAGTAAAACTATAAAGCCAAAATTTTCAATCAAATATTAGAATGCTTAAAATATCTTTAATTTTTAAGATTACTTATAAATGCAAATCTTTCTCAAACTCCCGAAATATACATATCTGCTCAGTGTCGTGTCCTTGCGTAAACAAAGCAATTTCTAAGAAGTGGTGGCTTTTTATTTATTAATATATGTTTATATTTATTAATCCAACAGATTTTATTACTTAAATGTTATTTTTATTCGATACCCATATTTGATTAGACGCTATGTTTATTTATTAGACAGTATATTTATTTATTTTCGTTTACCGATCTGAATATTCGAGAAATCTTATTAAATGCAAATATGTTGTCGGTGAGCGCGCATTTTTCTTTAGTAAAAAAAAAAAATCAGCCACTGTTCAACTTGCTTGATCCTCGACACACAAAATTGTATCATATTAACTTTCTTTTATTCACTGTTATTGCTTTCCTTTCCCCTCCTCTACCCCAACATCCTTGAACTCTTCTTCTTCTTCTTCTTCTTCTTCTTCTTTTTCTTCTTCTTCTTCTTCTTCTTCTTCTTCTTCTATCGTTGTCTTTACTCTCCTTTTTTTCTATCTACCTCTTTCTTGTTTTTGCTTCTCTTTCGTATGTCACGTCTATTTCATTCGTACCGCTAGTTTTTTCACTCTTTCTCCATATCTTGTCTTCTGTTCATATCTATTTCTCACTATCTCACTTCTATATATCTACCCATCAGTATATCCTGTTACATTAATACCAAACTCTTTTCTTTCTTTCTTTTTATCTACCTATATATCTAACTATTATTCAATCCTAGACTCTTTCTTTCTTTCTTTTTATCTATCTATCTATCTATCTATCTATCTACAGGGTGCGATGGGTAAATTGATATAGATCACTTTAAACCATAAATATAGCATAACTTAAAACTACATTATATATATATATATATATGTCTGTGTGTGTGATTGTGTGTGTATGTGTGTCAGTCTGTCATATCTATCTATCGAGGTCTGTTCATATATATCCACATCAAACATTATTTTTTTATTGGATACTCATATTTAAATAGATGCTTCATTTTTTATTTTCGTCTACCGGCCTGAATATTCGAGAAATCAGTTTGCTCATATTTTTCTCAGTGTGTTCATGTCTGTCTACTCCAGTTTGTTTGGATCTATCTATCTATCTATCTATCTATCTATCTATCTATCTATCTATCTATCTATCTATCTATCTATCTCAGTCTGTTCATTATCTATCTATCTATCTATCTATCTATCTATCTATCTATCTATCTCAGTCTGTTCATTATCTATCTATCTATCTATCTATCTATCTCAGTCTGTTCGTTTCCATAAATCTATTCCACCTTGCTCGTTTCTATCTATCTAATAATCTATTTATTTTTCTTCTGTTTCAGCGTGCATTTTTTCCTTTCTCATCTATACTTGACTAACCTTTCCCATCTTTTTTCTCTCTCTCTCTCTTTAGCTCATTTATTTCTATTCATCTCTCTTCCCACCAACCTTAACTTAGCATCCCAACAGCATTCGGAAAGTGATTGAGGCTGAACAAGTTTCCTTATTCTCTTCATTTTGTTGATTAACTTGTTGCATATTCTCACAGCGTCCCTTTTGTCGGTATATTCTCTAATTGTTAAAACTCGTTACCTCCAAAGAAAAGCGGTACCTAAGGTTTAAAATCCATTTTTAAAAAATTGAAAGATCTTTCTTGAAACCTGTATTTTAGTTTTAATTCCAAGCTAACCGATTAAATTTAATATTTCTAACAAGCAAAATACTTTGCTGCATTTCAAATTGAATTTACATTGATTAGATTTTTTATATCGGCAAAATAGCTAAAATCAGCCATATTGACAAACGTGTCAATACAACATAATTCTCTTTATTTAAATAAATCTTTCAAAAATAAAATCTACTTTTCTGTAGGTACCTCCACAGATTCGCTAAAAAGATGAGCATACTAGGATGAAAAAATGTCCCAAATTTAATAAAAAGAGTTTTATCGTCAAAATCATTGTTATTATTAAGAGGAAAATTAAATAGTTTTGGGATTATTAAATTACATTCGAAATTTTGGTTAAAAATCTTTTCTTGTATCAGTAGGGAGAACAAAGTTTAATATCGGAAATTTTAGCGTTTTGGGGTTTGTTTTTTTTGTTTTTTTGTTTTTGTTTTTTTTTGGGGGGGGGCGGTGAAAAAACATTGATTTGAAAATTCTCGTAAAAACCAAATAATTGTCGGATTTTAATAAAACTTATACACAAAAGAATGAAATCATTTTAGAAATGTTTCTATTTTAAGAAATACTAGTAAAAACATTTTATATATAAAAAAATGTTTTTATGCGGTGTTGATACGTTTATCGACAACCTAATGTTTGAGAAATTTATTTAAGGATGCAATAATTATGAATTACGCGATGAAAACAATAAAACCGACTTTTTATTTAATTTCCCAGTAATCTTTGAAATGTAGAATATTTTAAGCATTCTAATATCTTTGGTTTTATAGTCTTACGAAGACGTTTTATACACGCACAAAAAAAAATCAAAATACTTTTTTAATCACTGGAGGGTGTCGCTGAAGTGTAGTAAGCTTTTCTATTTATGATTAGTAAATATAGTTTTTATTTAATTGTTATTAAATACTTGACTTATATAAATTTATTAAAAGATTTAAAAGTTTATGAATTATTCCAATTGAAATTTTAATAAAAGGAAAACATTTCTTGTAAATATTAATCGAAAATATAGTGTCCATGTTATATTTTATTATGAAAAGCATTTAAAAGTATTTCTAATAGTGATGCATAATTAAAAGTGGCCTCCCCTTGTTTTGTTACTCTCCTTTTTGAGAGGGTTATTTCTTTTTACTGGGACTATAAAAGGACACTATACGCGAACCTTGTACTCTCAGCTGAATAAAGCTTTCTTAAAGCCTACACCTGTGTACTTTTGTCATTATAATAATGTCTGAGTTTTATTTCATTTTTTATTTTACGATTCAGAGCAGGATTTCTCTAACTCAGGGTCCTTTTCGACCAACAATAATTGGTGATTTAAATTCTCGGCGGACTTGTTATATATAACAATATACCAATATAAACATTATACACTGCAAAAAAAGAATTTCTCGAAATTTCATAAAATTAAATAAGTGGGGGTTGAACAGTAAATAATTTTACCAAAATTTTCTAAAAGGGAACCTCTCAGAATTAGCTTCATTAGTGAATAAATCCTGAAAGTTTCATTAAAATCCAGCAATTATTTGATTTTTGCAAGAATTTCCAAATCAATGGGTTTTTCACCGAAAAAAAAAGATGCCAAAATTCGCCGTGCAAATTTATGCTCCCGTTTTGAAACCAGAAAAACAAGATTTGTGATCAAAATTTTGAAATCTCTTAAAAAACGTAGAAAAAATAATTTTTGCATAAAAGAATAATTTTCTCTGTCCTCTTAACAATATCGTAAATATTTTGACGATAAAACTTTGGTTTTATTAATTAAGTTTTCATCTACTTTTTAATCATGTATACTTAAGGAATCAGACAGCTGTGTTCGAATTCCAGTCAAATCCGTTACATTCATATACGTGCTAATACCTTAATTAATCCTCTTTATCTCCCCCACACAGCTATTGGTAAATAGCAGGACAGACTGGGTTCTATAGCCTTGGATTGCAACTGGTCTACCGCATAAAGAAATGGCAACCTACTGCGGAAAACAAATCTGCCTCGTCAATCATGGATCGAAAGACACATGATCGCCTAAGCGTGTATCACGCATGGCACATAATTTACTTTATTTATTGATAAATAGCAGGACAGACCGGGTTCTATAGCCTTGGATGGCAACTGGTCTACCGCAGAAAGAAATGGC
Organism: Acanthosepion pharaonis; assembly: GCA_903632075.3. Lineage (NCBI taxonomy): Eukaryota > Metazoa > Mollusca > Cephalopoda > Sepiida > Sepiidae > Acanthosepion > Acanthosepion pharaonis. The sequence goes on along the minus strand of CAHIKZ030005594.1, from coordinate 1,323,497 downwards.
AACCTACTGCGGGAAAATATCTGCCTCGTCAATCATGGATCGAAAGACACATGATCGTTTAAGCGTGTATCACGCATGGAACATAATTGACTTTATTTATGGGTAAATAGCGGGACAAAGCCGGTTCTATAGCCTTGGATTGCAAATGGTCTACTGCAGAAAGAAATGGCAACCTACTTCGGGAAAAATTCTGCCTCGTCAGTCATGTATCAAAAGATAAATGATCTTTGGAGGTACCTAGCTAATAGTAGAAATTAGAAACAAAGTAATAATCCCGGACGAAACTCGGACCAGTATGCAGTTAATCGCCTTCTTTCAGGCTAAAACCAGTTATTGTTCTCCCTTCGTAAACATTACCGCTCCGCTCCATGTCGGAATGGGCAGTCTTTTTTTTTTTTTAACAATGGATACCTGACGCCTATCCCAACCACCCCAAGGACCGTTAGCTCTCGTAGGTCCCTCGAGTTCTTTTCTTTATTTCTGACAGCACATTCGGTAATCCATCTGTACGTTGTCTCTCTTTCATGATGGATGGCGTCTAATGAAAAGGATCTCTGGCTCAGTGGACGCGTGAACACATTATTAGAATATCCGCAGCACACACGCGGCATCAAGACATATGACGATAGATAGATAGATAGATAGATAGATAGATAGATAGATAGATAGATAATGAAAAGACTGAAATAGATAGATAGATAGATAGATAATGAAAAGACTGAAATAGATAGATAGATAGATAGATAGATAATGAACAAACTGAGGCAGCAAACTGCAACAGATTTGCCAGATTCGTCTTCTTTCATGTGCTGTATGTCTTCAGAATGTGGGAAGTCATGGTTTTCCACAATTTCCAATCTCTAGTAGCAATAAGTAATATTTGCCTTCTTACTATCCTTCTCTGTCCTTGCTTGCAATCCATTTGCACAAGCTTGTTAGTTATTACATATTTCCTATTTTCATGGCGAAAATTTTGACACCTAAGTAGAAAAAGATTTCTTAAAAAAGCTATAAAATATAAACTTTAATTTACTATAAAATACTATTTCTAGATTCTAGTAGAAACGGAAACAAGTTTACAACCATATGATGTTGAAACGCTAGTACTCGTATAATCAACAAAGTTAAGCAACGTTGAAGCTGATCAGTAGCTCGATGGGCGACCGCCTGAGAATACCCCGTGCTGTAAACTTAGATGTGCGAGTGGCGTTACAGCTCGGAATTGAAGATCGGAGAACCGAGTTCGAATTTCAGTCGGATTCGTTTTATCCACTTACGTGAAAATACTCGTGGGAAAAGTAGAAATCAAGTTAATTACAAATACTTCTATCAGTAAGTTGTTATCATCTTTAAAATCATTCTTACAATACAAAAAAAAATTCTGATTTTAAATCACCTGCAAAGGGTTGATAAGTTGTAAAAAACAAACCAATCAATTAAGAATCGGAAGGATTATCGTTTAAAATGCAGTTTAGTTTGTGTAAACAAGGTTACGATAAAAAAAAATATCATTGCCTCTTTTGGTCCATAAAAATATTTTTAAAATCTTCCAAAATTCATCTAATTATTGAACTTTAATAAAACTTTTATATAAAAACAATAAAAATACACTCAAAAAACAATGTATATATAGAGATACATACATACATACATACATACACACACACACACACACACACATATATATATATATATATATATATATATATATATATATATATATATATATAATATAATCATTCAATGAATCATTCATACATTAATCTACTGTTTGTATGAATAATTCATTTTAGCATAAATTAAACAGCACCACATAATTGATTTAAAAGAACTTATACGACGTGCAAATTTTCGGGATAACAACTGAGACATTACTCTATTTATTGAACTATTTCATTCATGCCACACTGACTGATAAACTCTTACAACAAAATTACCAAAATTACAAAATTACCAAATTGCCATATTATTAAAAAACTCATTCATTTAAATTTTCAAAAAAATCAACCTTAGCGTTGCGACTGCACGCTCAACAAACTTGTATCTGTTATCAATAACACATTTAAAAAAAAAAAAAAAGCATATTTCGATTCGCATTATATTTTTTCATCTCGGATGCTACCTGAATTTTACCAAAAATAAAATAATTTCCATGCCTGAGGATAACTGAATGTACAGTCGAAAGTACTTGCGTATTAAAGAAAGACCTTACACAGCTTATAATTTTAAAAAAACAAGGATCATAACATTCATAGAGTGATTCGTAGGTTAATACAACTTTAAAATTTTGTTAACGAAGGGATATCACCATTTTATCTCATTAACTTTACTAATTTACTTTTTGTATGAATGATCCATTATAATATAAATTGAAATGCACCACATATTTCATATATATATATACACACACACATACACACACAAATATATATATGAGGAGAAATAACCACGACATTTGACATACGCCCTTGTACACGCATAAAAGGAAAAAATACAACCTAACACCAATAATAAGAGAATCGCGACTAGTGCATAAATTACTTACATCAAACTTAGTATAAAGATAAGGAAAAATGCTGAAACCTCTTGAGTAATTCACTGAGAAATGGCGAAAAACTTTATTTACGAAGCTCTGGGGTCGAGGTGTTGAATATATCAATCAGCTAAGTTACAAATTTTATTTTTATGTTAATCTTATATATATATATATATATATATATATATATATATATATATATTTACAGTGGCGGCGAGATGAGGGACAGCCGACGATACAAATGTGCCGGACCACGAAACCTGAGGGTCCTCAGAAAAATATCTTTAGGGATTTTGGAGGGAGGGTCTTTACAAAAAGTAGAGAGCAAGATAACGAATCAGTATTTTATTGAAAAAATACGAAGACTCAAAACCAATTCCAAAACAGCTTATAAGTGCATTTTTTAAATTTTCATTGAAGTAAAATGTGTGACGAGTTCCTTAAAATCTAATTCTGATAGCAAATCACACCCGATTGCAAGGATTGCCAAGAAAGACGCCCTCTTTAAAAAGTCTTGTAAGATACACTACGAGTTTGTTTGTCCCAACATCTCCTTTTCAGACCGGGGGAGAGTGGCTCGAAATAATCTGAGTGACAGACCTCGGAAATTCTCTACCTGGTACTATATATATATATATAGATAGATAGAGAGAGAGAGAGAGCAACATGTATCTATCTAGCTCTTATCTCAAATAACAACTTAAAAGAGACTGTTTGACCAACACAAGGAATGTTAAAAGATTCATGTTAAAAAGATAAAAAAATAAAAAAACAAATGAAAACTACAGACAAAAGTTCATTTTCTCCATCAAGACATTCATTTCTGTAGTTTACTGCCACCAGCAAGCAGAAATATTTCTCCTCCCGATGATGGCCATTTTGGTCGAAACTAGTCGAGGAATCTAAATGGAATAATAATAATAAAAAAAAACGAAAGAATATTAATCTACAACCCAGTGTGTCTAAAGATTTTAATTTTTTAATTTTTTTATTGTTCAATATATATATATATATATATATATATATATATTATGTAAATCTACTTAAACTCGGTGGTTAAAAAAACATTGGTAGTACAATTTTCAAACAAATTGGCATCGGAGTAAAAAAAAAAATTGAAAAAAATAGAAAGGAACCAGAAATCTCCGAACAGGGCGAAAAAAGGAAAAAAAAAAAAAACACTAGCGAGTAATCAGTTAAAACGAAAAGTGTTCAATACGCTAAGTAGAGCAAAATTAAAATAAATCAATCCTAATGAATCAAGTACTACCTCCCTAGCTTTCACCACATGGGATCATCAGGGTGAACTGGATCCAGTTATCGGCGAACGATCTCAATAAGATATCTTGACTGATAAGGCTTATCAATCCTTTGCAGCGTACCACTAGTCTACAATCTTTTTCAAATTGACTATAAATACTTATAAATACTAGAAATACATGGGATGATACCTTGTAAGGTAATCCGGAGATCATGTTTCGATTCTCTCAACATCAGGTTCTTCACTCAGTTAATCCAGCTGGTATCGACCAATAATAATTTTATTTCCAGGGTTGTTTTTTCTGTTTTCTTTTTGAATTTGTAGGTCTGATGAATTGGATCGTATTTACGATTCCAATGGAATAAATTATGACCATGGAATATTAGTGTTTAAGCCTTTTTATTATATCCTTACTCTGTCCAGAACATTGAGTTCTACCTGGATTCTATCCTCTTGTAATTTTTTTTATACAAAAATATATATGTATGTGTATGCATGTATGTATATATATTTATATATTTTGCATATGTATGTGTATATTTACCACTAAGATATATATATATATATATATATATATATATATATATATATATATATATATATATATTTTTCATGAATTATTCACACAAAAACAAGGTCATAAACAATTCAAATAATATACAAAAACCTGTAATTATTGAACAATAGAGTTCATGCCACTTTGACAGAAAATTTACCAGTAAAAATTCGTATATCACCATATTTGTACATGAACGCACAACTGTAAAAATTTAAAATCAAACTCAGCGTTGCTACTGCGCGCTCCAAAAAACAATAACTCATTTCCAATAGCATTTTCCGGATACAACAATACATATATTTTCGTTGTCCTCTTATTACTAAGCGAAAAAACATGAACAACATCTATTCCATACCTGAAGATGTCTGTAGGAACAGACAAAGCTTGTAGTAAAAATAAGAACTAATACGGCAGAAATTTATAGAAACAAGGATCTTTTCATTCATAACGGATTCGGAGGTTTTTTGTATATTATTTGAATTGTTTGCGACGATGGATTTCTCGCCAATTAAATCATTAACCTTTGCATTTGTTTTTGTGTGAATAATTCATGAATTTGTAAATTGATTGCACGTTTATCGTAATATATATATATATATATATATATATATATATATATATATACAGTGGCGGCGAGATGGGGGACAGCCGATACAAATGTGCCGGACCACGAAACCTGAGGGACCTCAAAAAATATGGCCATGTAACGATCTATCCAACACAACATCACAAACTACGAGTACAATATGTACGACTTTGAGGCTTTTTTATATACATAGCCAGCGTATCCTCCAATCAAATGCGTTTCTAGGCTCAACCATTTCCATAAGAAAGGAAGAAGCCCAGTCACTGGTTTTCGCAATCCCATAAAGAAGGTTACGATGCCTGTTCTGCATTTTGGCACCTAGAATTATTTTGTGCAGGCGTGATTTAGACACCTTAATTCGGATTCTGAATGTTATAAGAAATGTTTTGATAAGCTGTTTATTTCTTTACTTTGAATAGAACGAAAATATTTGTAAATTAAAACACGTTTTTCCTTTATTTCAATTCTGTAATTTATCCTTTTTAAAGACCTCCTGAATATTGTTAAAAAAAATTAGAAAGAGAGGGCCTATTGTCTTTCACAGAAAAAAATTTTTGTACTTTTAAAACAAATAAACTCTTTATTAAATAAAATTTTGCGCGTGAAGAATGAAAAGGTTTTTACGCGCAAAATTTTATAAATAAATAATAATTTAATTTAAATGTATAAATAAGTATTAATTTAATATATTAATTCAATATTAAATATATAAATAAATAATAATTTAATTTAAATATATAAATGAATAATAATCTAAACTACATCTGACAGCAAGGCCTCTGATTAGGAGGTTTTGAGGAACGTGGAACCATTTTTTAATTGCTGATGTTCCCAGGTTCACCCTGACCCGGGGTGGTAGCACCTGTTAGGATCCAAACGTTGGGCAATAGTTAACCCCCAAACTGCAGTCAAGATACTAGGAAAGTGTAAAAATAGGTTTTAATACCGGCAATAATTTTTTTGTTAAAAAATTATTACCAGGAATAAATGTCTGAAGAAATAAAATCTTGCCAGCAATACATTTTTGGAAAAATATTACCAGCAATAAAAATCGTGTCGGCTTTAAATAACTCACTGAGGTTGATATGTCGTAAAACAAACCAACCAAACCAAACCAAACCAAACCAACCAAACTAAACCAAACCAAACCAAACCAAAATGCACGTGCGGGAGTTCGGTAGTCTTGCAATTGCGGTAATACTTTATCTTATAAAAGAAAAAATATCACCCCCACCTCTTTTGACCCTTAAGTATTTATCGGCACCTACGTATTAATTGAACCCTGAATAGTCTCATCGACCCTCGGTGGTCGATAATGATCACATTAGAAACGCCTAGTTTAGAAGAAAATTAACTTTTCTTTAGAAAATTGTAAGGGTAAACTTATTTACAAAGATATTTTATAGTTCCTGTATTCCATTGGATCTTGCCGGTACGGCCAAGAGGGAAGCCATGTATTCTGGGCAGAGAAGGGTTTCCATATAACATCACCCAATCCTGTACCCTAGAGAGGTCACTCTAATTTCTCCAATAAAAGACTGAATTTTAACTAAACAGGGTTCTGCCTTCATTTCGGGAAATAACGGATGTCTCCTATTGTATAGTTTTCGAGATAAAAACAATGTATTACAATCCAAACAAAAGGAATGTAAAAAAAAACTGCGTAAGTCATATAGCAAGAATTTAATTCAATGTAAAAGAACACGTTAAGAGTGTATATTGACCACAGGGTGGCATTTGATGGCGGACCGCACCTCTAAATAGAGAAGAGCATTCCCATCAAATTTCAAATTCATTACAGAGAGCATGAAGATGTGGAAAACTACCAACCTCTACCATCGAGACTGCTCATGGAAACGTATCGTTAACATCGAGACCACTCATGCGGATGGGTCGTTACAATGGAGACCGTTCACGCAGACGGCTCATTACCATCGAAACCACTCACACAAACATGTCGTTACCATCGGAATCACTCATGCAGACGGGTTGTTAAAATCGAGACCACTCACGCAGACGGCTCGTTACCATCGAGACCACTCATGCAGACGGGTCGTTACCATCGAGACCACTCCCGGAAAGGGGTCGTTATTATCGAGGCCACTCATGCAGACGGGCCGTTACCATCGAGGCCACTCACGGAAAGGGGTCGTTATTATCGAGGCCACTCATACAGACGGGTCGTTACCATCATATTTTTAAATAAATAATTATATATTAAATTTCAAATAAATAAATTTTAAATAAATAATTATATATTTTTAAATAAATAATTATATATATATAAATAATTATATATATATAAGGAGTATCGGACCATATGTGGCAGCAATATTCTAAGCAAGGACGGGTTGTAGACTTATAGATATGTAAGATAGATTCTGGAGAGAAGACTTGTCTAACACCAACTTTCTTAGCAGCTGTTCAACCAGTGAATTCAATATAGACATTTCCACTTCATATCAGTCGAGAACGTTAGTCCAAGAAGGCGTAAGGAGTTACTTTACTGTAGGTTAGAATCAGCCATGATGATGGAAGAGGTCTCTCAGATGATTAATAGAAAGCAGTTTAATTTTTTTTGGGGGGTGGGGGCGTTCAAATGAACACGCCATTCCTTGCCACAGTTGACAACAGAGCCCATTTTTCATCGCGTATTATATATTTAATGATTGATATTTATACTCGTGATGTTTCGGCCGTTCTATTCTCCGGCCTTATTCAATTCCCTGTCGTACTCGATAGTGGCTCTCATAATTTAGACAATCCACGAGAACAGATTTCCCTATTAAAACAAAGCTTTCCATGAGGATTGAGAATAATCTACCCTCTTAAACCTGAATAAAGGTTTGGGATGAAAAATCCCAGATGATTAAAGAATAAAATAGAAACTTGCATAAGGCCGAAAAGTAGAACGGCCGAAAATTTGTTAGTATAACAATGAAAATGAGTATACTCGACCGAATTCATTGACTGGTTTGTCATTTTAAGGATCACCAAAGTTTTGTTTTTTAGCCGAAAGATATTTTAGATTGTAAGCACAACACAATTTAGCGGGAAAATATTGCACTAGGAATTTCTTGAGAATAACAAAGATTTTTCCACATAAAAGTCCTAATATTTAACTGGGGAGCAGATAGATACAAATCTTGCTCAAGGGTACTTGCGCGAAAGTCAATGTAAAGAAGCTGACTGGAATTCGAACGACTCTCTGATTATTCATTCTGAAGCGCAACCATCACACCATCCTCACATCCAGATCGAATGTACAAATATGTAATATAGATAGATAGATAGATAATGAACATAGATAGATAGATAGATAGATAGATAGATGAATGAATAATGAACATATTAAGATGAAGATAGATAGATAGATAGATATAATGAACATATTAAGATAGATAGATAAATGATAATAAGATATATATATGAATGATATTAAGATAGATAGATAGATAGATAATGAACATATTAAGATAGATAAGATAGATAGATAGATAGATAGATGATAATGAACATATTAAGATAGATAGATAGATAGATAATGAATAGATAATGAACATATTAAGATAGATAGATAGATAATGATAGATAGATAATGAACATATTAAGATAGATAGATAGATAGATAGATAATGAACATATTAAGATACATATAGATGAATAATGAACATATTAGATAGATAGATAGATAGATATGAACATATTAAGATAGATATATAGATATTAAGATAGATAGATAGATGAATAGATAATGAACATATTAAGATAGATAGATAGATAGATAATGAACATATTAAGATAGATAGATAGATAGATAGATAATGAACATATTAAGATAGATAGATAGATAGATAATGAACATATTAAGATAGATAGATAGATAGATAGATAGATAATGAACATATTAAGATAGATAGATAGATAGATAGATAATGAACATATTAAGATAGATAGATAGATAGATAGATAATGAACGTATTAAGATAGATAGATAGATAGATAGATAATGAACGTATTAAGATAGATAGATAGATAGATTGATAATTAACAGACTAAGAAGGTGAAACATGTCAGAGTGATAAACGTTTCCTATTTGTTCTTTATCTTATTGTCTGATTCCGATTCATATTTGATCTATATTTAATTCCAATTCATCACATATATATATATATATATATATATATATATATATATATGTATGTATGTATGTATGCATGTATATGCGAAGAAGATGAAAACGAGTAAAAATAGATGGCTCAAAGAAGAAGAAGAAATGGAAAGACTCAACTCGTAGTATAAATAAATGAGAAACTGCTGGAATTTTTTTTTAAAAGTCAAAAATGGAAGGAAATATTACTTTTTCTGTAATAAACTCTAATGACAGCAGCAACAATTCTGATTTTCCTGACTTTCTTTTTAAATCACAAAGTTGCCTTTCTTAACGACTGATCCTTACAACAACAAAAAATAAACCTTTGCTGCTGACATTCAAGCAGTCTTGAGATCAAGACGTGTGCCTTTTTCCCCTTGTCGCCTGACCATTTCTTTCTTTTGTACAGCAGATGCTGCAAATGTCGTGTCAGTCACGTAATCGGTCACCATTAACACGACCAACTTAACAACTGGCGACAATTTCCCGGGTTGCTCTCCTCATAATCATCCTCTATCGCAGCACGTCCGACAAAAAAGATCATTGGCGCAAACAGTGAGAAAAAAAAAACGAGGTACTTGTTGTTGCTGTTGTTGTTGGCTGTGATTGCCGTCGGGGTTGTTATTCAAGTTTTTGTTTTTGTTATTATTGTTGCTGTTGTTCTTTTTTTTCTCTCTCTCTCTCTCTCTCTCTCTCTCACTCTCTCTCTCTCTCTCTCTCTCTCTCTCTCTCTCGTTTTCTTGGCTTTTTTCTTTTTATCTTTGTTTTGCTACAAGTAAATCTATTGCCGCAACTCTTTTTCCTCGTTTCTTTTTCTTCTCCATCTCTTCTCCTATTACTACCTTCTACTCAATCCTTTTCGATCTTATATTCTCCTTCTTCTTCTTCTTCTACTACCACTACTACTATACTGTTACTATACTATATATAAATATATATCTTCTTTCTACTTTTCTTCTATTGCATTTATTAGTTCATCCTCTTTCGATCTTTGTTCTTCTTCTTTTTTTTTCTTTCTTCTTTTTCTTTTCTTCTTCTTTTATTCTTCAATCTTACTTCTTCTTCTTCTTTTCTTCTTCTTCTTTTTTTCTTCTATTGCAAAATCCTCTTTCGATCTTACTTTTCTTCTTCTTCTTCTTTTTTTCTATTGCATTTATTAATCCTCTTTCGATCTTACTTCTTCTTCTTCTTCTTTTTTTCTTCTATTGCATTTAAGTTCGTCCACTTTCGATCTTATCTTCTGACTTTTCTTCTTCTTCTTCTTTTCTCTTCTACTTTTCTTTTTTTTTTCTTCTTTTTTTCTTCTATTACATTTATTACATCCTCTTTCGATCTTAAATGGATTTTTCTTCTTCTTCTTTTTTTTTCTATTGCAATTATTCATCCTCTTTCGATCTTACCTTCTTCTTCTTCTTCTTCTTTTTTTTCTATTGCATTTATTAGTTCATCCTCTTTCGATCTTAATTTATGATTTTCCTTCCTTCTTTTCGATTCTTCTTCTTCTTCTTTTTCTCCTTCTACTTCTTCTTTTTCTTTTTCTTCTTCTTTTTCTTCTATTACATTTATTACTTCATCCTCTTTCGATCTTACTTCTTCTTCTTCTTCTTCATTTTCTTCTATTGCATTTATTAGTTCATCCTGCTGCGAAAATCTTTTCTTCTTTTTCTTCTTTTATTAGTTCATCCTCTTTCTCTTACTTCTTCTTCTTCTTCTTTTCTTCTTCAATTGCATTTATTAGTTCGTCCACTTTCGATCTTACGTCTTCTTCTTCTTCTTCTTCTTCTTCTTTCTCCTTCTACTTCTTCTTTTTTTTTTCTTCTTTTCTTCTTCTACATTTATTATTCATCCTCTTTCGATCTTCTTCTTCTTCTTTCTTCTTTGCAAAAGATCATTTTCAAACAG
>CAHIKZ030005594.1:1195000-1302500 GCA_903632075.3 Acanthosepion pharaonis | reverse complement strand
TTCTTCTTCTTCTTCTTCTTCTTCTTTTTTTCTATTGCATTTATTAGTTCATCCTCTTTCGATCTTTTCTTCTTCTTCTTCTTCTTCTTCTTCTTCTTCTTTTCTTCTATTGCATTTATTAGTTCATCCTCTTTCGATCTTACATCCTTCTTTTTTCTTCTATTGCTTTATTAGTTCATCCTCTTCTTCTTCTTCTTCTTCTTCTTCTTCTTTTTTTCTTCTATTGCATTTATTAGTTCGTCCTTTTCGATCTTACGTCTTCTTCTTCTTCTTCTTCTTCTTTTTCTTCTATTGCATTTATTAGTTCATCCTCTTTCGATCTTACTTCTTCTTCTTCTTCTTCTTCTTCTTTTTTTTTTCTTCTATTGCTTCTTCTTCTTCTTCTTCTTTTTTTTCTATTGCATTTATTAGTTCATCCTCTTTCGATCTTACTTCTTCTTCTTCTTCTTCTTCTTCTTCTTCTATTGCATTTATTACTTCATAACCTCTTTCGATCTTACTTCTTTTTTTCTTCTTCTTCTTCTTCTTTCTGCTTCTTCTTCTATTGCATTTATTAGTTCACCCTCTTAAAGATCTCCCTTCTTTTCTTCTTTTTCTTGTCATCCGCTTTCTTCTTCTATAGCATTTAATCTTTCATCCTCTCCAGTGGATAGATAGTAAGCTAAATTCGCAAACTGAGAACTCAGTATTATTTTATTAGTTATTGGTTCAATGATAATGCTTCGTATCTATAGTCAGAGAAAAAAATATCCATACAATACAATCAATTGCATTTAAAATATTTCAAGTACTGGTACTGAAATACACACACGCACGAATTTGTGTGTCAAAATAAAATCATAGTCATCGATTAAATACTCATAATCAATTTCAGAAAATCTTTATTCAATAAAGGAACATTCTGAACGCACGAACAAAATAGTCAAGAACAAAATTATCCATACGATTCAGCTCAGAGTCAATAGTATAACGTTTCTGGTCAATAATTCTAAGTAAATATCTTCTTCAGTTTGTAGCTCATCTATTACAATATTTTTCAAATATTCTTTCATTCTTCAAAAGATCTTCTTCACTTTATCTCTACTAAATTGGGAGGCTCTCTTCAATGAATCCTGACTTCACATTCTTGCTAGAATTTCTCTTTTGAAATCAGTTCTGGACTAAGGGCTTACGATTATAACACGTTGAAACACCGGTAACCGTACGATTACCGAAGTTAAGCAACATCGAACCTGATGTTGTGCAGATGAACTCACCTCTCCAGAATATGACTTGAACTCGACCAAATAGCATATATACTGACGCGGAGAATCGTCAGCAGAGATCTAGCCAAGAGCGAGGCTTATGTTCATATTACAGAATTCAGTAAGACTACGTCGACTCCAAGCGACATCATATTTCATGATTGTGTTATCTTCATTAAATGGAATGAAGAGATAACAGTGACAACGAGGATTCGAATTCATCCCAAAAAGAACAAAAAAAAATAACTTGCTTAGCATAAATAGCTGTCGAAAAAAAAATTCAAAATTCACGAAAAAGAATTTTGTGGAGTTTGTTTATTCATAAGGCGACACGGAAGTCGATAAATTCCAAGAGGAATTTTTTTTTTCCTAGTTAAGTACTAATTATACGAAAATAATACACTAAAGAATAATTGAATTATTCTTTAGTGTATTATTTACGTTTATTCAAAAAAAAAACTATGAATGACGTTAAGTTGAAACAGAGTAAAACTAAAATTAAACTCAGTAACAATAATACATTTTCTATTTGTTATGGAGTACTTTTGTACGTGGAAAGAGTAGTAATTCCGTTATCACTACAAAAAAGGATTTTGAAAGAATTCCACGTAGGACACCCGAGAATGGTGAGGATGAAGCCCCTGGTGGGAAACTTGGTTTAAGAGGTTATAGTATTCAAGATACAGTTAGAAAATGTAATTGTTGTAATTCAGCAGCAAAATCATGACCTATAAATTATCAGGCATGGCCTAGCACTGGTAAACCGTTGGTAAGACTACATATGGACTTTGCTGGACCACTAAACGGTTCCTACTATTGAATTGTTATCAACAGTTTCACAAAATGACCCGAAATATTAAAGTGTAAAAGATTTACTACCGCAATAACGATTAAATTCTTACGCGAACTTTTTGCAATGTTTGAAGTACCTGACACTGTGGTATCCGATAATGGAACTCAATTTACTTTTAGTAAGCTTTAAAAAATTTTGCAAAAACTACATAGTTGAACATTTGACAACGCCGATTTATCATCCAAGGTGGAATAGTCAAGCTGAGCGGTTTGTTGACACCTTCAAAAGAGTCTTAAGAAAAGCTAAAGACTTAGAAGATGAAGAAACGGCACGATAAGAATTTTTGAGCGTATATAGAATGACGTCAAATGCAAACGCCACAACAAAAATGTCACCTGCAGAGCTCATGTTTGCTAGGAAAGTTAAATCCATTTTTCTAACAAATTACTGCCAGGGAAAAAAAGAAAAGTCGCAAAGTACCAGATCATTTAAGAGCGTTTCTTTAAAAGCTTTAAGGATGGAAAGGAAAATTGGCCGGAAGGAAAAATTATTCGACGCTTTGGTAGTATGAAGTACATTATCGAAGGTAGACGATTTCGACATAGAAGATATATAAATCTATTGAGGTCTAGATATGCACAACCAGTACAATTTAATTCAGAGATGGACATGCTTTACAATACCTTTCAAGTACCTATTCCTAAAACTAATATTACAATGCAACGCCAGGGTAAGCGAAGACGTAATCCGACTGAAACGTTGGAAGTGGACCCATGTCGGAAAAAGTAACGACTAAAGTTAATATCTAAAAAGTGGGAGTGCTATGGAGATGGACACACCTCTCCAGAATATGACTCGTCCAAGTGTCATTTACTGGCGCCGAAAATCATCAACAAAGAGCTGGCCACCCGCTAGCTGAGGGCAGTGTCCTCAAAGCTTGTCGGACTCACTGCCTTTGTGGGGAGGGACTCAGACGGGGTCGCGTTTGGGGAAAATTAAACGCCGCATACTACCGGGAATTTTTGCCCGAGTGTAAGCGCTCAGAACTCCTCACATTAAAACTGGCTTATACTGCACCCCGCTTTGTGAGGAGGATTCGGGTAAATACCTAGCTGGCCATCCGATACCCGGAAGCAGTGCTCTCAGAACATGTCGGACTCTCTGCCTTCAGGCAGACAGGAACACAGACGGGCCTGTTCCTATAGGCAGTGTTTCGTCTAAGGGAAGTTAAATAGACATTCGACCCCGTGTATGAGGATTCTACAGGTAATTTTAGCCCGTGTGTACGCGCTCGGAATTGACTTTGTGCTGCATCCTGCTTTATGGGGGAGGCTTCGTGTAAATACCGACCTATCCCCTCGGGAGCAGTGCTCTCAGAGCTTGTCGGACTCTCTGCCTTCGGGTAGAAAGGAAATCAGACGAGACTCTGCCTACAGATCCCGTGTATGCGGGGTTTACGGGGACTTTTGCCCGAGCGTACTCATTAAAAACTGTCCTTGTGCCGCATCTTACCTTGTGGGGAGGCTTGATGTAATTACCGAGCTAACCGCGCGCTAGCCGGGAGCAGTGCTCTCAGAGCTTATCGAACTCTCTGCCCCCGAGCGGAGAGAAACTCAGACGAGGCTATACCTACGTGGAGAGTCTCGCCTGAGGAAAAACCGCCCAAACCCCTTGTATGCGGGTTCTGCAGGAAATTTTTACCCGAATGTACGCGTTCGGAAAACCCCGCATTAAAAAACTGATATAATGGAATATGCATACACCTGTGTTCCCCCTCACTGGAATATGATTGGCTGGTGTCCGTCATAAATACCGACGGACGTGTAGGAGAGTCAAGAGCCTTAGTCTGAGAGCTAAGTCTATAACGATGCCCATTGGACTACGCCATTGATCTACACTTCTTACCTGCGACTACGACGCGTACCAGTCGATTACTGCTAACGTATTCTACTTGGTTATATTAGACAAAACCACTTAGCTACTTCGTTCAAATATATCCCTTTCCGGGACATATCAAATACTCTCCTTGTGTCGCATCCCACCTTGTGGGGAGACTTCAGGTAAATACTGAGCTCGCCGGAAGCGAGCCTTATATCCTTACTACTGAATTCCTTAGACTACGTCGACTCCAAGCGACATTATATTTCATGACTATGTTATCTTCATTCAATGGAATGAAGACATAAATCCTGATCAGTGCCTAGATGGACGACCTGCTTGGGAATTTCAAATACTCTAAGTTTGGATGTGTCTCTGGTTTAATGTATAATGGTTTGGAATTGTTAATCGGAGAGACTAGTTCAAAATCTATTTGAATTCTCTACATTCACTTACGTGCAAATACCATTGAATTCTCATCTTCTCCCTCCAGCTATGAGTTAATTAGTAAGACTTCTATCACTAAGTCATTATTATGATTTTTTACAATCTAAACATATTTCCTGGCATTAAATAACCTGCAAATGGTTGATAGGCCGTAGAAAACGAATCCGCTAACCAAAATCATTGAGGCCCATATATATATATATATATATATATATATATATATATATATAGAGAGAGAGAGAGAGAGAGAGAGCGATGGATAAATTGTCGTGTAAATTACGCAAAAATGAAAATAACACTGACATCTCATTTTAATAGATATATTTAACAAAATTACACAAAAATATCTTGAAATATTAAGGAGTAACTCTATTCAATAAAATCACCACGGCATCCATACGACTTCGGATTCTCCTGCATCTCTTCTGGACGGTCTCCTTGAATAAGTTGGTGAATGCTGCTATAATCCGTACCTTCAGTTGGTGTTACAAGAAGTTTTTTAGTCTCTCGCTCACCTGCGCCCCACACATAATAATCCAGGGGGTAGCAGTCTAATGAGTTAGGTGGCCAGATTTAAAGGGGTGATGAGGTCATAGAAATTGTCTGAAATCTATGACTCGGTTCTCCTGCTTGTGTGACATGGTGCATAATCCTGTTAACAGACATAGGATCTTCCAGTAGTCACCTTCTTAAGCAAGGGCAGCACTACCTCATCAAGGTACTTGATGTAAGGTCACGGTGTTGTGTCTGAGGCCCTCACCAACAAATCCGGGTGTTATTTTCTTATCAGAACGATCAGAGTGAGTTTTCCGAGCAACCGTACCTTCGTAAGAAACATTAGAGACTCGTCCAACTTTTTCCGAATCCTCTGCACTGTCTTCAGATTGGTACCCAAACATTCCGAAATGTTCGTATTGGATCTTGCGGTGCGAATGCCAAGCATAGCAATATGCCGTTTATAAATTTCTGGCGGAATGAATTGCGTCATGGTGCTCTTTTTTTCACAGGCGGTGCCCAACTGATCCTACTGTACTGTGGAATGAACAAAATAAAAAATAAACAACGCGCATGCGCGAAATTAAAAACATAAAATTGCTGCGATAATTTACCCATCGCACCCTGTATATATAGTTATATTCCGTGCTAATCGGAATATATACTTGAAAAACAAGGTGGATAAAATAAGTAAAGGTTTATTGTAAAAAACCAGTACAATAAGAATAAAGGTAACAGTTATGCACAAGGTCATCACAAGTCAATCCAGTAGTGAGTGCTACTATTGGAAGGTCGGTAGTTCTCGCGTAAGTCTGAGTTGTAAATAGATTCCAGTTAGACAATATTTACTAGCCCCGGCCCACGAGGGTAGATGTGTCACAAGGCCGAGTTTAACATGGTTTCTCCGAGCCCGTAGGCTCGGCCAATCCCCGCATAACGGCCGTAGAACCCGCATAACGGGATCGGGTTGGTCAACCTTCCCGATTGAGACTCTGCCCTTCGGCGGAGCCTCGTCCGAGATCGTCTCTGCTCAGAAGCAGAGAGTTCGACCAGTAAGCCGAAAATATTTCGGCTAGACAATATCTATTAGTCCCCACTCCACAAGGTAGATGTGGCACAAGGCCGAGTTTTACGTTTTTCGAAGCCATTGATAGTTGTGCTAGTACAAATTCACAAGTCATCGAAACCCAGGGTTTGAGCGTAATTGCCTTACTAAAACTGAGTATCACGCCAAATAATGCTGTAACCAAGGCCCACTCAGTACACGGTAGTATAGACCACAGATGGGCTTGGCGGGAATTGAACAAACACAAGTGTTATACCCGAAGAAAATTCCGAAGGAAATCCGTGATGCAATCATGATGCAACCATGATGCAATCATTGGGTGACAAGTGCCCGTCGTACACATATGCTAAAAAGTGGCATTCCAACTTCCAGCATAGAGATCTTGAGATCATGAGGCTTGAAGAGTATCAATTCCTGGAATTGTTGGTCAACTTCAGGAGCTATTTTTTCTGATTGACAAATGTCGGCCAAGAGAATTGCTGAAACACTAGTAACTAGGGAACCGTCTGGACATACAGAAGACGACAACCAAGCAGATGCCAAAATCTTAGCATTACAGCCAGAAACGATATCAAGTGGATACCTTCAATTTTATTTTGCAGCATTTTCACACGACAGAATATAAAAAAAAATCTTTTTGACCAGCGAGACCTGGACTGTTCCTCTGCCATTCTATGATGATGATGTCACTCTCAATACCTTCCAGTCGAGTGTTACTTGATCCCGAGTCTTTTTATTCATTTACTTTTTTATCTGCTTCTGGACAGTGAGTGGTTGTTTTGAACCTCTCACATCTCGATTTTATTGGCGACGAATCATTTAATGTGCACTCTGTGTCCTGAGCCAATCAATGGGAGACAAATATGTCACAATACAACTTTTGCTAGACTGATTAAAAAAAAAGAGTCTTTGAAAGATGAACTACAAGAAAAGATTAGAAAATACGTTCCCTTTTTAAAGGATAATGCAACTGTTGAAGCTCTGGTAAAAAAAAATATTCGCTCTGCCAGTTTGTAGTATACTGAAAACATGAATCAACAAAGACCCATCAGAGAAAACACTTTCGGCTCAAAATATGATATTCAAAATCAGGTCAACATTAAATGAAAAATGTTTTTTCAGCCAATGAAAAGCTTGAAAATATTCATTTATTTGCGCCACTTTTATGAAAACTGATCTTATAAGAGGGGTACATAACGGCAAAATTAAATGGGGAGCTAGCCACATCGGCCACACACAATCGTGACGTTTTTCTTCTAACCTTAAGAATGAAAATTCTTTTTAAATTCATGATCTGGAAAGCTTTTTTTAAAAATTTTTTACAACGATGTTCGCCTTGTGCAAGGTCCAAGAGCCACTCAAGGTAAAGGTTTAGAGAATAAGAGGAGCCATTTCAAACAAGGTGATGATGTCACCAAGTTGCAAGAAGCTACTAGTAGTGAAAGAGAAGGAAAAAACTTTAGAGTAGATTTTCCCAATCTTTTTTTCGATGCTCCACATAAGCATCTCTAATATCCTGATGCCTCTCCCGACTGTGACATATAATTCTTATTATTCAAAAAGTGAACTCCTATTCCTGTGGCGGTATCCATTAACTTGGTCTAAACAAGCTTCTAAAGAATATGGCATCCATGAAAGAGAAAAATAAAAGAACAAAAGGACAGTTGAAGAACTGAGGAAAAATTGTTACATATATACAAATAATTAGGAGGATCTGAAATAATCATAATTAAGTAATTCATCGAGTCGAGAAGAAATCTCAACAGAATACAGAAAGCACTGGACGGCTGTAAACTCGAATGAGTTCCACCACGGAATGTGTGGTGGAACTTAATATAAACTATTTCTATCTGTATATCCTTGCTTTAACTGGCTTCTAATGCTCTGGACTGAGCGGCTTGGGGTTAGTAGTCGTGGCTCGTGGAGGTACAGTCCTATGGGTAAAGAGAAACTCGGATGAGTTCCACCACGAAATATTTGATCGAGCGGCGCTATATCGAGTCTAATTCGTTAACACTTCGTCAACGAGGACCGTTGGTGCAGTTTGTATGGCGTTTGTCTCCTATCATAACTGATTCACACTGCTGAGGAGTCCCAAATATACTACTACTGTACTGATGCGGCATTCACCCTGGGCGGATTGAGCCGGCTTCTTCCTGTTATGAGAAGAAGATTCTTGGGATAAATTACAGAAGTAGGGTACCCAGGCCTACTCGGATAACGTTCTTGCTTGCCGCGGGATTCCCACAGACGCAGAGACAGGAACGACCAGAAGCCGCTGGTTACCGATGCAGACGCTCCTTGGATTTTCACCAGAGCCCTTGTTAGCCGGCGTATGTGTCAGACCTGTCCGCCTTGGGTGGCCCTACCAGGAACGAAGTTCCGGACGGCTTAGCTCTGACACTACCGTTTACACCCCACCACCGACTGTGAGGTAAGGGTTGGACTTTGGGGGCTTACAGTACCAGGTGTTCCCAAGCGGTCCCCCATCTACGTACCGACCTGGCTCTACGATGCTTAACTTCGGTGATCGAACGAGAACCGGTGTTTCAGCGTGATTTGACCGTAAGTCCCAAATATAGGACGGAACGGCCGTCAAGAGCTATTTTTATTCTGTTTAGGTTTCTTCTAGAATCAATTAATTACTTAATTATGTTTATTTATCTTTATATATATATATATATATATATATATATATATATATATATATATATAATTATTTATATAAAATATGATTCCAATTCGCGACATAAAAGGTCTCATGTTTCAAAACAAGAGCCGAAAACTTCAATATAATTATTTGAATTAAATTGAGTTAAAGTAAGCTCTGTTCCATCTTCAAGCGAAATTTTTTTTTGAATAACGTATATCTGAAATTTACGTGTTTTAATAATTGAAATCAAAATTTCCATGGTAACAGCTAGGGCGAATTGTTTAAATTGGGTAGGCGTGTGTTGGGTGTTAATAATAAGTATCAGTATAGAGTTACTTTCATAGATTCAAGTCAGGGTAATGTGGGGGTGTCTAAATTTGAAACAATATAATAACTTTTATAATCCATAGCCCAAATAAATAGTTTAAATACCCTACAAAAAAGATAACCCTTTATGAAGTCGTCAAAAAACAAATGTTACGGCAGTTTTTTTTTATATGCACAAATCCCTTTCATAAAGAAATAAAATAAAAAAATAAATAAAATCACCATAGACACGTAGACCAGACTGGGCTAAAACATCTTCCGTTTTAAATTTAGAGCTTACTTTAACTCAATTTAATTCAAATAATTATATTGAAGTTTTCGGCTCTTGTTTTGAAACATGAGACCTCTTATGTCGCGAGTTGGAATCATATTTTCATATAAATAATTATATTTATGCTCTACTTTTGTATCGAGCACTATATTTAAAAAATAATAACTAAAATACTAAGGAACTTTGGATTATTTACCTAACCAGTTCTTTCCTATTTTCTATATATTTTCACATATATATATATATAGTTACTAGCAGCATGGCCCGGCGTTGCCCGTGCTTGATTCAAAAATCGTACGACTCATACAGCAATCGCTATCACTTTTTGCCCTTCCTTGCCTTTAAAGGAGTGCCCTTTGCCGTGCTGATGTTGCTACATGCCTTACTTCTTGCCTATCTCACACTGCAAATTTTTTCTAAGCTCTATACTAAACATTAAATCTGTTACGACAAAAGAACTAAACAAAATGAACACAAAAAGATCAGCTTTAAAAAAGGACTCTAACTGGAAAAACCGAATGAAAAAAGAATGTTTACAACAAATACTTTTTCACACCCAACCCAGTTCTGCACAATCAGAATCAACGTTGAGTTTAAGCAAGCGAATGAGCCAATTGCAGTAAAGTGCCATGCAGATTTAAATTTTTGCCACTTGTGACGAATGCAGCTATCGATTTTTTTTTGCATGCTAGTTAACATTCGTGTGAGTCAGCACTTGGCGCTCACGCTGGCCAATAGAATCTTCCTGTCTATTCGTGGCAGCCAGCTATAGACTCTCACTCTGGCCAGTAGAAAATGGCCACAAACTACATGAAAACTGCCGTAGAATCATGAAAAAATCGATTATTTCCACTATCGATGGGAGTTGGGAAATGAAAAGTCGGTCTTGGCCTTCCCGCTAACTTGGAGCATGTGCATGTAAATTTTGGTGCAAATCCGTCGAAAATTTCGGCCGTGCATTCGTTACACACACACACACATCCTGCCTTATATATATATCCGACAACATTCATTCTTCTCTTACTTAAACCCTTCCACCCACCTCTCCTAATATTCTCTCTGTTAAGGTTTAATCTCCCTCCCCCTCATACTTACTCTCTCTCTAAATTCTGTTTTTATTTCCGGAGTTGTTTTTTGTGTTTTCTTTTTGAATTTGTAGGTCTGATGAATTGGATCGTATTTACGATTCCAATGGAATAAATTATGACCATGGAATATTAGTGTTTAAGCCTTTTTATTATATCCTTACTCTGTCCTGGACATTGAGTTCTACCTGGATTCTTCCTCTTGGAATTTTTATTCTAAAAATATTCATGTATGGATATTTATATATTTTGCATATGTATGTATATTTACCACTAATATATATATATATATATATATATATATATATATATATATATATATATTGACAGCATGTCGTTATTGAGGCAAGTGTTATTGAAGGCTACTGAACTTTTTCGTTTAATAATCTTTCTTTCAAATTTTCTTGCTTTCTCGCAAGTTTCTTTATATTTGTGGCTTAGTTGTTGAGGAGAGACCCCAGTTTTTCGTGTATTGCCGGGGACTTTCGCTTGTCGTCAACCGTTATCATGGCTGGGGTCTTTCTTCACCAAGTTAGACCCAAATATAAACAATCTTGCTTGAAAGCAAGAAAAAATCGAAAGAAAGATTACACCAGTCGACATTTTTTCAACCCAATCCAGAATACTTTCTCCAATGAATTTGAGGTACTGACTTCCTCGGCTGATAAGGCGGAATGCTTTGTTTGGAACTTCTCATTGAATTCAACGCTCCACTCATCCTGAGTACACACACCTGATTCCCCCCCCCAAGAACTGAGGCTCTATTGAGTGAGATAAACATAACCCCATCGATGGTATTGGACATCGTCTCAAAATTAGACTCCCATGAGGCTAGTGGCAGGGACGGGATACCAGCCGGTGTCCTGAAGAAATGTCCTCTCCAAACAATATAACTATTGCCTCACTGATTCTTGCTTTCCAGCCTGTTGGAAATATTCATTGGTTGTCCCTGTCTTTAAAAATTCTGGTGAACCTTCTGACCCCTCTAATTACCAATCCTATCAGTCTCCTACCACTCTTCGGTAAAGTCTTCGAAACCTTAACCAATACCGAAGTGGTTAAACACCTTACATCCCATGATCTGCTCTCAGACAAGAAATGTGGTTTCCGCTATGCCCGGTTCACTGCTGACGTTCTCACGACCATAACTGAATTCATATACCAAGCACGATAATAACGGAGAAGCTCGAGCCGTAGCCTTAGATAAAGCGTTCGATGGGGTCTGGCACGCTGGTTTTCTTCGTAAGCTTCAGGGATACGGCATGACAGGACGCTTATTTGACTTAAAAAAATAATCCCTGTCAAAACGTGAAATGAAGGTCGTCCTGAACGGGTTCTCCTCTAGTTCCTTTCAGACGAACGCTGGTGTTCCCCAGGGCACTATCCCGTGTCCTACACTGTTTTTGATCTTCATCAACGGTCTTCCTGGTGTCATCAGCTCCCAAATTGATATCTACGCTGAAGACACTACTATTTACTCCTGCCTCAATAGTAAATCGTTAACAAAACTAACCTGGTCGTAGGCCTCGAGAAGGACCTTCAATCTGTGTCTGACTAGGGAAGGAAATGGTATCCAGACATTATGAATCTATGTATCTATGGTATCCAGATATCATGAATATAAGCGCAGTACTAGATTGGCGGTAAGGTCTCATCAGTTTACAGTTGAAATAACTAAATGTAACCGTAATTTTTATGCTAATAGCATTTTTTCTCACACTTCTCGCCCATAGAATTCTCTTCCGGCTTCTGGCTTTCAGATTAATTTTGATCTACCAAAATTTAAATGCAATGTCAATCGTTATCTTCAGTTTTCTTAATTCCTGTTCTTTTATTGTTCTCTCTTCTTAATAGGGTTTCTCTTTTTCTTATATCATTTCGCACTCATTAACGCCCACCTTGCGTCTTAATGGCTTGCTTGGGACGAAATGATCAAAATATATCGACACCTATGATACCTTGAAAGCTACTCTGGAGCGAATTGGCATATCCAAATAAAAGGAAAATTGACAAATATTACTCTTTATTCTTACTATTAAATATCTATAAAAAAATCTTCATCTATGTGCTATTTTCCTTCATTACATGAGCGTTCTAGGCTCTCCACGACTTCTTTTCTTTTGTAGCTATTTGCAATGTTTCTCTTTATACTCTCCTTCCGACACATTGTTCTACAATTCCTTTTTCACAAGCACTTTAGGAAGGTTACTCCTTCTGTACATCTTGTCTTCAATATGTTCTGTGCGTGTCACATTTTCCAAGCCTTCTTTCCTCATTATGTGTCCAAAAGATTTCGACAGTCTCCTTCTAATTTTAAATATTATTTTCATTTTTGTTTCCATTTTAATTTAAACTTCCTCGTTGCTTACATGCTCTGTCCATAGTATTCTCAGTATCCTTCTGTAGAACCAAATCCCTTAAATCTTCTCTTCATCTTTTTTTTTTTTTTTTTAAGCATTTCATCCCAAGCAAGGCAGGAGTGCCACTAGCACACAAGTGGTTACAGAGAGTGGGAGCAAGAGTAAAGAGGCGGCGTGATAGAGGAAAGGATGAAGAGAAGGACGAAGAATAGATCAAGGCATCTGAAGATGTCGATTGACATTGCATTTGAATAATTGAAGATTATAGCTATCAGGGAAGCAAGTAAGAGGAAGGAAGTTCCCCATACGGGAAATGCGAGACATGAAGCTATTGGTGTAGAAGAGACAGCTACCTTTAATCGTTTCGACAGTAAAAGAGTGGGACTGAGATGCCAACCTAGTAGCACGTTTAAATTCATGCAGTTTGGGAACTAGCGAAAGTAGCTCGTCGGAGCAGTTACAGTGAAAGTATTTGTAGAAAAGACAGAGGGAAGCGACGGCACATCTGGGGGAGAGAGAGACTGTAAACGAGATGCCAATCGCATTGCATATCCATCTCTGGATTTTGTCGAGGACATTAAAACGAACAGCGGAGACTCCAGACCATATATGACAGCAGTAGTCCATGCAAGGGCGAATGGTTGATTTATAGATTTGAAGGATGGACTCGGGCGAGAAAAATTTTCTGGCGCGACACAGAGAACCAACTTTCCTTGCGGTAGATGAAGCTATTGATTCAATGTGATTGTTCCATTTCAGATCAGCGGACAGTGTGAGACCAAGCAGTCGCAAAGAGGTGCTCTCGTGGAGTTGAGCATCAGACATTCTAATGGAAGATGGGGAGGGTTTTCTGTAGTGGGTAAAAGAGAGCAATTTTGTTTTTGAAGCATTAAAGTTAACCAGCCATTTCTTACCCCAGACAACATCTGTGGTGAAAATGTCCAGCATCCACTGCCATATAGGATGACCGTTATTGCATAGCAGCTCAATATTCCAATTACTTAATACTTCTACATGGGGCCGACACTATTTTTGGGACACTGAAAAGTGTGCTTAAAGGTGTTTTTTTGCTGCCGAGAGCTTTTGTGTTGATGAGTAGGTAGTTAAGCAGTAACTGTCCATTAATGGTATGAACATTGATTGATGGGTTTGTCTTTGGTTTCATGTTTTCTTTATTTTTACTTCAACTTAGGCGACACTATTTTTCGGACATGACACAAATTCCGGGGTTCTTAATGATTTAGTCGTCGAACGTCTACAATATGCAAATTTTCTGCAGTTAAATTGTACCCTGACCATTACATTTGAGTATCTTTACCATTCACTGCGAAAACGTATTAAAATCCTGAAGAAGAATGCATTCAAAAGAAGTCATCAGTTTGGTCCAAAAGAAGAGAGAAGACGGGCTCAGCATCCGAAAGATCGCCGCTGAGATGAAGCTACCGAAGTCAACAGTTGAAGACATGCTAAGTACAGAGTATGAGCGGAAGAAGAAGAAGAGAGGACGGAAAAAACAATTTCCAAGAGAACAGAAAGAACAATGAAGGGGAGTGTTACCAGGTTGTTATCATCTGGAGAAAAGGTGACAGCGAAGAAAGTAAAGAAGAAGTGTGAACTTGACGTCAGTGTTCGAACTGTACAAAGAAAGCTACACGAAATTGGACTTAAGTATGATAAAATCAAGAAAAAAATTATACTAACGAGAAAACACAAGGAAGCAAGACTTGGAAGCGCCAAAAGATGGATAACAAACCATGTCGACTTCAAGAAAGTGATATTTACTGATGAAAAATGTTTTAAGTTCGATGGACCTGACGGGTGGTGTACATGGTCGAGAAAAGGTGAACCTGTTATTCTCAACAAGAGACAGATGGGAGGAGGAGGATTCATGGTTTGGGGTATGGTATTTCCGAATGGAAACTTGTGGCTCGAGTGGTTAAAAGGACGTCAAAATAGCTTGAGCTACAGAGAACTTTTGGGAAAGAGAGCCCTACCACTCATAGAAAAAGAAAAGGGAAGTAATTTTATTTTGCAGCAAGATAACTGCAGCATCCACATGGCCAAATCAGTGAAAAATTGGATGTGTGAAGCAAATATAACTACTCTGGAATGGCCTGCAAGAAGTCCAGACTTAAATTTAATTGAAAACATATGGGAAATGCTTCCAGAGCTTGTTTACGACGGACCAGAAATAACCAGAGAGACTGAACTGTGGCAGCGCATACACGATGCTAAAATAGACTGCTAGAAACACGAAGAGACGTTATTATCAATATGTATGAACATTATGAAGATAGACTGATAGAAGTCATTGAAAAAAGGGTGCTGCCATAAACTATTGCATTGTTTCTACAATGTCCGAAAAATATTGTCGCCTGTGTAAAGTGAAAATTTGTAAAAAAAAATAAAATTACTTCTAATTTGAATTCTGTTTTTCCATTTGTAGTATTGAAACAGTTTTAAAATGTTATTGCCATTACACTAAAACAGTACAGACTGCCTGTGCTACCTAAAACATGAAAAAATAAAGTGTCTGAAAAATAATGTAGACCCCCCCCCTGTAAGTTTCGGAAGATATATTTCGCTACTTCGAATTTCTCTGTCATATTTCCCGTCACTTTTTATTATTATTATTATTATTATTGTCATTCAATTACAACTATCGCAAACTCAACATCCTATTTCTCAAACTTTTAAAGTTGATGTATGCCAAAAATTTATTACCTTTTTTTTTTTACTTAAAACCATCAGCACAGCAAAATAAATAAATAAATGGTAACTGCTTCGAAAAATAACTTACCACGTAACTAAAAATTCGATGGTAGCTTTGTGGAAGTTTCAAGTTTCAATATTGTTGTAGCATACCTACGGACGATAAAGGGTATGTCCCCGTTCACATACTAAATACTGTATGTTGGTTTGCAGTCAGAGATTGGTCTCCAGCTGGGCTGGTGAAACTCTCTGATTCCGAGCAGAGAGGATCCCCAGACAAGGCTATGTCGAAGGGCTGAGTCTCGTTTCGGGAAACATCTACCCGACTCCGTTTTATACAGGTTCTACGGTGTTAAGGTCCAGGTTAGGACCAAGGAAGAACAACACGAACACAAGAGTAGAAATAACGAAGGTATATTACACAAAATAATAATGTGGAAGGTGTTAGTATGACTGTCAGTCTGGTTTGGAGTGAACTACTATCGGTTCGACTCAATTCGTCCCACCCTCTTGAGAGGCGTAGTATACATAGTGTTATGAAGAGTTCATTCTGTAGTTATAGGTAAGGACCCATGACATACGGGGAATTTTTGGCCAAGCTTACGGAAACGGATACCCCACTTTAAATTCGGCCTTGTGCCACATCTGACCACGTTGGGTAGTTGGTAGATATCCTGCAATTGGAGATTCGTCTCCAGCTGTGATGATCAAACTCTTTGCCTCCGAACAGAGAGAATCACCAGACGAGGCAATGTCGAACGGCAGAATCTCGTCTCGAGAAACAGCTACCTTATACGGGGTCTACGGGGAATTTTTGGCCGAGCCTACGGGCTCGGATGCCCCACATTAAATTCGGCCTTGTGCCACATCTGACTGCGTGAGGCGGTTGGTAGATATCCTGCAGTTGGAGATTCCTTGTGGAATTCATTTGACTCACTTCTAGCAGTAGACTACTACTTCTACGCGCCACTGACGAATCTTATATGTGTTGTTCTTGTCCTAAGTATTATCGTTCAGTACCAACCTTCGTTCGACTATTCTATTCAGTAAACTTTCCTAGGTTACAACCACCCACTCCATTTTTTGTTGTTTTTTTTTTACTAATTTTTCATCCAATACAAGACCCAAGAGCCAATCAAGCCAGAGGGCTACTGAGTTAACGTAATAGGAGGAAGTAAGAAGTACAGCTTATGAGGCTATATACGAAAGATAACATTTGGCTCTAGACAAAGAGATTAAGATTGTAGTGAACGGGAAAGCATTCTCTCAGGAGTCTGTTCCAAAAAAAATTGGTCTCTTGAGAAGAATCTGTTTGAATTGAACTTATTTCTTATTAATAGAATACGGAGGGAAATGGATGGTTTGTTCCAGTGTATATGACATGGCAGATTTTCGCTGTGAAGGCCTGAACTG
Organism: Acanthosepion pharaonis; assembly: GCA_903632075.3. Classification (NCBI taxonomy): domain Eukaryota; kingdom Metazoa; phylum Mollusca; class Cephalopoda; order Sepiida; family Sepiidae; genus Acanthosepion; species Acanthosepion pharaonis. Next base: position 1,285,756 of record CAHIKZ030005594.1, on the reverse strand, counting down.
GTGGAACTAAAACATGTAAATCATCAGAATATTTGACATGTTCTAGTGAGCTATATTCAGCAGATCTTGCCTATGTCCAACCTTATACGAAGTTTGAAGTGGGGGAGAATTCTTACCTGATTCAGATACTAGTAACACTGGGGTATATCAACGACCAAGCATCAGAATGTTTTTTTTTTAAGAGACTTATGAAACGACGTACAAAGCGTGTTGAACTGTGGGGTGAATATGTGGAACATCCTGTATGATTCATGGCTCTGGGTCATTCCCTTTTTGGTCAGGCCGAGGAATTTTCAGCGCCATTATTATATAATTACCCTTTGCAAGGTAATCACTTCCCGGAGTTATCCCAATTAAATTTTCCCCGTAATGATAAAAGCTAACTTTATGCATTAATTTCATGTTAATAAGCAGAAGACATAATTTAAAGCCGGAATTAGTAATTAACTTTGAAACTCATGGCTCGAAAGAAAAAGAATCTAAAGGTCAAATAATCTCTGTATGTTACACACACGTTTTATCATCTTTTATACAGCAAGAGGCGTTCCCAAAACAAGATGGCTACGTAACAAGATGGAACAGTTTTTTTTAATATTATGTTTGTCAGCCAGAGGAACAAACCGAGATGGATACTACAAATTGCATATAGCAAAATCAAACAAGTACAACAATTTAAATATCTAGAAAGTGTTTTAACATGATAAGGGAAAATGTGACATCAAAATCCGAAGGCGAATTGGAATAGAAAAAGATGCCTTCCAAAAGCTAAACAAAGTATTAAGAAACAGGAAAATGTAATATTAAACATCTTGAAAAATCTCCCTACACAGATGAAGAGCAGATTTGAGGCATCTGTCTATATTTCTGAAATGAGGTATTATGTATACTATTTACATTATTCGGACTATTGTCCTCATCTTTGTCGCCATAGTTATTATAACGTTTCGGCCATTGTACGCTCCGGCCTTCTTCAGGTGGTTGGGCTGAACCCTTTATTGGTTAGATCCAGTGACAGGACCCAAAGAGTGTGAGTTCAATACCCGGTTAAGGCAGTGGAGAACTTGCAGAGAGGAATTAAGCAGTAGATAACTGATAACTGACATCCATTAGACATGGCACGTGGAACTAGAACAGTCTACACCAGTGAGAGTAATAAAGAGATCAGTTCGACATTCCAACCACCTGAAGAAGGTCGGAGCGTACAACGGCCGAAACGTTCTAATAAATATGGCGACAAAGATGAGGACAATAGTCCGAATAATGTAAATAGATTTGAGACAATAGAGATGCGGTTCTACAGAAGGATGTTGAGAATACCATAGACGGAGCATGTGAGCAACTAGGAAGTTTTAGTGAAAATGGAAACAAAAAGGAAACTTGTAATTAGAATAAAAAAGATATAGTTGAAATTTCTTGGATACCTAATGTTATGGTCCGGTTCCTTGTACCACAGTGATAGTCCAAGGCAGAACCAATAAAGAAGAACTCGAACACAGGTATGGAATAACACAGATATATTACAAACAGGAATATATACAGAGAAGTAGAAAGTGTTAGTACGAACAATCAGGTTTAGTAGAGAGAACAATGTAGTCTCGACAAGTATCACTATTCCAATGTCGTAGTAATTGTCTGAACGCGACTCTGTTTCGGACTGCCTCTGACTCGACTCTTGACTCGACTTGAACTACTGATTCACTCGAACTACTGACTCCTTGCCCACTCCTGAGGCGCAGTATTTATTAAGTATGGAATAGTCCATTATTATTATTATGGGTAAGGTCCCATAACACCTAATGAGGAAAGAGTTTGTGGAGAAACCTGGTCGCACTCATTGTGACGGTATATAGCACATCAAATAATAAGATCTTTACGTGATAATGAATAATTTCTATTTTATTTACATTTATACTAACATTATTGTTATTTGTCGTGGAAAGGGAACAAACTAACCCGAGAATGAAATAAATGCTTCAGTTCGAAAACCCCTGAAGCTTACTCGGATCGATAGACGCGTGAGGAAGGATGGAGAGCACAACGGCTTAAACATTTTAATATCAACAAAGATGCGGATATTAGCCGATTGCAAATAAATATTGACAGTGAATATTGGACAATTTCCTTACAGATGGAGACGAGAACTAAAGGGTGGGTCTACCTACTCTGAATGACATGGACAGAGCATATGAGTAACAAGGAAGTTTTAAAAGAGAACAAGAAATACAAGGGAACTACAGCTAGAAATTAAAAAATAAAAAAACAGCCAGTAATTTGTGGATAGCATTCTTTGAGTTTCAAATAAACAGGCCAGGACGATTCTTCTTTTGGGGGGAAGGCGCAGAAATGCCCAGAATATTCTTATTCCAACCACCACTTTTATTAAATATTCAAATAAAATGCCATGTCCTGGAATTAAATTAAAAGATAAAAGGACATTTTTTGAATATTTAATAGAAAATGGCGGTTCCTTCCAATCTAGGAAAAATCATTTCATTACTTAGTATTACAAAAAATAATTAAAAAAAAATAGAACTATGAAAAAATTCCGGCCCCTACCTTCATTTCGACCACCTCGTCTATTTGAGATTAAAGAGCAATGAGGAAAGAAAGCTCGATGAATTTAACACGCGCAGAGTTGAGTCAAAGCGAGATTAACAAAAAGAAACAGCGAGTTAATAAGTTTGAATAAATGAATAGCAGGTCTAAACTTACTTCAGCAACAAGCAAGGGACATGAAGTCGTGGAGAGTCATAATCACCCGCGTCCTGAAAAGACATGACACATATCAAAAGTATAATATTGTTTTAGTATTTAGTAGTATTTGATAGTACTGCTTATATTATTATAGAACTAGCAGCATGACCCGGCGTTGCCCGTGCTTGATTCAAAAATCGTACGACTCATACAGCAATCACTATCACTTGACTTAAAATATTTTTGCCCTTCCTTGTCTTTAAAGGAGTGCCCTTTGCCGTGCTGATGTTGCTACATGCCTTACTTCTTGCCTATCTCACACTGCAAATTTTTTTTTTTTCTAAGCTCTATACTAAACATTAAATCTGTTATGAAAAAAAGAACTAAACAAAATGAACACAAAACGATCAACTTTAAAAAAGGACTCGTAACTGGAAAAACCGAATGAAAAAAGAATGTTAACAACAAATACTTTTTCACACCCAACCCAGTTCTGCGGAATCAGAATCAACGTTGAGTTTAAGCAAGCGAATGAGCCAATTGGAGTAAAGTGCCATGCAAATTTAATTTTTTCCTACTTGTGACGAATGCAGCTATCTTTTTTTGTTGTTGTTGCATGCTAGCATGCTAGTTAACATTCGTGTCAGTCAGCTGTTGGCTCTCACGCAGGCCAGTAGAATCTTCCTGCCTATTCGTGGCCACCAGCTATAGGCTCTCACTCTGGCCAGTAGAAAATGGCCTCAAACTACATGAAAACTGCCGTAGAATCATGAAAAAATCGATTATTTCCACTATCGATGGAGTTGGGAAATGCAAAGTCGGTCTTGGCCTTCCCGCTAACTTGGAGCATGTGCATGTAAATTTTGGTGCAAATCCGTCGAAAATTGTGGCCGTGCATTCGTTACACACACATCCTGCCTTTTATAGATAGAGATACCGTTTCAGATTCGCTCCTGTCCGATCTGGCTTGCATTCCCAAATGGATAGACTATGTAAGTTTTAATGAAAATGGAAATAAAAATGAAAATAATTTTTTTTCATCTTTCTCGAAAAGTTTTAAAATACTTACGGAATTAAAAAAAAAAAAAAAAAAATGAAAATACTGGCTAAAAATCTAAGACACTGGAAAAGAAAAAACAAAGACCGACTTATCTTCATTAATTTACTTTGAAAAAAGCATAAAACTATATTTCCCTTCCTTCATATAACCACATGAAGGAGATGGGTCAAAGTAGTTTAAGGCAACACACATTCTCTTTATTCCAATTGTTCAAAAAATCTAAAAGAGAATTATATTTGAAAAGTGTGTGTATATAAATATAAATATATATATAATTATTTATATATTATATGCGCGGTACTTATTAGAAAGCGCTCAATATCAAAGATAGAGCTAACATATTTGGTTGGATTGATGTGAGTTTGTGACCCTGGGTTTCACGCTTTTGCGATCGTCAGACAAACTGATTAATTTTTTTTTAATTTTGGGTTTATGTAGATTACGTGTATTAGTGTTATTGTGGACGGGGGGAATCGTATGTCGATAAATAAATTTATTTGTTTTATGTCAATTTTGCTGTTATTTCGCTATCCAACTCAAACTATCTGGTCATACAGCCACATCAGGTTAAAACCCCAGTTCCTGTACGATAGCCGAAGTTAAGCAACGTCGAGCCTGGTCAGTACCTAGATGGATGACTACTTGGGAATACCAGGTGTTATAAGCCTTGATGTGTGGGTGGTGTAATGGATAACGTCATTGAATTGTTAATCGGAGAGCTGAGTTTCAATTCCATTTGGTTTCGTTATATTCACACGCGCAGATATCCATGTATGAAAGGTATGAATCCACCACATCTCCCTCCAGCTAGAGTTTAATTAGTATTGTATCACTAACACTATTATTATCTTCAAAATAAAAATAAAATTGCGTAAATATATTTAGATTTAGACATTAAATAATCCATAAAGGTGTTGATATGCCGCTAAACAAAAACAAGAAACCAACCAACCAGATGGACCTTTTCAAAGGTAACCTCCGAAAATACTTTGAGACAAGGTCATTCTACCTGAATATCACCACTGATATCACCGTACTTCCCTCTGCCTAAAATTGTAGTAAGAGTTGTTTGCTTACATTATTTTTACGAAATTCATTACTCAATACAAGGCCCAAGAGCCACTCAAGTTAGAGGATTACGGAATGAGGTTGATATATGAATTTAAGAGGAGTAGGTAAGACGTTCAGATTATAAGGATATGTAAGAAAGATAATGGCTGACTCGAAGAGTTTAAGATTGTAGCGACCGGGGAAGCATTCACTCGGAAGTCTGTTACACGAATTAGTGGTTCTTGAGAAGAATCAGTCTGAATGAAACTTCCTCCTCACTAATGGAATTCAAAAGGAATGGTGATGATTCGCCCCAGCGTACGTAGCATTTCAGATCTTAGCTGTGAACATCTGAGCTCGTGGAACTAATGAATGTAACTTGTCAGAAAATTTTCCACGAAAATAGCAATAGAATAGTAAAAGGCTTGCAGCGTTTCGTCTGTGGGGTAGTGGTTGTACAGTAGAAAAAATGAATCGCTCATAAAGCCGCGTAGACGTTTTTGAACTCTGCCAAGACTGGTAAATGAGAAACTGAGAAGCTCCAGTCCAGATATGCTTATGTGCGCAGAACGAATCGACTTTAAATCTGACTGCGCACATAGATGTCGCCATCATTCAGCAAATAAATCTTTAGATTCTAATAAGTATTTATTGTATTAATCGATAAAATCTGAAGTGGCTAATAATGTGAGACGCAGCGTAAAGTGCTCTCCTCTGCATAACTGAAAATCCGCCATGCTTTATTTGAATCTGCAGGCGGCTCAAACAAAATGCTTCGCTGGGTAATCTCTAGAGACATATTCGTCCGTGAAAACTGGACGAATGTGAATTAATCAAATCAGATGAAAATGTTCCCAAACTATAAACGTCAGTCTACGATGCCTTGCTGCTTTATCTTCTGAATTTTGATTTAAAAACCTACTTTTCTTCTGGCTGTTATGCCGTAAAATTTGATATGGTGGATATACGACATTGCCAGTCATAGGCTGTTCTGTACATCACGAGCTTTCAACCAGGCTTTCTCAGTTTAATTACACGAAAATACTTTTCGAATAACCCGAGTTCAATTGAACACAGCACAACGATTGTGTTTCCTTTTTAGAGGGAATTATTCTTATCAACTGTTCGTTGTTAAATGCAGTTGGAACCTTTTAAAAGCAATTCCCTAAACTACTTTGAGACAAGGCGATGTAGTCCCCCTGCTTGAAAGTGAAGATTGGTATCAATGTGCCCTAAAACTGTAGGAGGAGCTGAAAAGTACGTTAGAAGGAAAAGTGATATATATATATATATTATTTATTCAAGCATTATAACATAAACTTGTTATAAAATCACTACAAAAATAGCCAATTTATTTCAACACTTCTGGTGTCTTGAAAAGACACTAGAAGTGTTGAAACAAAACGGCTATTTTTGTAGTGAATTTATAAAATGCTTATGTTATAAGGCTTGAATAAATAATATTTGCTCTACTCTGTATTGAGCACTTTTTTAAGAATAGTGTTTTTGGTTATTGGAATTTTATTCCGTCGACACCAATTCTATATATATATATATAGTCAAACCTAGAGAGCCAGACAAACCTACCAAGAAAGCTTTCCCTGACGATCCGCTTAGGTGAAAACTTGGTAAGTTTGTCTGGCTCTCTAGGTTTGATTAGGTCTGCTCTACTTTTGTATTGAGCACTTTTAAGTTAGTTGATTACTCATATCGGGTTTTTTTTCTTTAGGCTTTTGACCTGTATGCTGTACGATTATTTTCGACAGACATTCATGTTCATAGCTCTTTCTTTTTTTAAAACCTTTTTTCCTTCGAGATTGATTTGATCATTAGCAAATCAAAAAAACGAAGGTTTTCCGAGACGAGTGTAGTTACCTATATATATAATACATAAAAGGTTAATGGTTAGAGTTAAATCAGACCAGGAAACTGGTATTAAAATGTGCTCAATACACGTGTGAAAAAAATAGAATAAAAGTAAAAATAACATTTAACTTTAAAAATCAGGAGATCAGTTGAATCTGCTACCTTGGTTTCATCCTTACAGTATACTCGGGCGATTTTTATCAAATGACCTCTTAATGATTTATTTAAAAGAAAAAGAAAACAATGAGCGTTATATTATTTAAAAAAAAATAAATAAACAAACGTTTGTTTATTTATTTTTTAAAAAAGATATTATAGCATTCTTTGTTTTGTTTTGTTTTTTTTGTTTTGTTTTTGTTTTTTGTTTTTTTATTTGTTTTTTTATTTGTTTTGTTTTTTTTTTTTTTTTTTTTTTTTTTAATGAAGCGTTAAGAATCATTTGATAAAGATCATCTGAGGATACCGTAAGGCTGAAACCAAGGTAGAGGATTCAACTGACCTCCTGATTTTTAAGGGTGTTATGCGATACAGCCAGTGAATAAAACCAAACCATTCTTTGTGTGTGTGAAAGAGAAAACAACTTTATAACAAGCAAATAAAATAAGAAAGAAATGTAGTCAAAGACGTTGTGTCAAAAGGAACGGTTTTTTTCATGACACCGCTTTTTTAACTATCTTCACTCTTAAGAAATGTTTTATTGTTTTAAGAATCAATAGTTAGAACTGGAATAAAACCTAAACACATGATAGAATTGTGAATCTATTTTTTTTAATTTTTTTTTTTTTTGTTCTTGAGAATTTACAACAAAAATATTAAACACTATTTATTTATTAGATTGTTCATTTACAAGAATAATTTTATAGTTACATCATTCTAAAAATTAATACAATTAAAACTAATGAAGTGCAATATTTATTATTTACTTTATAAAGAAAGAAATGTGAAAGCAATTTTTTTTCACAAATTTACAAACATTTGCTAAATTATTAAAATATGTGAACAACTGAAAAAATCCTTATTATTTACCATTTTATAAAGTTTGAATCAATTGGCCAATGTTTTGCCAACCATTCCAATTAATAATATAATTAATAGTGTAAATAAACAATCTAATAGTGTTTATTATTTTTGTTGTAAATTCTCAAGAACAAAGAAAATGTATAAATTCACTTTCATATGCATATGTTTTATTCCAATTTTAATCATCATTTTTTTAAAAAAAAATAAACACAACCGAAAAGTGAGGGCAGTTAAAAAAGCGGTGTCATGGAGAAAACCATCCGTTTGACACCCCGTCTTATTGCGAGCACGTTTATCCATATTTGCCGAAATGTACGTAGGTGTTTTGTATATAAATGTCCTTACGAGAAATTTCCGGGACAAATGAAATGTTTCATGTCTGTGGATGGTGCATCTGATGTTTATATAACGCTCATAGTTGCTGGTTAGTAAACTGTAAGAAAAATACTGGAAACAAAAAGTTGAGTGATGAAGTGTTTAATCACATAACACGGAGTGAGAATACAGCAGTTCAGTGCGACAATCGGGCGACTGGAAAGCTCTACGCCTTTACGACCCATTTTTGCCCCCCACCCCCGTTCCATGAGTAGACCTTTTATTCATAGCGGATGGACGAGTCCATGTTTCAATAATAAGTATAGACAAGTTTAGTTAGTCTTTCTACACAACTGTAACAGTCCCGTGAAGAGTGGATGCAATTTCTGAAAAGCTCCAATCAGTTGTTAACTCAAATTTCAACAAAATGAGGAAGGAGTGATTGGAAAATTTAACCCTCACAGGGCAGATCGAGGGCAAGACAGATAGAGGAAAGCAACGGACCTGACGTGATTTCATGGATGGATGACGAAACATGAAATGTTCATCTATCTTATCTCGACGCAGTGTTTCGTGGAGATCGTGTCCACACTTCATTGAATTTGACTGTTGTTATAACGTTCATATAACTCTTATAGTTGGTGGTCAGTAAGACTGTAAGAAAAATACTGGAAACCAAAAGCCGAGTGAAGAAGTGTTTAATCACATGAGAACATTGTGAATACAATAGTTCAGTGCGACAAGCGTTTGATTGGAAGCGCTACGCCTTTACAACCCACCTTTTTGCCACTGTTCCATGAGCAGACGTTTGACTCATGTGTAGAGTAGGTTAATCAGTTTTTCTATAAAACATTTATCAAATAACAATCACGTGGACACTTGCAACAACAGTAAAAATAAAAACGTTGCGCTTGGAACTAGAAGGAAAAATAATGATATAATCAAGATGTTGACGTTCCACACGAGCAAAAACAAAAGGTTAGGCAGGAAACTTCTATCAATACTTGAAGGAGCGATAACAGTTAGTGGACTTTGGAAGCCTATTTTCTTGAAAAACAGTTTTCAAAACTTCAACCGTAAGTTAGCGCTAACTTTTCGTCAATGAATATCGAATGTTTCCTGAATGGAAATAGTCAATTTGACCATTATACTTACCATCTTTAAAATTTTAATTTTTGGTTTTAATTTCACGAAAATAACACGAAGTTATTCATAGAAAAATACTGTTGCATTCCTAAAGCAGGTTTTAGATTGCCTTTGCAATTATATCGATTTTTGAACGATCAATAACAGTCCGTTTCAATTCATGAGCCTCGGTTGGGAATTGTCTAAGCATGGATGACCAAAAATGAAAAAAAAAGCTTTTTCCTTTGTGCGTATAAGCTCGAATGTTAAACAAAGAAAATAATTTTATTATTTTGTTGATGATATTAAATACATACTAAATACGTTATTTCTGTACATAATAAAATCATAGAAGATTCTTTTTAAAATCTCCTGTTGATCAGATTTTTAAACTTTACATTTTTCGAATATTAAAACACAGTGTTCATCTAACAGAAACATTTCAGAATAAAGAAATAAGAAGAAAGAAAGAATTTTAAAACACTAGCAAAATACCCGTTCTACGAACAGCGAAATGTAAGTTGTCCTATAACTTATACAATGTTGGTATAAACAGCCGTTTCAACACGACATAGACTTCGTAGTGTTCTTATTGCCACTGTACAAAATTCACTTGAATTTCCTACTCTGGACATAGCTGCATAGACCTGACATTGACAGAAACATTTGAATAATGTTCTAAAGCTTGTATTGTGAGTTTTTTGAAGATCTTCAAAGATACGTTACAATCTGCATGAAATACCATGTTAATAAGAAAGCACCTTCTGTTTTTGTGGTCTTTGATCAGGATGTCTGAGCGATTAGCTTTGGTTTTTCTGTCTGTGTATTGTCAAGTCCCATCAAATTATTACAGGTTCTATCTCTGTAATCGGGTCTGCGTTATGTTCATACCAGTTTCTTGCAGTTTCCTTCACGTAAATTTGCAGACTTTCCAGTGCCACTCTGTAATGCCGAGTTTTATATTCATTGGATGCTAACATCGTGCAAACTAAAACAAGATGGTCATTTGTTGGTGGATATTTATTACAGAATCTACATTTCGGGCTAACACAATTTTTCAGCATGTGTTATCGGTAATTTCTACTTAGCAATCATTGCTCCTGCGCAACAAGCATAAAAGGTTCGGTTTCAGCTTTTAACTCTGCTCTGCGTAACCACTGATGAGTACGGGATTTGTCTACAACAGCTTGTTTGGTACGGGCAGGGTATTGGCCATGAAGCGGTTTATCTTGCCATTGTTTCTCTATCTGGTCGGTTGCATTTGTTTTTGCTTTCTTTCTTACGTATTTTGCAGATTCAGTTGATGCATTGTGCTTTACTTGTAATTCTGCACCCATTTGAAACTCCAATTATTATTATTATTATTATTATTATTATTATTATTGTTATAGAAATAATAGAAATATGTCATCAATAAAAATTAAAATACAATAAAATAATAATTATGCGATGACGTTTATTTCTATTTTTTAGAGAATGGAACGAAATTTTTCATTAATCCTAGAAAAGATTAATGTCAGTTTCTTTATCTCCAAGGCTGGCTGGCTGGATATCTGGCTGGCTATCTATCTATCTATCTATCTATCTATCTATCTATCTATCTCAATTTATTCATATCTATCTATCTATCTATCTATCTATCTATCTATCTATCTCAATCTATTCATATCTATCTATCTCAATCTATTCATATCTATCTATCTATCTATCTATCTCAATCTATTCATATCTATCTATCGTTTCTGTTTGCTTTTTTAGGCTCTTTGCAGTAAGGTGTATTATGATTTACTTGCACCTTTTCACTTTAAACAAAAGACAATAATTAACAAAAATATAGGCAAATCTCTTCGCAGGATATGGACTGTGTTTTTTTAGAACTATTTGGGGGGGATTTCTTCGAAAGATGCTGCTTCTCGAAGAGAAATAATAACATAATGGAGATTGATATTCCACACTACTTCAAGTAAACAGTTAGGAAGGAAACTCCCATCAATACTAGGAAGAGAATCCGATTTTCTTGAAGACTTCTTTTAAAAAAGATTTCATAAATTTCAACCGGTAGTAGGTACTGACTGCTCGGTAAATGAATGAGGAGTGTTTCCTTATAAAAAAACGGTTAATATTACCATTACCATCGGCAGGGCGAATATTCGTTCACAGAACTCTATTCTCCTTGCCTTGTCGCTACACCACACCCATCCAGTGTTGCACGCAGAGTCTTGCCTGGGGTGTTAAGGTTTCAAGATCGTTAAGTGTGCATGGATCTTCAAAGTAGATGTCCCATAGTTGTGATTGCCAACACCGGTGACATATCCCCATTTCAAGAGGTCTCTTGAAAATAAGGGTCATGTCAGGAATTCGTGGGCAAATGCGGGTACGGCGGCAGTGTGTCTCTTGAAGGGCATAGGATGTCACATCCGTGTTGGATACACAGGTCCGCCAAGAGGTCTTGCTTGGCACCAGAGAGACCTTCAAGGTTAGCTGAGATAATGCTCAAGGACGGTCCTGAAGAGGACACGTGTTTGTGACTTCGAGGCTCATTGACACTGGGGTCACGACGAGAATTCATTATGATAAAAGTGTAGCAGATAAAGTCAGTAGCCTTAGTATAGAGGGTAGTGTAGCGTGGAGCAAGGATTGGCAAATGAGAGAACTCATCTGATGGGGACTGCAACTTAAATGCTCGTTCCGCAGACCACACGGAAACTGAAACATGAGTCTAATTTAAATATTACCCGAGTAGACTAGGCCATTCTGTTATATGTATGATTGTTTTGTTTGCACTTAGTGTAATACGTGGTTTGTCTGAATTATAAAACAGCTGGAGTCCAATGTTAAAGAAAACTTGGAAATAATCGAAGGAAAGGAAGGATTTTTCTTGATTGAGAAAGGTATTAAATGAAGAAGAATTTTGGGAAAATGAAAATAAGGTAAAAGAGAAGAAAGAGTGAACGAAAGGAAATAGAGAAAAAGACAAGGAAAAGAACAGAAAGACAGAAGATAAATACCGAATAAAGGGGAAAGAAACAACAGTAAAAGAGAATTGAAAATATTTAAGTAAACGAAGTGGTGAATTTGGAAAGAAGGATAATAAAAATAGAAAGAGAATCATAAAAATTGGGAAGAAAGAAAAAGAAAGAAATAAGGAAATTAAAGAAAAAAAAGAAAAAAAAGAAAAAACCAAAGAAAGAAAGAAAGAAAGAAAAGAAAAAATTAAAGACGTATACAAGAAAAAAATAAGAAAGAAAGAAAGCAGAAAAGAAAGAATTAAAAGTATAAAAGAAAGAACCAAAGAAAATAGAGAAAATGAAGAACGAAAAAAAAACAGAAAAGAAAGAATTAAAGAAGCATAGAAGAAAAAAACCAAAGAAAGAAAGAATTAAAGAGATATAAACGAAAGAAAGAAAGAAAATAAAAAGAAAAAAGTAAAGACGTATAGAAGAAAAAACAAGAAAGAAAGAAAGAAAGAAGAAAAGAAATAATTAAAGAGATAGAAAAGAAAGAAAAAAGAAAGAATTACATTAACAAAGAAAAAGAAAGAAAGAAAAAAGAATAACTGAAGAAAGCTTGAAAGAACTGAAGAAAGGAAAAAGAAAGAAAAAACTGAAGAAAAAAGAAAGAAAGAATGAAAGAGATAGAAAAGAAAGAAAAAAGAAAGAATTACATGAACAAAGTAAAGGAAAGTAAAATAAAAAAGAAAGAAAGAAAGAAAGAAACAAACAAACAAAGAAAGAAAGAATAACTGGAGAAGGCTTGAAAGAAAGAAAGAAAGAAAGAAAGAAAGAAAGAAAGAAAGAAAGAAAGAAAGAAAGAAAGAAAGAAAGAAAGAAAGAATAACTGGAGAAGGCTTGAAAGAAAGAAAGAAAGAAAGAAAGAAAGAAAGAAAGAAAGAAAGAAAGAAAGAAAATTAAAAAAAAGAAATATAAAAAAGAAAAAATGAAAAAAGAAGCCAGAAAGAAAGAAAACGAAAAGGGGAAAAGCATACAGAAATAAGTAAAGAAATGTGAAAAGAATAAAATGCGTTTAGATTAAAAGAATATGAACGAAATACTTAAGTAAAATGGGCAAAATAACAGAAACACCACTTTTCCAATCGGAAAAAAAAGATGCAAAGGCGCCAAATCAAAAATTGCACGTAAAATAAAATAAAATTAGAAGGTATCAGCTTTTTTTTTTTGCTCTGTCTTCCTTCTACCATTTTTCTCCCCTAATTTCCTACAGTCCCGTCTAACATGGAAGAGCCGATGAGAGAGAACATTTCAAGAGGCTCTTGACACGATCTTCAGACCTGATATGGCAATGAAAGTTTCACACAGAATTGCCGGCAAACTGCCTTTGATATGACACGTCTCCCAAATATGTGATCACTGCTCACATGAGCTCAGGGCACCGAAAAAACTGTCCTTTTGCCATTTTTTAATCCCCTTATTGCCATTTTAAGATTTTTTTTCTTTCTTTTTATCCAGCAAAGAAAGAAATAATAAAAAGTTCCCTGTAATCGTTGCAATAATGATCGTTCTATGTTTGCTATTTACGACCCTTATTAGCCGTCTTTCCGCTTCCTTTTCTAGTTTACTTCATTATGCCTGGATTACGGCCATATAACGTTGAAACACCGTAATCCCATACAATCACCGAAGTTAAGCAAGTTCGAGCCTGGTCGGTACTGAGATGAGTGACCGCTTGGGAATATCAGGCGCTGTATGCTTGGATGTAATGGATGATGGCTCGGAATTGTTAATCGTTGAGCCAAGTTCCAACTTTACTTAGGTTCGTTAAATTCACTTATGCGTATTTTTCCTTTGGGAAAGGTATGAATACCCCCCAGTTATGGGTTAATTAGTAAGACATATCACTATATCATTGTTATCTCAAAAAAAAAAGAGTCATACAATTTAAAAATATTTTCTGTCTTTAAATAACCTTCAAAAGGCTGTTAAGTCTTGGAAAGCGAACCAGTCAAATCAATCTTTACATCAGGTGGCTATTTCAGGGGATCATGCGACAACAATTCACCTCATATCTCCAGCACTCTCAGCACTATTCTCGTCGACTACGCAAATGACTTTTCTGGATATCTCGTTCTTTTAATCCATTTAGAAAAGAATTAGAACCCTTTCCAGTGCTCTGGTGATTATGGTTACTACTTTCATGTTCGTACTGCATGATAAAGTCCTCCTATTCTTATATGAATTTTAATTTAAATAAAAAGTAATTTTTGATCGGCCTTCATAGATAGATAGATAGATAGATAGATAGATACTGATATCTTTTTTAATCATCTCACCCAAAGGAAGTCAATAAAACAACAACTCTGAGAGGTTCGGTGTAGTAAGCACCGGCCCTGTCGATTATTATAGGTAGAAAAATAAAAGTAAAAAGTACAAAGAGCAAAAAACGCTGCTGAAACTATCCCTATTGGGGCTCCATCCTCGTGGGGGGGGGGTCCTGCGTAGTCCGCACCGCACCGGCTATGCAGATACACGATATATATTATTAGCTAATGGCTGACAATGAAACGTCAATTTAAAAAATAATTTTAAAAACAGCGATGAAGACAATGACAGAAGCCAGAACAGGACCAAAAAAAAAACGCTCCCCTGCCCAGGTCGCAGGTTTCGGGGATAACACGTGCCAGCACTGGTTGTTGGAAGATCCTATATCTGGAAACAGGACTCTACACCATGCCACACAAGCAGGAAAACCGAGTTAAAGCTGTCAGGGATTTTTTGCGACCAGATCCCCCCTTGCATCTGACCACCTAACTCCCCAGAATGCAACTCCCTTGGTTATTATGTGTGGCGCGCAGTTGAGCGAGAGGCTAACAGAACTCCTTATAACACCAAAGATGAACAGAAGGCAAGGGATTGTGGCAAAATTTACCACATAAAACAAAGATACCGTCCAGAAGAGTTGCAGGAGATTCTGAAGTCGTATTGAATCCGTACTTGAAGCCAATGTCGATTTTATCGAATAAATTTACTCTTTAGTATTTCAAGATATCTTTGTGTAACTTTGGTAAATATATCCATTAAAATAAGATGTCAGTGTCATTTTAATTTTTGCATAATTTAGACGCCAATTTATCCATAGCACATTTTACACAGACACAGACACACACACACACACACACAGATATATATATATATATTTATATATTTGCACGTTCCGAGATCTTACACAACCGTCAATAATAGCAGATATTCAAAAAACATCTTTCGGTCGACATACAAGTATTTCGTCTCCAAGTTTTTGATTTTATAAGGATAAAAACACATGCCTGATGATGAATAGAGGACTATTCATAAGTACTAGCATTTTAACATCAAATAAACTAAAAACTACAGACATCAAGTTTACCGACGAGGATCACTTCGCTCTATGGATTAACAGTATTTTAATGCATATATTATGTTTCTAGCGATGGATGTCGCCAATAATCGCATTAATACTTCTGATTGATTCTATGTGTGATTATTTCTTTGTATATATATATATATATATATATATATATATATATATATGATAAAAATATATTTTTATGGTATGCTATATTTATGGGTAAAAGTGCACAATATCAGTGATAGAGAAGGCTTGAAAATTGCGTTCACACATGAATCAGATCTCCAATTTTATATATATATATATATATATATATATATATATATATATATATATATGTATATATAAGTGAACATTAAAGTCAACACTTAGAGGCGACTGGCAGTTTCATGCTCTAACTCTGATATTGAGCACTTTATCCCATAAATATAGCACACCTTATGGGTATATTTCTTATTTATATATATATATATATATATATATATATATATATATATGTGTGTAGAAGAGAGAGAGAGAGAGAGAAAGAGAGAGACAGAGAAGGGTAGTCACTGAAAGACAAACACGTTTTTTTTTAATTTTACAAACACTTTTTTTTAATTTATATTATTTTATTTCGAAATATAATTAATGGATTTTTTCAATATTACCCGTAAAATACAGCATCCCTCAAATAACCAGCATTTTCCCGCTCACAAATGCAGGCTCTTTCCACAGCATTTTCCATGAGCGTATACAGGGTTTCAGGTCTAAACGTCGGATTTCCTTCCGAACGTCCTCAATTTCTTGACTTGTTCGATGCAAATTTACAAAAACCCAGTCTTTCAATTAGCCCCACAGAAAAGAAGTCTGGTGCCGTCAAATCAGGTGGACACACAGGCCATACAAATTCATCATTCTTTGAAATTATTCTTTCATCGAAAATTTCTCGCGGATAATCCATTGTCGCCTTGGAACCATTTCCTGATTATCTTCGACCGCTGGGCGTAAAAAACTTTTCAAGTATTGTCCTATACAGGTCCTTTTTGATTCTTTCTGGTTGACCTTACTCATTTTCAAAGAAATAGGGGCCGATAACTCTTTCAACTATAACACTGCATCAAACAGTGCATTTTGGGGGATGCAATCGATGCTGATGTAATCCCTTGGGTATCTCAGTACCCACCAAAATCTGAAGTTTTGTTAATGTACCCGTTTAAATGAAAATGGACCTCATCACTCATTATCAAGTTGTTCACAAAGTTCTTGTTATCTCTGGCTAGGTGTTGAAATCGAATGGTGTACTGCAAGCGCTGGTGAGTATCTTGGGATAGTAAAGTTCGGATCATTTGAATCTTGTATGGTAACATTTTTAAATCCAGTTTCAGAATCTTCCGAAGAGATGTTCTGGCGATGCGTAATTAAGCAGAGCGATGACGGGTAGATGGTGATGGATTGTCATGGCCACTCTGCCGTACAGCTTCCACCGCTGCTGCAACAGTGAGCTTAAGATCTCTTCCCGGAAGATCACAAACTAATCCAGGTCTTTCGAACCGGGCGATTAGGTTCCGAATCATGTTACCGCTAGGAGATATCCTGACATTAAAAGATTGCTGGTGTTTTCCCTGGGTGTGAATAATTGGTCTTTGACTGGAATAGAAAAAGTCAGTGAGTTTTACTCGTTACTGAACATCATAAGTAGCCATTTTAATTTCCAATGGATGCTCTATAACCTGCAAAAAAAAAAGAAATGAAAAAAGATTGAAAACAAACAAGTTGTGATTTCTTCAAATACTTCTGTTTTTCAGTGGCCACTCTGCATATATATATATATATATATATATATATATATATATATATATATATATAACTATAGTCGTTTTTTGAAAAAACCTTCGAATTTTTGATTTGCCAATAATCAAATCAATCTCGAAGGAAAAAAAGGTTTTAAAAAAAGAAAGAGCTAGAAACATGAAAGTCTGTCGAAAAAAATCGCACAGATACAGGTTTAAAGCCCAAAGAAAAAAAAAAACCGACACGAGTAAACAACTAACTAACAAAAGAGCTCAATACAACCGTAGAGCAGACCTAGATAAACCTAGTGAGCCAGACAAACCTACCCAGGTTTCACCTAAGCGGATCGTCAGAAAAGCTGGCTAAAGAGGCAAAAGAGAAACGGCATACTTATAGGCGATAATCAAAATCATACCACGTGACCAAAGAAAAAGAAAAACAAGAAAAAAGATAAGCAAGAAAAAACACAACACCGGGGCGTGGGGTAATGATTTATTCAAACGACTAAAAGGGGAGGGGATATTTAAGAAAACACGAACAATAAAGGCGGAATGACAATACAAACAGGGGAGATAGCCAGCTTTCCCTGACGATCCGCTTAGGTGAAACCTGGGTAGGTTTGTCTGGCTCACTAGATTTATCTATCTATCTATCTATCTATCTATCTATATATATATATATATATATATATATATATATATATATATATATATATTGATAAGACGGAGACTTTAAACAAAATGGATAATTAATATCTCTGTCTTTTTATTATCCTTATCTGTAGTCTACATTGAGCTCTTCCTGGATTTATATCCTTCTTTGAATTATCCCTCCCAGTCGCAAACTGGTAAAACATACATATATATATATATATATATATATATATATATATATATATATATATATATATATATATATCTGTGTGTGTGTTTATTAATTCAAATGATATTTCGGTCGGATTAATAATAAATGCATTAATTCTTTCGAAATTGCTATGTACGTATGTATGTATTTAGTGTATTGGGGCAACAGATCATTATTTAAACATATATCGTCAAATATAACAGACAACGAATGTCTATTATGTTTGATCAAGAGCCGTTCTAAGCTTCGTATAGTCGCTTTAATTTCGGGAGAAAATAAAGACAAAAAAAAAAAACTGTCCAACATTTGGATATTCTTTTATTATGCTGTCCCTTGATCTAAGCTTTCGGCTCACGTGAGCCATCTTCAGTGTGGTTATATGGACATTTAAACAAAGATATTCATCATCAAAGATTCTGTCATTGATTATGATAAAGGTCGCGGAATAGCAGACAGGTAAAATGCATGTATGTATGTATGTATGTATGTATGTATGTATGTATGTATGTATGGAGCTTTATATAAGGAATTATTAAATATCCACTATTACTTATACAATTTTTGCTGTCGCAGTTGTTAATATCATTACTACCGTTCTTATCAAAACTATTATTACTGCCTATTATTATTATTATTGTTATTATTATTATTACGTAATTATCATCGGAGGTTTCTGGCTGGAGAAAAGAGGTTTTCAGTGGTGTTGTTTTTTGTTTGTTTTTTGTTTTTTTTTGTTTTTTTTTTTACCTTTTGCTAACAAACTTACAAACAAATAATCGCTGGTGATCATGGTCACATTCCCTTCAAGAAAAATGAATTACTCATTTTATTATTATTATTATTATTATTATTATTATTATTATTATTGTCGCCTTCATTTTGATTTATTTCTTTTCATTCTCTTCTTTCCTCCTTTTAAACGCGAAAAATGTCCCTGTCGCCGGAAAATTTAGAAACGCACGTAAAAATTTCTCGCTCGGCCCCGGCGCACAGCTTTGGTTGAAAAACTCGTCCAATTAAATCATGGCTTTGGAGACCTGGGTGGGAGGAGACGCGGGAGTCGGGAAAGAAAGAAAGAAAGAAAGAAAGAAAGAAAGAAAGAAAGAAAGAAAGAAAGAAAGAAAGAAAGAAAGAAAGAAAGAAGGAAGGAAGAAGCAAAGAGGAAAAAAGCAAGCGATTTTAGGAACAAAAATAAAGCGAAATAAAAACAACAACCAACATGGCCGCAAAAAAAAGAAAGGGGAAAAAAAGGCAAAATGTTGGAACAGCATTTAGGAGTTGCCTCTTGTGAGTCACTAATTAAAAGGCACCTTCTTTTCTGGATACAAACAGGTTGGTCTATATCTATACATTTGTGTGCGCATGCGCATGGGCGTGCCGTCTTCTGTAGATAGCGACGATTAAGTATGTATATGGGTGGGTGTAGGGAGAGAGAGAGAGAGCAAGAGAAATTAGGAAATAGACATGAACGGACTGAAGTAGATATTAACAGATTAAAATAGTATTAGATAATGAACAGCTTGAGATAGATAGATAGATAGATAGATAGATAGATAGATAGATAGATAGATAGATAGATAGATAGATAGATAGATATTGACAGACTGAGATAGATATGAATAGATTGAGATAGATAGCCTTGGAGATAAAGAAACTGACATTAATCTTTTCTAGGATTAATGAAAAATTTCGTTCCATTCTCTAAAAAATAGTTTCATCAATACAGTAATAAACGTCATCGCGTAATTATTATTTTATTGTTATTTTAATTTTTATTGTTGACATGTTTCTATTATTTCTATAATAATAATAATAATAATAATAATAATTGGAGATTCAAATGGGTGCATAAATACAAGTAAAGCACAATGCATCAACTGAATCTGCAAAATACGTAAGAAAGAAAGCAAAAACAAATACAACCGACCAGAAACAGAAACAATGGCAAGATAAACCGCTTCATAGCCAATACCCTGCCCGTGCCAAACAAGCTGATGTAGACAAATCCCGTACTCATCAGTGGTTACGCAGAGCAGATTTAAAAGCTGAAACCAAACCCTTTATTCTTGTTGTGCAGGAGCAATGATTGCTAAGTAGAAATTACTGATAACACATGCTGAAAAATTGTGTTAGCCCGAAATGTAGATTCTGTAATAAATATAAAAAAATGACCATCTTGTATTAGCACCCACTGAATATAAATCTCAGCATGGTAGAATGGACCAAAATCTGCACCGGAAAATATGCAACTTTACGGTAAGTAAACTGTAAGAAACTGGTATGAACATCACCCAGGCCCAGTTACAGATATAGTGCCTCTAACAATGTTATGGGACTTTATTATACACATAAACAACAATCAAAGCCAATTACCCAGATATCGTGATCAAAGACCACAAAAGCAGAATGTGCTTTCTTATTAACATGATAGTCCCTACAGATTGCAATGTATCGTTGAAGATCATTAAAAATATAAAAATGCAAGGATCTTGAAATGGAAATTTAATAAAATGTGGCGCATCAATAATTCTAGTTGTAGTTGGAGCCCTCGAATTGATTGGAAATGGTTCCGATAGACTCATTGACGGGATTCCTGGCTGCTCATGCCTTAAAGAAATAGAAAAAAAAATTTACTCACAAACACAGCTGAAACATTATGAAGAGCTTTATCTATGTGAAATGTGTGTGATATTATGGGTTTTTTGTTTGTTTGTGTTGTAATGGAATGTTTCACACTCCCTATCGCCTATGTGAACTGACTATATCAGTAGATATATGTAGTAAGCACAGGATATACCTGGGAACTTGCTTCAGGAATTAGATTCGTCCCCAGCTGTGCTGGTCAAACTGCCTGCCTCCGGGCAGAGAGGATCCCCAGACAAGGCAATGTCGAAGAGCAGAGTCTATTCTCGGGAAACAGCTAGCCGACCCCATTTTATACAGCGAATTTTTGGCCGAGCCTACGGGCTCGGGTACCCCACATTAAATTCGGCCTTGTGCCACATTTGGCCTCGTGGGGCGGTTGGTAGATATCCTTGTTTCAGGAATTACTAGACTGCTAATCAATTCCCTGTCAGTAGTGTATTCTCTTTTACAATAAACCTCTCTTTCTTTCATCTACGCCTGTGTTAGTATTCCTTTCACTTGAGTACCACCTTTGTCTGTTTGTAACCTTTTTAAGGATACAACAGTTTGTTTTTTTGGTTTTTAGAAAAATGTTCAGTGGAATATGTCTCTGGTTGGGACCCGGAAGGAAATCTGGATACAACAGAAATACAAAGAAGAAGAAGACGAAGAAGAAGAAGAAATAATAATAATAATAATAATAATCATATTGATGTGATTAATATCAGTATTTATTCATTGTTAGAATTAAAATGGACGATTTCTTTTTGTTTCGTTTTTCATGTACTTGCTTTTTTACTTGCTTTCTTTCTGTATTTATTTTCTAATTATATTATCCTAATTTTTATACAAAGGATGCTGAAAATTTCTCTGCCTGACCAGAAATCTTGTTAAAAACTCTAACGTTCAGTTATTAAAATACTGATATTCATTAGTTGGTCTGGCTGATAACTTTACAGCATCTTCTCGTAATACTCTATATTATTATTATTATTTGATTTGATATCCTCTCCACCTCTTAAATATTTCTGCCGGGCGATGATGATCATATCTCAGCTACTCCCCGCAACACTTTCCTCAGCACATCACATGAGCTATTCCGAGCAGCGCTACCACTTGCTCAATCCTAATGAAGCCTGTTGTCTCTAAAAAGCGTTCCTGGAAATAGTTCCGGATGATTGGCATATTTCCCTGATTTAACCTTCCAGATCTTCGTAACTCTTTAATATCGCCTACCCGACCTTCACGGTGTTCTCCACTCAATGTACTGCAACGTCTATCAAACAGGATCAATTCATGGCTGCTCTTGTGCACAAGTGTGATATCAGGGCGATTTCTTTCCAAGCGCTTGTCAATGAAGATAGCCATATCCCATATGAGCTTCATTTGCCCATTCTCCACAACTGAGGTTGGTGAATGCTTGTACCCCTTCTCTGCGCACTCGAGGCTATACTTCCTAAATAGTTCCCTATATTCGAAGAGCTTTATTTATGCAGTACTCCATCGTTTATCCGGACACTTTGGGGGAAAGGTTGAATACCTAGGTTATCGAAAAAAGTTCATTTTCTGAAATAAATTTAACATTTATATAATTATTTAACATCCTCAAACCGATAGTTAACGCTGCAAATTGCTCTATAAAATCTTCTCTCGTCACAGCGATCGGGTGTACGTCATTAACCGTGTGGTTTGTTATTTGTTTGTTTCGTTAGAATTAACTTCAATTCATTCAACGGGTATTAAATGACTTTGTCCCGAGCAGAGCAAACGAAAAGACAATTCACTATTCTAGTTCTCATTGCAGCATGATTCACGTGTGTCACTCACACCGGTCAGTTCCGTAAGCCATAATCTCTGGCCTGACCAAACTGTGATAATTCAAATGTTAATTTTTTGTATGGAAACAACAGGAATGTTAACCAGAATTAATCAGCATTTTCGTCAAATGTTTAATATTTTTTTCCTGAATTCTTAAAACTCTTTGTTCAGGGTTTTGTCAAGTTTATCTATGACAAAAAATTGCGTCAATTTTTGTCTGTTTCCGGCTATTGAATAACCAAACAAAAACACATTCGACTTCCCGTTGAAGCCATAATCCCTGGCCTGACCAAGCTCTAATAATTCATATGCAATGGAAACAACGGGAATGTTAATCAGAATTAATCAGTCAAATGTTTAATAGTTTTTTTTCTGAATTCTCAAAAACACTTTGTTCAAGGTTTTGTCAAATTTATCTTTGATAAAAAAAAATGCGTCAATTTTTGTCTGTTTCTGGCTATTGAATAGGCAAACAGAAAAACATTCCATTTCCAGTTGAGGCCTGATGTGCATGTGTCATGTGAGAGTTTCGTAAGTCATAATCTCAGATTTGACCAATTCAAATTTAGTTTCTTTGTATGAAAATAAAGAGCAAATTAAAAAGAATTAATTAAATTGCATTTACCAGCGTTTTTTGTTGTTTTTTTAATCAAATCTTGACCTTGAGTAAATTCTAAAATTCTGGTCACTTAAGAGTTCATACCCAGAGTCTGAGAGATGCATCAGACATAATCTCTGGCCTCACCAAACTTTGAGAATGAAATTCTATGTTCTTTGTATGAAAACAACAAGCAAAGTAACAAGAATTAATCGAACTGATTTTATCAGCATGTTTATCAAATATTGAGTATGGTTTTCATAAATGTTCAAAACGCTTGTTTAGGTTTAGTTTAATTTTGTTTTACGACATATCAACACATCAATGGGTTATTTAATGCCGGTAATATTTTTAGAATAGGTTCGTATGAATAGAATATGTATTCTTTATAAGAAATCAGTTTGTAGATCAGGTTTCATTGACGTATTTCTGTAAAGAGGGGTTTTGTCGAAAGTTAATTGTAATGCTGGTAATTTTTTTTTTTTTCGAAAATGTATTGCCGGTATTTTTACTATAAAAATCTGTTTTGATACATTCATAGTGTTTTGACCCAAGTTTGGGGGTAAACTATTTGCCCATAGATGGGACTCTAACAGGTGCTACCACCCCGGGTCAGAGTGAACTTGGAAACGACAGCAATTAAGAGGTAGTTCCACGCTCCTCCAAACTGCCTGATCAGAGGCCTTGCTGTTGGACGTAGTTTATCGTCATAACCCAAACACTTGTCTGATATTAAATATTAGAATGGGTTTAATTCAGGTAATTAAAAAAGATTTCAATTTTTCTTTTCATTTTACTTCCGGTAAATCAAGGTACGTTTTATCGAGAAAGTATTGTAGAAAGAGATCATGTGCACGTAAGCAACAGCTTATAACTCCAGGTAGCTGTTCTCTCCTCTGGCCTAGATCTATCTTAGTGGGGGAAATCAGACTACTTACATTCATGATCCAGTCACGATGAATGGATATCCCCTCAGAGAGTACCCGGCCTTTGAATGCCTATTGGAAAAAAATGAATTCCTTTTAATAATATGTGGAAATATCCACTCTTTGCCAGAAGAAGGTCACCCAACTGGAAACCCATGTACCAAGAATATGGAAAATAAAGTATAATATATATTTTTTTAAATCTACATTATAATATAAATGTTTGCGGTTTCTCTCTTCTTTTTAATATATACATATATATATATATATATATATATATATATATTAATGCATGTTTCATTAAATAATATAGACAAGTTTTGTGTATTTATTTTAAGTAAGTTCCTTTCATATTGTCTGAACACATTAACGTTGAAAGACGAAAGGAAAACACCATATTGATACATGTTTAAATCCAATCTAAGCTTTCGGCTTACACCAGCCATTATCAAAGATGACAATTTCAATAAATCAAACAACAAGAATATTATTTAATATATATATATATATATATATATATATATATATATATATATATATATATATATATAATGCATGTTTCATTAAATAATATAGACAACCCAGATCTCAAATGGAGCTCGTACATATATATATGCTGAAAAAATGGTAGGTTTCTGTACTCTTCAAAGTTCCTGACACATGCTATCATCTACCTTTACAAGAGCCAAGTCAGGCCGAAAATGGAGTACTGTTACCATATATGGGTGGGACCTGCCCACTGTTCACTTTCCAGACTCGATAGGGCCCGAAAGCGCATCTGGATCCTTGTGGGTGACAAATTATTTTCCATCTTACAACCCCTTTCTCTCACACAAAAAAGTGCAAGTCTCTCACTGCACTGCTCCATCGCTATTTCCGTGTAATGTGCTCAGGCTAAATACATTCCTTAGTTTCACCAGTTCTAACCTTCATCGCTAAGACACGCCATACCATGCACATTGCAGTAAACCATCCTCATTCCATTCGTATTCCATTTGTGAGATGAACGTTCCAGTCAAGCAAATTCTTCCCACGAAGCGCTGCTCTGTGAAATCGACTCCTAAGAGATTGTTCCCAGATCACTACAATCCAAACCTGTTCAAACCTCGGGTTAACCGTTTTCCCCACATATCCGATTAAATTGCGCCTTTTACTCTGTAACTCTCTACCGCGAGTGACACCAGGTCATAGAGAATGTGTACGTTTATTTTTATGAAAAAAAAAATGCATCTGAGAGTTGTATAATCTCTGTCAGACCAAGTTGTGATGATTCAAATGCATGTTCTTTCTATGAAAACAAAGACATTAACAAGAATTAATTGAACTGATTTTATAAGCATATTTTTTTTATTAAACGTTGAGTAGGTTTTTGTAAATTTTTCACAATGATTGTCTGGTATGAAATATTAGAATGGCTTTAGTTCACATAATTGAATAATGTACGGATGAATTCAATATATCTCTTCATTTCACGGCCGGATAATTTAAGTCCGGAAAATCGAGGTAAAGATAATCGAGGAGGTACTCTAGTGGTACAGAGATACATAGAAGTACCTAGTTTGGTTTGGTTTACGGCAAATGGGTTATTTAATGCCCACAAAATTTTTATTGCTGGTAATATGTTTTGTTTTGTTTTTCAAAAAAATGTATTGCTGGGAATATTCTTTTTCAAAAAAGTGTATAGCTCTTTGTATTGCTGGTAATATGTTTTTTGAAGTATTGCTGATAATAATTTTTTACTTCAAAAATGTATACATTGTTTCTGGTATTAAAACCTATTTTTACACTTTCATAGTATTTTGACCCCAGTTTGCCCAAAGCTGGGACCCTAACAGGTGCTACTACCCGGGATCAGGGTGGACCTGGGAATACTAGTAATTAAGAGGTGGTTCCACGCTCCTCAAAACCTCCTCATCAGAGGCCTACTACTATACAAAAAAGACAATGGTTAGGCATCGAAAAACGTAAGAAAAATGAATTCCTTTTAATAATATGTGGAAATATCCACTACATTAGAAGAAGGTCACCCAACCGGAAACCCAAGAATATGGAAAATAAAGTATAATATATATTTTTTAAAATCTACATTATAATAAAAATATTTGCGGTTTCTCTCTTCTTTTTAATATATATATATATATATATATATATATATATATATATATATATATAATGCATGTTTCATTAAATAATATAGACAAGTTTTGTGTATTTATTTTAAGTAAGTTCCTTTCATATTGTCTGATCACATTATCGTTGAAAGACGAAAGGAAATCACCATATTAATACATAAATCCATTAAGTTTCGGCTTACACAAGCCATTATCAAAGATGACAATTTCAATAAATCAAACAACAACGGACGAAACAACAATGATAGTCCGCCCTTGCTGCATGAAAGACGAAAACAAATTCGTATATACGAGACGCGGAAGCGAAAATCCCGTCGCAGCTCGTGACGTCAAACAGGACCACGCGAGAGTGAAAAACGAGAAGTATTAAGTATGGGAAGCCGTTGGTATAAACCAATGGCTTCTTTTATAAATTATAGGCATTTAAGGATATTTTTGGAGATTTCATAGTTTATTTTATTCAAGTTAGGTTTCAACTGTTTATGTATAAAGCTTCAAGGATTTTAAATTTTTGTTGATTGTTTTCATGTTTAAGTCAGTGGCGTAGCTAGGGGGAGGCGGGGGGTCGGACCGTCACGAGTGCCAGCACAGGAGGGGTGACACAATGTCACCCCCAACAAAATTTTTCAACCGGGCTAAGGTGCCAAAAATAGTCTGAAAACAGTGGTGGAGACACAGGGTTTCGCAGGCGGGCATATGACTCCCCAGAAATAATTTATGACCCCCCCAGTTTTCTTCCTCGTCAGAAATTTTCTAATAAATTGTCGGGAAATTTGTGATAGGAAAAATATAATATTTTCAGCTTTTGATTTGAACTGATTATTTTGTGGTATTGGATTTTGTCTTGGATCATACATGTAAACAGTAACGTACCGGCCAGTAGAAAAGTAGAGGTCATGTATAAAATTTAGCTACAAGCTAACCATTCAGCATAGGGTGAATCAGGGGTCATTGGGGTGACATCTGAGCGGACCGCCCCGGTGACGTTTACTCTAGCTACGCCACTGGTTTAAGTATAGTTGTGTTGTCAACAACGATTTTCTGGAATTGAGTACGTGGGCAGCCATGTTGTTTTAAATGTCTAAAAATGGTAGAGTTATCATTTAAATGTAGAGTCAAGCGCTGTGAAAGCAATTTTGTGGTGTGACCAACATAAATATTATTTAATCCATTGAAGATACAATCCCCCAAAGGGTACTTGAATTTTTAAACTATGTTGGTTTTCTTCAAATTGCTAACGGGGAGGGGGAAGAAGCATAGCGAATAGTTAAGATGGATATACTAGATTCAGTGTAGTATATGATTAATCTAAGTTTTTGCTAGGATCTGTTGTGGATATATTAGTATTTACTAATTTTTTTTAGTATATTTTCATCTTGTTTATAATTATTATGCATTTGACTACGATAAAAGAGAATATGTTTGGAATTAGTTGAAGCAGTATTATGTTCTATTTGCGTAGTATTAAGACTTCTAAGAAAGTATTTTATTTGTTCATCAACTATATAATTTGGAAAGCTATTATTAATAAGTGTTTGTTTTATATTCTTAGTTCAATGTAAAAAATATGTTTTGTAGATGAATTAGTTTTTACACGATGTATTAGATTTTTTATAATTGCTATTTTGTAGTAATATGGACATTCGCTTTTGTAGTTAAGTGTACATGAATTTATGCTGGTAGTTTTTTTGTATGGTGAAATAGTAAATTTGTTATTATTTGTGTTTATCAATATGTCAAGGAAGGGGATTTTATTATTAGTATACGTAAATTTAAGGACAGAATTATCTTGAAAACGTTTTTGAAGTTGAAGTATTTCATCTGTGTTTTTAACTAAAATAAGGATATCATCAACATATTTTAGATAGATGGAAGGTTTTTTAACATCAGTAAATATCTTATTTTCGAGGTTCGACATGTAGAAATTGCTAAAAGTCGGACCCAGTACTGAACCCATGGAGACACCATCACGTTTTATATATATATATATTATTACTATGATCTAAAAAAGGGACTTCAGTAGTACAAACTAATAGTAATATATTCGGATTAATTTTAAGTGGGGATAAAGATGAGTTACTGTATATATATATATATATAAACAAATAAGAAAATAAACAAAGTCAACAATATTTACATTTCAACAACTTTAGGGTTTAAATTATACCCCTTAGCCTCCTACATAGCTTACCTTGACTTTCGCAGCCTTAAGAATATTTGAAGCTTTCTTAAAACTAGAAATTAGGAAAACCTAACGATATTTTATTTTATTTCTGTTTATAAATACATGTTGCAAAATAAAATCCTTACATTTGCGTTGATAAAGTTCATCAGGGGACGAAACGCGTTGGTAAAGGTTTATTTTGCTTATTCATATATATATATATATATATATATATATATATATATATATATATATATGAAAAAAAAAAATATATACGGAAAAAAAAAACAAACAAAATCCTTATATGCAATTATGCTGTTTTAATATGTCAACGTCGGACGTTTCGGTCTAATAAACCATCTTCAGGGCATATTCATAAAATATAAATAACATTATCAATTCAACATGACAAAGACGATCGACATAAGAACAAGACTTATCCAAACAGTTAAATGAAAGTTTTATAAGATCAGCGCTCCGTTTAAACATGATCACGCTGTCGTCACATGGGCGACGCTGTGAAAACGTATTCCTAAAATTTGAGTATTTTGAATGAAAAATGAAAAGAATTCTATTTTGATCTAAAATTTATATGTACGCTTGTCGAGCATTAATCTCGCTAAAAAGGGGGAAATACTAAAGAAGCCAGGTCTAGTATTAATAATAGTAGTTTAAACGGAGCGCTGATCTTATAAAACTTTCAGTTATCTCTTTGGATAAGTCTTGTTCTTATGTACATCGTCTTTGTCATGTTGAATTGATAATGTTAATTATATTTTATGACTATATCCTGAAGATGGTTTATTAGACCGAAACGTCCGACGTTGACATATTAACATTAAAACAGCATAATTGCATATAAGGATTTTTGTTTGTTTTTTTCCGTATATATTTTTCTTCATACTGTCGGATCTATATCCATATATTTGCTTACATATATATATATATATATATATATATATATATATATATATATATATATATATATAATAGCTGGCCACTCGTATTCGAGGATACCTATTTACTAGCCAATCCCTATTGCAGACGCTCGCTCAGGCACATTTGTGTTTTTTCAACACCCACAGAGCCAACCTGTGGTTTATACTGCAGTTTTGCTGAGCAGACCTTAGTTACAGTTTCTGAGAGAGAGCTTGTTATCTAGAATGATCAACAATCTGAAAACCACCCACACACTCAAACTCTCGGTCACGATGACTTGTGACTTGGTGCTAGCACAGCTATCGACGGCCCCATGTTTTCAGTCTACCTAATTTCACTCACAAGGCTTGGGTCAACTTGTGGTATGGTTTTCAGGCACTTTCCAAAGGTGCTGCACGCTGGGATGGTCCCCACTCCAGACCGATAACATCAGGAAGTCTCATGGTGAGGTTTGAGAGTTAAATTTTACTATCAAACCCTCTGACGGGCCGACACAATATCTGCGAAAATTCGAGTTTGAAAGTTCAACATTTAATGTTATTTGTTGCTATTAACGCTCTATTTCTTAATATTACAAACACTGCGCTAATCTGCAAAAATATACTTTCGTAAGGTTCACCTTGTATAAGGGGTCACTTGAGGTAAGGGATAGTTTATATGGAAAGGAGGGGAAGATAACAGTTGACTCTAGACTTGAACAAGTTAAGATTGTAGTGATTGGGGAAACATCCTCTTGGGAGTTCATAGGAAAAAGCTGTTTCAGTGGAACTTATTTCTGGCCAATGGAATACGAACGGAATGTGGGTGGTTTGCAACTATGCAAATCGCAGGTCCTAGCCATGAAGGTCAGACCCGATGGAACAAGGAGATACTGTTTGTCAGCACTGTCTATGGCAGTAGTGATAGAACAGTGAGATCCTTGCCATATCCCACCTGTGAGAGAGAGGTTGAGTGTGGAATATAATTCTTCACCAACAAGGATTCAGAGACGCTTTCGTGTTTTTAATCACCTTTTCTTAGTTGTGAATCGCATAATTTAGTACATTAATGACAGAATTTAATTTCAAATTTTACCTGATTTATTCATAAAATATTTTTCAACAGACTTAAACTAAAATCTATAACTTACATCTTCCTTGGCCACCTTTCTAATAATGACTGACAGAATAGTCAAAAAAACATAACTACTTTTTCTTCTTCCCAGTTCAACTATGGATTGTACATTGATGGATTTCCACCTAATGTAAAGTGTTTGGTTTGATATCAAAACAAGTTTATTAAAACATGTAACTGTTTTTCATTGTCTGTTACATTCAATAATAATAATTCAATAATATATAATAATTTAATAAAAGAAAACTTGCTGATTTAATATATGTTATTTAATGTTAGTTTTAACAAATATATGCCATTCCAACTTTTTTTTATTTATCAAGTGTCTTCTCAGCAAAATGGTTCAGTCATTTTTTTAAGATTGGGTAAATATCCTCTTAGGAGTCTGTTCCATAGAGCAGTGGTTCATAGGAAGAAGCTGTTCAAGTGGAACTTACTTTCTTACTGATGTAATACAGAGGGAATGTGGATGGTTTGTTACTTTGTAAGTAGCATGGCGGGTCCTAGCCGTAAAGGTTAGGCCTGGCGAAACCAAGGAATGGGATTCGCCCAAACGCTTACTACGATAGTAGCGATAGAGCAGTGAGAGACTCACCACATCCCGCCTGTGTGTGAGAGAGAGAGAGAGGTTGGAGGGTGGAAAATAAATCTTTTCCCACAAAAAACTCGGAGATGCTTTTGAACTCTATCAAGATTGGAAAGTGAGGTAGTCCATTTTCGGCCCGATCTATCTCTTATAAAGGTAGAGTATATCATGAAGAGTCAGGTACTTACTGGAGCGGTACGGGACGGGTGGGAGTCAATCATTTTACCTGCCTCTTTAGCGATGAATCTTATATAGGAATCCCACTCAAGGTCGAGTGTGAGTTTAAGGTTCAGTATCCACTCAAGTCACGGAGCCTCCTCGATAAATAATCGTATAAAAAAATGGGGAAGTTATTTTTTTTATTTTTTTATTTTAAATAGTACGAAAAACCCTGATTTTTTTCAGTGTTATTGTGTAAAGCCAATGTCGCAGGAAAATATCAAGCACTCTACAAAAACGTCATAACATGAGCTGATGTTTTGTATTAAGTGCAAAGAACATCAGCTCATCCAGTAAAATATTTCTTCGCGTATTTTTTGTCTTTTATTTTGTTTTCCTTTTGAAATTTCTACTGTTGTTTTTTTTTTTTTTTTGGGGGGTATTTTTAAAAATTTTTCATACACAGAACTGTACCCTACATTCGTGGGGATCGTGTGGAACTCTAGGTTGTAAAATGGACTCAGGTACCGAACGAGACTCCGGTGTGTCGTTTTCCAATTTCTTTTCTATGAGGATTATTGGGAGTGATGTTGCTATGGTTGATTGCTTATGAGATCATGGCACACCAGAACCACATCTTCTTCCCTAAAAAATTAAATATTTTTGATTTTTTCTCTTATTACGTTTTCTTTTTGGAATTACTGCTATTGATTTTTAGGGGTCATTTTTTTTTTTTCATTTTTACATACACAGAGCTGTACCATGCATTCGTGTGGGTCGTGTGGGACTCTGGGTTGTAAAATAAACTCATGTACCAAATGACACACCGGTGGGTCGTAGGTAATAAATACTACTTATGATATCTTTGCCTCAAATATGAAACAATGTTAAAACATAAAGTCTCTTGTACCAAAATTAATTTATAGTGTCTGAACCCCGGGACAACAAGTGAAATGAGGCCCAGGGAGCCAATGTGTTAATGTATATTTGTCCAGCAACCTTTCTATTAAAGATCTTTACTTAAATATGACAGACAAGGAATATTTAATAATTTTTTTTTACTTAGTTTTTTCAGCGTTGTTGCGTTTTATCATTTGCTGGGAAAAAGGGAGTACAAAAATTTTTCCGTAGTGTCGGCCACTTCTTTCGCCATTTTCAGGGGGGGCGGGTTGTTTTAGGTGTTGTTAGTTTTCCTCCATGTTCTCCTCCATGTTTTGGCTGCTTAAGATGTAATTTATTTTCTTGTTGTTTAGAATACTAATACGAGCGTTTATTCCGAGCCTTTGAGTATTGAGCGCCGCTGGAATTCGAGTGAGCGTCAATTTTTTTTAAACTTTTAATACTTCATCCCCACTGTTAAAACTGAAGTTGTTAGTTGGAGACAAAAGTTTAATATACAGAACCTCTCTTATAGCGAGATGTTTCCGGTAATGTGATTTATAGAGAATTTTAGTGTTTCCGGCCAGAATTTTTTAAGGGTTCCTGTAACTTGTGGGTAGATATATGATTTTTATAGCACTTTGATTTTATAAGTGACACGCGAGTGGCGACTCTCTCTCTCTCTCTCTCTCTCTCTCTCTCTCTCTCTCTCTATATATATATATATATATATATATATATATATATATATATATATATATATATAGTTGATACCCGTATTTCAGGAGACTCTCCGTTTATTTTAAACAGTATATTTAATTTCGTCTACCGGCCTGAATATTCGAGGAATCTTATTAAAATAAAATATGCGTCCTCTGGCAGAATTCGAACCTGCGTTCTCCTTAGCAGAAGAAACAGACGTTGGATCCGAGGTACTTTAGACAAACTCGGACACGAAGATCTGCGCCGATGAAGCATAGCTGAATAATGCCTTTTAAGCTCAATCCTTCTCGTACTGTCATTCTCGAAAGTTCATATCTGCTCAATTCCAACCCGCACATATTGTAATAATGGTTGACATGTCTTCTCATTTCTTGTGTTAGTATTTTATCTGCCATAGAGAATCTGGAAGAAATAAAATACTTTTAATTAAAAATTAAATTAATTTGAAGTCAGTAATATACTAATAGTTAATACTTTTATATATATATATATATATATATATATATATATATATATATATATATATATAGTGTTCAACACACACACACACATATATATATATATATAAAGAAGGGTACGAAATCTTTATAAGTTTGACTTTTTGATGTTTATCATTCTTCCTTTGTTCCTTATTCAAGCATACTCTTGGCTTTAATTTTCATATATATATATATATATATATATATATATATATATAAATTAAATTTCTTGGTAATCCGTATGGAATTTCCAAGAGGGTATAGATCCGTTGAGACCTCTGTCAAAAACAGACCAAATATATCCCGGATATAAGAGAGATTTTCTCTGGTCCCAAAGTGTTCCCATACTTACCTAAACAAAATAGACCTAACCCGGATATAAGAGAAACCCGGATATGAGAGAAACCCGGATATAAGAGACTTCTTCTCCGGTCCCGACAACTCTCTTATATCCGGGTTACACTGTATATATATATATATATATACATATATATATCTATATATATATATATACGCACACACACACGCATATATATATATATATATATATATTATTTAACGTTGTTATTTTATAGATAAACATAAATAAAAATGTCTTTAATAAATAAATTGTCGGACCTTGTCCATTTCTTAACATATATATATATATATATATATATAAACAGTGATGCCAACAATTTCCCTTGTCTGTCGCATTCAATAAAAATATTCCCCCACACTACACACACACATATATATATATATATATATATATATATATATATATAAATATATATATATCCACACAGTGAAATATTCGTGCACCATGATTTTTTTTTATTTAGCGTCGTTATATTTTATAGGAGGATTTTATAATCCATACAATATTTGCAAACCATGGCATAATGCTGCAATATGCAAAACAAATTTTAAAAAAATGTTAATGAAATTATATGAAATTAAAAGATTTGGCATCGAAAAAAGTATTCGGACACCATTATAATACCTATTTAATACTTTGTAGTATATCCCTTACTCAATTCAACAGCAATCAGTTTCTTTCTGTAGCTTTTAATCAATGATTTGCAAGTTTCCATTGGTGTTTTACTCCATTCGTCTTTTCCGATCTAGGATGTTTTTCAGGGCTCTTTTATTAACTTGAATTTTTAATAACTGCCACCAATTTTCTATTCGATTCACGTCTGGAGACTGTGATGGCCGTTCCAGTGTATTGACATTGTTTTCAATAAGTCATTTTTTTCGTGGATTTATATTTATTGTTATTACCTTGTTGCAAAACCCATTTGTTTGAATCAGTAGTAAAGCTTGGACACCCAAACATCTTGGTATATTTTTGAATTCATTCTATCATCTATTATCTTTAAATTGCCTGTACCATTAGCAGAAAAACATCCCCAAACCATGATATTGCCACCACAAAATTTCATTGTTGGGATTGTGTTCTTCCGTGCAAAGGCTGAGCTAGTTTTTCTTCAAATGTATGTCCTTGAATTACGCCCAAATAATTCAATTTTTGCTTCATCTGTCCATAAAAGACTTTCCCAAAATGATTCAGGTTTATTCTTAGGCTCACAAACAAATTTTAACCAAGCATCCCTATGTTTCTTGAATAGTAGCGAAGTTTTTCTTGGAGAACACTATCCTAGTTGATTTCTATGAAGTTCATTGCTTATTGTTCGATTCATAACAATAATACCTGATGCTTTTAATTCTTCCTGTATTTCTCTCTGAATAGTCATTGGATTTTCTTGAATTTTGAGTTGAATTCTTCTCATTAATCTGGAAGAAATCTTGCACCAGATCTTGATTTGTTCTCAACAGTTTTCACCTTTTTATACTTAGCAATAACGGAACTAATAGTAATAAATGGTAGATTCAGGATATCTGCTATTTTCCTATAGATTTTGCTTTCCTTTCAATATTTGATGATTAATACTTTTTGTGAATTTGATAATTCCTTACCTTTCCCCATGATGGTAATTTATTGTGTATGATTTGTGTGCGAAGATAACCTTATATAAGAAATGAATTGCAGAATTTTCTAAATTGTTTCAGTAATAAGATAATTGGAAGAATCTAGCAAAATCTTACAAAGAATTATGTAAATGAAGGTAATTTAAGCTTTTTGATATTAAAGTCATATTTTGTATGAATACTTTTTTCGCCTCGAAATTTTATAAATAATACATAATTTTATTTATAACAAAGTTTTCAAATTGTTTTTTGTATATTGCAGCATTATGCAATGGTGTAAAAATATTACATAGATTTTAAGTTTTTTCATAAGTTATAACTATTTTAATTAATAAAATTCATAGTGAACGAATATTTATTTCCCCACCACCACATTGTATTTTTTTTATTATTTAGTTAATAATCCGACATATTTTTATCACTTTATATGTTATTTGTAGTAGATATTCGTATTTGAATAGACGCTCCGTTTATTTATTAAACAGTATATTTATTTATTTTCGTCCGCCGGCTTGAATATTCGAGAAATATTTTTCCCTAATAAGATTTCTGGAATGAATCCCATGGAGCGAACAGGTGAGCAAAAATGAAACTCAAGAGAAAAAGGGAAACGAACAGGACAGTCATATTTAACATCAGTTAAGAGACAGATGAAATTTCTAGAGCACATAATGAGGAAAGAGGGCTTGGAAAATTTGAAACTCACAGGAAGTGGGACAGAGAAAAGTAATACATAACTTACCTGGCGAACTTAAATAAATGGATAACGGAGCAGGGTTTAGGAAAGATAACAAAGAGACAGAATTTATTATGAGCTACGAAGGACAGGAAATTGTGGAGAGCCATGATCGCCAACAACCTGAAGGGACACGGCGTTTTGAAATAGAAGAAATGCGCGCTTCAGTAAATGGATGGCAGAGAAAAGTTTAGAAGAGATAAAAAAAAAAAGATAAAATTTATTAAGAGCTACAAAGGATAGGAAATTGTGGAGAGCCATGATCGCCAACAACCTGAAGGGACACAGGTGGGGGGACATAGAAGAATTAAAAGATATTTTAAAGGAGGAGTATATTAAGTATCATGCGACGAGGTAGCTGGAATACTAATTAATTTTATAGGTTAA
Source organism: Acanthosepion pharaonis (assembly GCA_903632075.3). Classification (NCBI taxonomy): domain Eukaryota; kingdom Metazoa; phylum Mollusca; class Cephalopoda; order Sepiida; family Sepiidae; genus Acanthosepion; species Acanthosepion pharaonis. The sequence goes on along the minus strand of CAHIKZ030005594.1, from coordinate 1,249,409 downwards.
CTAATATATATTAATATATTAACTGATTTATTAGATTCTTTGATCAACGGTGAGTATATATATCGTTACATTAATACATATATAATAGATATATAATTTAGGTGCCGCCTATAATTCGCTGAAAAAAGTGTATACCATGATAAAAAAAAGCCCCAAACTTAAACAAAGTTTTAGCGTCAAAATCTTTAGGTTATTATTAAGAGGAAAAACCAAAGCATGTTTTGATTATTTAATTAAATTTTTTAATCCTTTTTAGCACGTTGGAAATTTTGGTTCGAAATCTGGTTTTTCTTGCGTCAGCGGGGAGGGATTGCCAAAGATTTCTGTAGGAAATTTTAGCGTGTTTTATTTTTTTTTTTTTTTTTTTTTTTTTTTTTTGTAAAAAAATCACTGATATGGAAATTCTTGCAAATCAAATAATTGTCGGATTTTAATGAAACTTTCAGGACTTATTCATAAATGAATTAAATTATTTTATAATTTTCTTTTTTTAGAAAATCTTGGTAAAATTTACCCCTTCCCCACATACATAATTTTATGAAATTTTGAGAAATGAAATTTTCAACCCTTTAATATATGTATTAATGAAAAGCAGAACTCCTTGGAGAATTTATAATATCAATTTTTTTTTTTAACCGTCATACCATTTACCGAAAATCTGTTCTGAATCTTGAAAATATAAATGCTATAAATCTAAAACATTATTTAATTAGAAAATCTTTTAATTGCTTTTATAAATTTGATATATTAAAGACACTACTCTCTTCAGAAAAAAATTCGATGAATAATAAATTTTTACAAGAATTGTTTGCATTTTTTTAAATTTTAATTAGAATAATTTATTCATTTTCAATTCTTTTAAACTTCTGTATTAATTTCACTCTATTAAACCTTTCAAGAAGCAACGTGTTTGTGTAGTGGTCAGAATTCCTTTGTCTACATCATGGTATTATTTGGAAAATTGGGAGTTCTAAAACGTAATTCTATCTTCCACACAGATACCACATTGGTTCTTAGAAAATGAGATGATCGGAAGTACACGAAGTAAACAATATGAAATTCGAACAATTTATTCACAATTGCGAGCACAATATTCAATACCTTGCTCGTAAATTGTAAAAATACAATTAAACCGACTGACTTTGATGGTTCGTTTTAATTAAACTTCTTTGGATAAATATATGCTGTAAATAACTAAATGTCCGAGAGATTTATAGAAAATATGTGCTCTCCGGCAGGAATCGAACCTGTATCCTACACGAAATCGTAATAGAGCCTGACCATTTAGCTATATATTAGCTATATAGCAGCTACAGAGGAAGCTTAATGGTATAGCACGTCAGGTTATATGACGGTTCTGTGTAGAATATAGGTTCGAATCCTGTCAGAGGACACATATTATTTTCTATGTAATTTCTCGGACATTCTGGCCGGTAAATGTAGTTAATACTGTTTATTATAGAGCATTTACTTAAATATTTGTGTCTATATAAATAACGTATAAATATATATATATATTAAAACATGTATCCATCGCGACACAAGAATTACTGTTTCAAAAGCGAAACTTAAATTTTAAATACGGTCACATTTTCAAGCAATGTTGAGAATAACCTTCGAAAAATTGATTTACTCTTTTATTAAGGGGGTGTTGGCCATTTGACGATATATATATATATATATATATATATATATATATATATATATATATAGTCATCCATATAGTCATCCAGACAGACCGTTTCGCTGTATCACAGCTCATCAGTGTGGCTAGACATCCGGTTGCCTCGAGTTAGATCGAAACCCGACTAAATTGGCATCAGTCGGGGATTCGGCAGCGATGAAGGTGAATTTAAGTGTATTTATTTTAGATAAACACACAGTGACCGAGAGAACTCAATTCGATTTACCGAAGAGTCTTGCATTTTTTATTTATATATATATATATATATATATATATATATATATATATATATATATATACACGTTTCATTAAAAAGAGCCGACGAGGTGTTTGATATTTTTATTGTAGTTTTCAAATTTTCAAATAATGAGTTGTGCGTTGGGATCAAAATTGTAGATAAATTGTCCGAAGTTCGTTTTTTTTTTTTAAGTATTTTCGACCGTCTAAGACATTTACAGTAACCAATGTAACGTCAGTGTGATAGGCAGAATTCCTTTGTCTATATCCTGATATTCTTTTGAAAATGACTGAAAAGGTCGAAAAGTACTTGAACAAACAACAACACAAACATGATATTCAGATAATTTATTCACAAATTTGATCCCAACACACAAAAACCGTCTTCTAAAAAGCGTAATATAATAAAATTAAACAGATCTTTTCGGTTCTTTCCAATCAAAATTATTTGGATGAATACTTCATACTTCCATATACCTATATATATATATATATATATATATATATATATATATATATATATATATATATATTTTTTAATGTCTTGGATTATAACACTTTAATGGCCAATTTTAACAAGTGTTGTCAATGTAAGAAGTTAAAATTACTTGTTTAATTATAAAAACGAACGTCCTCACAGATATAAAACAGGTGTTATAATACAACACTACAAAAACTCATATAATGTTGTTTATAGATTCTCGAGTCTACTGGGAGATTGTATCGCCAAAACTAACAATCAACCAACAACATTAAAATCTTATATTGGTTAAACATGCACCACACTTTCTCGTAGCTTGTCTTGTCATTTTTCAAAGATGATGCGACATAATTATATATATATATATATATATATATATATATATATATATATATAAAATATGATGCGACATAATTATATATATATATATATATATATATATATATATATATATAAATAAAGATGATGCGACATATATATATGTGTGTATGTGTGTGTGTTTGTGTGTGTGTGTCTGTGTCTGTAGGATGTATTTTATCATCTGAAACAAAAGTGAAGATGATGAAACAAAGAAGTGTAGAACCCGTTTCGCCGGAGAAGCGTATGCTCTCTTTGGCTTCCTCAGTTTAAAATAAAGAAAGACAAAACTGTGCGTGAGGAATTTCCGAGGATTAGGGAGAATCATAAACCAAATTAATTACCCTAGCTTATCACCTTACAGAGTGTCAGGTGATAAGCTAAGATAATTAGTAAAATTACTCGTCGTTAATAAATTTTTCGTCTTTGTCTAAGCTTTTGTTTCGAATAATATTATACATCCTACAGACACACAATGTAACACACACACATACACACGCACACACACATACACACACACACACACACACACACACTCAGTTATTATCCCGAAAATTTGCACGTCGGATCAGTTCTTTTAAATCAAATATGTGGTGCAGTTCAATTTATATTACAATGAATCGTTCATATAAAAAAAGTAGATTAGTAAAGTTAATGAGATAAAATGTCGAAATCCTTTCGCAAACAAAATTGTAAAGGTGCACTAACCTACAAATCACTAGATGAATGTTATGATTCTTGTTTTTAAAAATTGTATTTCGCCATTTTATATCATTAACTTTTGTGACGTCACCCCATGGCCTCTCTGCCCCACACTCCGTCTATCCTGCGACGACCAATGTGACTTGGTATTGGTCGCGGCACCAAACGTGACGTTCTAACCCTTTGCTGATTCGGATGGGAATCTGGTTAGATTCGTTATCAGCCTTGTCGTTCCCAGCTCGCCTCCAACGTCTGGTTACCGAAGTAACTGCTTTGATTTCTAGTCTAACCTACCCACATTGTGATTTGATCTTAGGTAGACGAAATCAATCAGTCGCCGGGCCGCAATGCAAGTCGAGTCCGAACAAGGGTAATACCGCACAGGTATATGTAAAAGAAAATAAAGTAACAACTCGAAAAGTTCAAATGTGTTAAAAAAGAATAACAATATTTTATATCTGGTTGCTGAATACAGGACTGATCTTTCTCCCAACCCGCTTATATGTATTCGTGACACTTTGTGTTTGTTAGGCGAGTCTTAACATCTTAAGTTGTTTTTTATTTTTAAGAAACTGGTTTTTGGTGTATCTTCAGGCGATATTCGTAAAACTTGTTTTGGTGGTGTGAGTCTAAGTCGTTCTTCAAAAATAAATTGTTCTTGGTTAGAAGTTGAGGTCGTGATGTGTGGATCTTTCAGTCAGCTTTCTGCGAGGTGGGTCTCAGAGCTCACAGCTCACAGCTCTACTCTGTCTGCGTCTGCCAACTGCGTCTGCCAACTGCGTCTGTGTTACTCACTCTGCAACTGCTTGCCTGTCTGTCGACTACTCGCTGCAACTCTGCTTATATGGACGCCGACCAAAACCGGGGTGGGCTTGTCGGGGTTTGAGGTTCCTTGATAATTCTTAATCCACAATAAGGATCTTCTTTGTTCTCGGACAGGAAAATTTATTACTTACCATTTTTGGAAGTCCTTACTTTCTAGTTAAAGGGAATCGTCCTCCCAAATTCTTCCTTTCTCATATTGGTATCTCACACCAATCCCCTCAGAGGGCGTCAACAGGTTCCCCTCTCTCTCACAGTGGCATCTCACACCAATCACTTCAGGCGGCGTCAACAGGCCTCCCCCCCCTTCTTCATAGTTTACCTTCGCCTACCACTCACGCCACCATTCGGCCAATGAACGCTCAGCAGCGTGGGTGTTTGCAATTATCGCTCAAAGAAAAAAAATTATCTTCTTTCCTTTTTTTCTTTTTCTTTCTCTTCCACGAGCAGACCTCACACGACTCGTTGGATGGTCCCTAATCTCTATCTTAACCGAATTTCATCTGGAGTTCGTCAACGAGATTTTCGTCAAATAATCATTGAGGTTGGTCAAGTTAATCTCTTTGTCTTTTCAATGCCTACGTGTTTCCGTCGCCAAAATCTGTCCAGGCAACAAACTCTTATCATGGCCAGCTCTGACATAAAACAGGTGTTTTTCCCAAATATCTCCGAAGATAGTTAATGGTTTAATCTTTCCTTCTTTTTAACTTGTGAAGGGTCCAGCTGACATTTTTCTCGGTCAGTGCGTGGCCTGATTAATATTATCTCTTAGCATTCTGTTTTGTAGGCCACTTGACCAATTTGAAATTTTCATTATTGCCATGGGCAGACGGCTATCTTTTATTCGCTCCGTCGTAACATAAATCAAATTAAATCCGACAAATCCGAGATCTTAGTTTCTTCGCTAATGAAAATAAAATCTTTACCACTTTTCTTTGTTAAAAAAAATAACATAGCTCAGTGTCTTTTCGTGATAGCTTCTTATCACCTAAATTAATTCTCGCCTTTTTTTTCACGCAACCCTAAATAGTGTCATACTTTACTAATCTACTTTTTTTTATAAATGTTTCATTGTAATATAAATTGAAATGGACCAGATATTACTCTATTTATTGAACAATTTAGTTCATGCCACACTGACTGATATATATATATATATATATATTACAATGAATCATTCATACATTAATTTACTTTTTGTATGAATGATTCATTGTAATATAAATTGAACTGCACCACATATTTGGTTTAAAAGAATGATACGACGTGCAATTTTCCCTGATAACAACTGAGATATTACTCTATTTATTGAACAATTTACTTCATGCCATATTGACTGATATATATATATATATATATATATATATATATTGGCTGCTACTCAGTTATATATATATATATATATATATATATATATATATATATATATATATATATTATTAGCTTATATATGTCAGTATGAATGGTAAAGTCCCTTATAGCTTTCTATGACTGTTGCAGGGTGATATTCATCCCATTTTTCCAGAATGTGATGCCCTGTAATACTGTCATATCTTTCAATGAAAAGACTGTTTATTCTTATCATCTCAATCTTTTTACTCCTTGTGGGTTTGATCTTCACCGTGTGTCCCATACTTTCGACCTCATGCCACATCTAAGGTAAGCTTAGAAAATCAGCATATTCTGGTCGCTTTGACATGGTGTAATTGTTAGCAAGCTTGTCTCATTAAATCAATTACGACTGAGTACTAAGTCTTATCCTTACTACGTGCTCCCTATTTTCGGCCTTGTGCCACATTTAAGCTATGTTTAGTAAATCACTTTGTATTCCAGATACCAATTGGTCAATAGTCTCAACATTTTCACATAATATATATCTTGGGTGTGCACCATTTTTATTATTCTTTCCCCCCAGTCTCAACCAGATTCTTCAAGAGATAAATTTTTACCATCAGAAGATGCAAACCGATGGGTTACCATACAATCAGAAAAAAATGTAATGATAATTACGGGGATAATTACACGGAGAGAAATCGACGTAAGATGTGAAAAGTGCGCAATGGTATTATTTCTTATAATTCACATATTTTAGGGTTGCCAGAAATTCGGCCGACATATTTGTTTGCTCTTTTTGATATCATTCTCAAAGCCACAATAACAACAGATTATGTCGTCTTGAGATGACACATTCTACTGATATTTATCTCGATGTCCACGTATTTGCTTGAGTTCTCAGATGTTTTCAAACATGGGTCTTGGTCAGCTGCATTTCCAACATCTAACCGAAGACGTGTCATTAGAACACGAGTTTTTATTAATATTTGTGACTTGAAAAGGATGAGCCCAAAATGCAAATTACAAATCGGCGATACTAAAATCAAACAAGTACAAAAATTTAAATACCTGGGAAGTGTTCTAACAGAGGACGGAAAGTGTGACACTGAGATCCGAAGACGCGCTGGAGTGACCAAAGATGCATTCCGAAAGCTAAGTAGAGTATTAAGAGACAAGAAAATTTTGTTAGAATCAAAGAAAAGAGTACTGAACTGTTACGTGATATATGTCCTCTATATGTCTATATGCTGAGAATATCATGAACTGACATGTGAGCAATGACGGGGTTTTAGATAAAAGGGAAAAAAGAGGAAGAAGGGCTTGGAAAATCTGATACTCACAGGACAGATCGAAGGAAAGAGGGACAGAGGGAAGCAGCGTGTAACATGTAATTGTTGATCTTGAGTAAATGGATGGTAGAAAAGGGTTTGCGAGAAATAACAAAAAGACAAACCTTATTAAGAGCTACAAGGGACAGGAAGATGAGGAGGGCCATGACTGCCTACGTTCTGAAGTAACATGACACATAAAAGATGATTTGTAAGCAGGGATTGCGTTAGTCAAAATGCTGACCAGTTGCTAACAAGTAAGATATGCAGAGATAAAAAAATATATATAACAGACATGTGCTACTGTTAAGAAAAATGATAACTTATAGTTGGCCCCTATTGTCAAAAGCGAAAGAAAAATTCTGAATGTAGAAAAATAGAAATTAAATTTCAGGAAAGAAAGAAAGAAAGAAAGAAAGAAAGAAAGAAAGAAAGAATAATACGAGGGAAGTAAAGATAGCAATAAAGAAACATGTTCGAAAAGAAAGAAAGAAAGAAAGAAAGAAAGAAAAAAAGAAAGAAAGAAAGAATAATACGTGGGAAGAAAAGATAGCAATAAAGAAACATGTTCGAAAAGAAAGAAAGAAAGAAAGAAAGAATAATACAAGGGAAGAAAAGATAGCAATAAAGAAGCATGTTCGAAAAGAAAGAAAGAAAGAAAGAAAGAAAGAAAGAAAAAAAAAAGTATTTAAAATAAACTAACTCGAAAACTTTTTAAGAAGAGAGAGAAACAAAATTGGAATCTTTTCTGTTAATTCACCCCAAGTAATGTAAAGATACTTATCACAAATATTAATTCACCCCAAGAAATTATAAATTTTAAATCAAAGTTTGTTTTTTATTAAATTTTTGGTACGGGTTAGGAATTTTTTACAATTTAAAAAAAAAAAAGAAGAAAAATCTGTTTTTGTCTTGTTTATTGAGGTTTACGCGAACATTGACCCCAAACTTAGAAATAGTGCCCCGAGTCGCCCACATTTGGGGTCATGGCAAAAGTCAACCCAACCGGCGTGCAACGGAAGAACATCACTCTGGGAGAATTTGCTGTGAATTTTAGTAAGTATCGTCTTTTTATTTTGGGGTGAATTAACAGAAAAGATCCCTTGAGTTAATAACAATAAACATTGAAACAAATGTTTGTCATAAGAAACTGTCTAATATCAGATGATTGGAATTTCCATTATTACTCAACTGATGCCAACGGAAATTTCTGCCAATGTTTTGGGGTTAAGTGGTTATGCAAAGCAACAGCTTCTGAAGATAGATACTTTTTTTTCAAAGTGCAGCTTAAACAGCTGGTGACTTTTGGATTTTTCAAATGAGCATATGATGTCCTTAGCTCTACATTTGCAATGTATGAAGGAGAAGAAGCTAAAAATCATAGAATTCAAGAACATGAACGGAAGGAATAAAATTATTTCAAACTGTCGGAAAGCTGATGTATTCATTAATAATAAATATCACCAGCTATACTATTATTATTATTATTATTATTATTATTATTATTATTATTATTATTATTAATGTAACATCGAGAAGAGATCGATTTAAGAAAAGTATTTTATTAAATTTTTACTGCTCTTTTGAATTTATAAATTTTTAATCAAAATTTGTTTTTTATTAGATTTTTGGTACTCTTTCAAAATTATAAATTTTTAATCAAAGTTTCTTTTAATTTTTGGTATTCTTTTGAAAATATAAATTTTTAATCAAGATTTGTTTCTTATTAAATTTTTGATACTCTTTTGAAATTATAAATTTTTAATCAAAATTTGTTTAGCGTGCCATGAAGTTACTGGAGTTAATACAAGAATGCAACGACACGGAGAGTGGCGATTCCGCTTCTTACATAGAGAAATGATTATGTCAGAGTGTTGGAAGGAGTATACATCTTTGAAGGATGATCCCAATTATATTTATCTGACTGTAAATCACAGTATAAATTTTGTTGACCTAGAAATATCAGCTCACACGCAAATAATCGAAAGTACTTGGCCGAACGCCAAAACGAAGAACAAATCCATGTTGGGGACTCATCACAGGCTTTTATTTGTCTGAATTCCTCTGGAGACTTAAGGCAAAATCTAACAATGAATACATTTTTTAACAAATTTTAAAGGACATTTCTGAAGTTTGGTGTGAATTTTAGTAAATATAAATTCTTTTTTTTATTTTGGGGTGAGTTAATATTTTGGGGTGAATTAGCTGAAACATCCCAGAAGTGTAAACGAAAGAAAAGTTGTTTTTTCTTTGTTTCAAAAATTTACAAATAAATGATATCAATATAGAAATCAAAAGAGAAAGACAGAAAAAACATGAAATTAAAAAAGAAGACTGGATCGGACATTGTGAATTTTCACTCAGTGGAAACAGGCGAGCAATAACTGAACAGTAGTAAATAAAAATAAGAACTAGACGAGATATCCCTAGATATACGCAGTAGAATGGGAATAGTCTACCTCCGTAGATTAAATAAAGGGTTCATTTCATAATTCCCTGTATGTTACCCAGATCGATACACAACGGCCGAAACGTTAACAAGAATAACACAAGGGAAGAAAAGATAGCAATAAAGAAACATGTTCGAAAAGAAAGAAAGAAAGAAAGAAAGAAAGAAAGAAAGAAAGAATAATACAAGGGAAGAAAAGATAGCAATAAAGAAACATGTTCGAAAAGAAAGAAAGAAAGAAAGAAAGAAAGAAAGAAAGAAAGAAAGAAAGAAAGAAAGAAAGAAAGAATAATACAAGGGAAGAAAATATAGCAATAAAGAAACATGTTCGAAAAGAAAGAAAGAAAGAAAGAAAGAAAGAAAGAAAGAAAGAAAGAAAGAATAATACAAGGGAAGAAAAGATAGCAATAAAGAAACATGTTCGAAAAAGAAAGAAAAGAAAGAAAGAAAGAAAGAAAGAAAGAAAAAGAAAGAATAATACAAAGGAAGAAAAGATAGCAATAAAGAAACATGTTCGAAAAGAAAGAAAGAAAGAAAGAAAGAAAGAAAGAAAGAAAGAAAGAAAGAAAGAAAGAAAGAATAATACAAGGGAAGAAAAGATAGCAATAAAGAAACATGTTCGAAAAGAAAGAAAGAAAGAAAGAAAGAAAGAAAGAAAGAAAGAAAGAAAGAAAGAAAGAAAGAATAATAATACAAGGGAAGAAAAGATAGCAATAAAGAAACATGTTCGAAAAGAAAGAATGAAAGAAAGAAAGAAAGAAAGAAAGATTCATTTTATACGACTTATCAACCATTTTCAGGTAATCTAAGGTGATCGTATGAAACCGGTGTTTCAACGTGATGTGTCCCTGGTCCAAAAAAAGAAAAAAGAACGATAAAGAATAAACGATAAATTAAAAAACGAAGGCGAGGAAGGAAAACTAGGAGTGTATACGAGGACGTAGAAAACGAATAAATTTTAAATGAAAAAGAAAGCAATCGAATAAAGTTAAGAAAAAAAGAAGACAAACAAGAAAGTAACTACGACGAAGAAATCAAATAAACTTAAAACATAGAAGAAAATAAATCACTTAAAAACGAAGAAGAAAAACAAAGTAAAAATGAAGAAGAAGAAGAAGAAGAAGAAAGAGTAAGTAAAAACGAAAAAAAAACGAATAAAGAAAAAAAAACGAAGAGGGAGAAATTAATTAGAAAATAACAAAACCCAACAATTCGCAGAAAATGAAAGCGATGTCGACAATATGAAAAGAATGTATGGAAGGGAAAAATAAAACTTAATTAATTTATTTAAAAAGAAAGAAAATGAATATATAAACCGAAATATTTAAAATGAAAGAAATATGACAAAAGAAAGTAAGAAAGAGAAAAAAGAAAGATAGAGAGAAAATCGAAGATAATATATATATATATATATATATATATTTAAGGAAATACTATAAAAGATACAAACAAAAGATAAGTTATATTACAAAAGAAAGAAAGAAAGAAAGAAAAGGTAATACTACAAAAGAAAGAAGGAAAGAAGGAAAGAAATACTATAAAATAAAGACGAAAGTAAGATGCAAATTAAAGGTGCAGATATTAGTGAATTCTTTGCATTTAGACAGAAACACTGGATGAGAAGTTACAGCGATTAGTTTAGATTATGAAGGCAGGGGAAAAAACAAGTGGGTGGAAGTGAGGAATCGTGAATGGGCGGTGTTAGGGGTCAGTGTAAAGGGCAAGGCGGGTAGGGCAGTTTTAAAAGGAAGATCCCAAAATTGGGGTTTAATTGCAAGGGTCTCGTTTGACAAATGTTTGTGCGTGTAGTTCATAGTCAGACAAACAAATGCATCGGAAAGGTCTTTAATAAGGACTCCTACCTCACCCGCACCCCGAGCGGAAGGTGGTGGGGCCAGGAAGGGTGGAGATGGAGTGTAAGAGCTTTCAAGAGGAAGATCAGGCTGAAGAGGGTCGAGATAGAAGGAGAGGTCAGAGAGGTGGAGGCATGTGGAGTAGGTAAAAAAGAGAAGAGCATTGTTAGGGTAAGGGAGGGTGGGGCAGGAAAAAAATGAAGAGGGTGAAAAGAAAGCAAATGGATCTCTTTTACGCCCTATACCCCTACGCCCCTCACGGCGATTACATGTTGAGGCCGGATAATGAAAAGAAAAGTAAGTGATGAACCCTTAGGAGAAAATCGACGGGAGGCGGGAAAAAAATAAAGGAGGAGTGGTATGCGGATTGCTGATGACGAAAAAAGCGGGAAAGAGAAGAGATGAAAAAAAAAATGGAAAAACATACAGAAATAGGAGAAACATTCGGGAAAAGAAAGAAAAAGGAAGAGAATGTAAAAGAAGAAAAACAAGCAAGTAAACAAGAAACAAACAAACAAGAGGCGAGAAAGAACAAAAAAAGAAAAGAAAAATAAAGAAAAGAGAAAGTAAGGGAGAAAAGAATAGCAAGCAAGGAAAAGAAAGAAAGAAAGAAAGAAAGAAAGAAAGAATAAGGAGTTGTACTGCAGTTAAATGTGACAGAGAGGTTTACTTTTGTGCCAGGGTTGGTTTGACAAGTAATAAGAGGAAGGAAGTGGGTAAGATGATGGTCTAAACGGTGGGGCACGGTCGGTTGTCTGTTAATAGTTTAAAATCCTGTAATAAGGCCGTGCTTATGAAGACCCGTGATAACAACAGTGGGTAGCAAGGGCATAACACGAATTACTTGACCTGCAAGGCTTCCAGACAGGGGTAAATTGACTTCCGGGGTGGGAGAAAATTAAATAATAATAGCATTCATGAAGAGAATGGCATTGATAGTGGTGATGGCAAAAATGCTACAAAAGCTATAAAATGATATTAAATAACTGTTTGGTGACTTTGGACATATATTTAAGCAAATCATTTTTTGGTTATTGGGGACGAAAAATGGCGACTAAAATGAGTTAACTAAAAACGAAGACGACAAACACGATTTGAAGAAGAACAAGAACAAGAAAGTGGGGGAGAAATAAATTGGAAGAAGAAGAAAAAGAAGAAGAAGAAGATGATGATGATGAAGAACAACAACAACAAGAGAAAGGATGAAGAAGATGCGGGAGAAGAAAATGTATGAGGAGGAGAGAGAAGAAGACAAGAAGATGAAGTAAAAGGAGGAGAGGAACAAAATTAGGAGGAAAGAAGAATAAATGTAGAAGAAGAAGAAGAAGAAGAAGAAGAAGAAGAAGAAAGAAAGAGTTGGGTAGAAGAAGGTGCAGAAAGGGTAAAAAGAACTAGGAAGAAGCAGGGGAAGAAAAGGAGGAGAAGGGAAGAGGAGGAGGAGAGGAAGAAAAGTAGGAAGAAAAAAGATGATGAGTTGGGAAGAAGACAGAGAAAGAAAAGAAAAAGGAAGAGAAAGAAGCATGGGAAAAAAGATGAGGAGGATAGAGAAGAAGAAGAAGAAGAAGAAGAAGAAGAAGAAGAAGAAGAAGAAGATCAGTCTTTGTCATTGTAAATACAGAAAAGAAGATCTGTCAGTGGATACAAAACATTCAACAGAAGCGTGAAATTTCAATAAAAAAAAATCAAAACATAAAGAAATATCTAAACCTTTCAAAAGATCTGAAAAATAACCGATTATGAAAAAAGCAGTTTTAGTTTTATTTATATATTTATGGAAGTGCTTGGAACGGCTCCGAATAGCCTTGTAAAAAGATTGAAGAATTTAGCATTGCTAAAATTACCTGCCGGCCCTGGATTTACACCATTAGCGATGAACGGACTTGCGCGCATATTAAGAATTAGGTTCAAACCAGAACTCAAGTGGAACTCGAACTTACGATCCATCGCTAAAGGTGCAGGAAAATGGTCGGTTCCCTGTACCACCCCAGTAAGTACCTGACTCTTTCTGACATCCTATACCTTTACAGATTCACTTTCCTGTCGCAATAAAGTCCAAAAAACGGCTCCGGCTCCGGCTATTTTCTACACCCTTTTGCCACAAACGAAACATCGCTAGTATCTCGCTACTCTGTCGCTATTTCAATGGAAAGTCTTCAGATATAAACTATATTCCTCAGTTTCAACATTTCCAACATTCACAATTATAACCCGCTATGCCACACCCATTATAGCTGACCACCCTCATTCTCTTTGTATTCCATTGGTGAGATGTCAGTTCCACACGAGCAGCTTATTTTACCAGGAACGGCTGCGTTTTGAAATATATTTTGTCTGTACATTTGCCATGGAGAGGCTAGCAATTGTTTCGTCTGTGGGACAGGGGTTGCAGAGAAGAAAATAATTAATCGCCCACAAGGCCGCGTAAACGGCTCTGAATCTGTTAAAACTGGACTGTAAGAACTAAACAGCTTCAGCCCAGCGAAACTCCATTTTTGGTCTGATCTGAGTTTTGTAAAGCCTTTACAAAGGCTGGTCATGGCATTTGGAATCGAGTACTTTCTGGAGTGGTGTAGGGAACCGACCATTTTCTCAGTAATTTTAGCGATGGGTCGAATATACGAATTCCACTTGAGTTCTGGAGGTCCCAACAGACCACGTTAAGAGTTCAATCGCTCAGCTAGAGTGGAGAAAATTTGGGATCTGCTCGGTGGTGATGAAACGTTACAAGTTTTGTTTTGAAGGTATTAAATGATAGTTGAAATTTCTGGGGCATGTAATTAGGAAGGAAGTCTTAAAAAATCTGATACTCACAGGAGAGATTGAGTAAAGTATTGCATCAAATACATATCAAAATAGTCAGATCAAGCTGTTTTTTTACATCCTATCCCCACTGAATTTTTTCCCTTTGATTTAAATTAAATTTGAGCAAGCGAATGAATCCTATCCAAAATATAGAAGGAGAAAACCAGAAGATGGAGGTCACATCGGCAGATCATTGAGTAATATTGAAATGAACAGAGGAAAACAGCTCGTAAAGTAATTGATGGGCTTGGGTAATTGGATGGTAGAACAGAGTTTGGAAGAAATAGCAAAAAGACTAAATTTACTAAGAGCTGCAAGGAACGGGAAGATGTGAAGGGCCATGATCGCCTATGCCCTGAAGGGATACGGTACATAAAGAAGGAGATTGATAGAAGCCAGTCCTTCCCCAATTGTGCTGTGATAGCTAGGTTAGCGGAAAGATCATTTCTCTCCTCTGTAAAAGATAACCACCTTAGCAATTTGATCACGTCTTAAGCGTAAAAACAATGCTGTAACTTTTTAAGCGGACATTTTGAAGAAAATATGACAAATATTATAAGTTCAAGTAAATATTATAATGCACCTTATCACTGTTCGCACCATGTCACGATGAACAGTTGCACTCTTTATCTATATATATAAAGTTGTAGCCACTGTCTGTTTGTTATCGAACTCCTCCTAGGGTTTTGGAGATAGACCCCGTTGTAACCTAGGGAAGGTTACTGAATAAAATAAACACACGAAGGTTGGTAATGAACGATAATACTTAGGACAAGAACAATACATATAAGATTCGTCAGCGGCGCGTAGATGAAGTAGCCAGAAGTGAGTCAAGTGAATTCCACAATGAATCCTTAACTGCATACCAACATACAGTATTTACTACAGTATTTATGTGAATGGGAGCATACTCATTATCGTCTATAGGTACGCTACAACAGAACCCTATAACCATATATATTCTAAAACTACATTACCCATCGTATAAGTATATTTCATTTTGATCAAAAGGGGTCCCCCCACCACCACCACTGAATTTTTTCCCTTTGATATAAATTAAATTTAAATTTGAACAAGGGAATGACTCCTATCCAAAATCTAGACGGATAAAACCAAGAAATAGAGGTCACATCGCAAGATCAAAATGAGACAATATGGACGTCAAGTTGAGCAAGAAATCACCAATCAGTGGCTAGTGACTTACAATACATATTTGTTGCGACAATTCAATGTTGAAATCTGCTCATCAATTCATTCAATCAAGTATTGCATCAAATACATATCAAAGGGGTCAGATCAAGTAGTTTTTGCACACACCCCACTGAGAAAAAAAAATTCCCTTTCATTTAAATTAAATTTAAATTTGAACAATGGAATAACTCCTATCCAAAATATAGAAGGAGAAAGCCAGAAGATGAAGGTCACATCAGCAAGATCATTGAGTAATATTGAAATGCATCATTTTTCTCCACAAGTTATAACACTGATTTAAAATCAGTCATCATTTTCTTAGAAAAAATGTGTGACACGAAGCAAGGCGGGAACAATTCGGCTAGTCTGTCTATATTTCTGAGATGATTTATTGTAACTATTTATATTGTTCGGACTGCTGTCTTCATCTTCAATGTCATGTTCATAACGTTTCGTCTGTTGTACGCTCCGACCTTTTTCAGGTAATATACTTTGAACTTTCGAAACGAATCCTTTATTTGTTGATGCTTTTGATTTTATCAAGTATCTCTCAATACATATCAGGATCACCAGGCCAAACCAGATGTTATAACATAGAACCTATGGTTACGCCTAAACATTTCAACAACAAAATGGTGAGACCTAGCCGCTAATCTAACACTGCGCTTAAATTCATAATCTAGCTACCATAGAGGAAATTTCATCAGAGCAATAATGTAAGAAGAAAGTTCCATTCAGACAGTTTTTTTTTTCCAAGAACTGCTAATTTGTGGGGTAGATTCTCGCGTGGGTGCTCCCCTGTTCGTTTGATCAGGTGTCAGAAGACATAGCACCCACTGAGCAAAAACCTTCGTCATACCAACTTCATTGTGCAGTATATTCCCAACACTCTGACGGGATATGCTAATCGTATTTCCTATTTGATTTATAGTCAATTACCTGGCATCCATTACAATGTGTTGAACAAGATCAATGTTATCCTCAGTGGTGGCAGTTGCAGGACGTCCAGACCTTGGGGCATCTTCAAGCCTCTCCCTTCTCCTCCTAAATTCAGCTGCCCACTTTTGCACAGTTGACAAAGCTGGAGTGACACCCCATAATGTAGCAGCCATGTCAGCATGAACGTCCTGGAAGGGTAAAAACATTTTCTGCGGATACATGATAACACAACAGTTCCAACGTTTTTTTCCATTTTCAAGAAAAGTCACTATTAGTTTTGAAGTTTTGTTTGAACAGTCTAATATCAGTTTACCTGTGAAGAAGCAATGTAGTTATTAATAAGAGTTGACATTAATGCATGCAAGATTTTACAGCTCAAACATCACTCTTTCATAGTCATCCTATGAACTTTTCAGCCCACCCTCGTATTAATAAGAAGAGTTAAAATAAAGTATCACTACTTCATAGTCAGCCTATCAACTTTTCAGCCCACCCTCGTATTAATAAGAAGAGTTAAAATAAAGTATCACTACTTCATAGTCAGCCTATCAACTTTTCAGCCCACCCTCGTATTAATAAGAAGAGTTGAAATAAAGTATCACTACTTCATAGTCAGCCTATCAACTTTTCAGCCCACCCTCGTATTAATAAGAAGAGTTGAAATAAATTATCACTACTTCATAGTCAGCCTATGAACTTTTCAGCCCACTACTTCATAGTCATTCAACTTTTTCAGCCCACCCTCGAAATAAGAAGAGTTGAAATAAATTATCACTACTTCATAGTCAGCCTATGAACTTTTTGGCCTACCCTCGGTCTATGAAGTAAAATTTACCTTAAATTTTTTAATACTAATTCTATATTATAAAAAATCTGATTCTCTGTCCGCTACACACAGTGTGTGTGCGCGCGCGCGTGCGTGCGCGTGCGTGCGCGTGTGTGTGTGTGTGTGTGCCTTTACTTGTAACATGTAAAAGCCCATGTAAATTTACGTGAAAAAGCACAGGGAATCTACGTTACGCCGTAATATAGCTTCCGTTTGCCTTTTCTATTAATTACTTTCACAATAATTGTACTTATGGACTTTCTTCTATGGTACTTGGACTTTATGAATTTAAGCTCAGTGTTAGAACGGCAGCATGGTTTCATCATTTTACATGTGAAATGGTTAGATGTAACCGTAAGTTCTATGCTGAGAGTTTCTTCTCTCGCACTTCTTGCTTGCGGATCTCTCTTCGGGCTTCTTGCTTCCCAATCAACTTTGATCATCAAAAATTTAAATGCAATGTCAATCGTTATCTTCCGTCTTCTTAATTCTTGTTTTTGTATTGTCTTCTCTCTTTAATAGTATATTTTTCTCATATTCTCTCACACACCGTAACCTTTTGTGATAGCAACTACAAAGATAACGACAATAGTCCGAATATAACTAATATAAATAATGATAACTCCTCATCCAGAAGTTCAGACAGAAATATTTTTAAGTCTGTCATTGAATTAAAATAAACGTGTGCACACACAAACACGCATACAAAACTCAGTTTGGATTAAACTGAAATGGACGTCAGTGTCGCGAGGTTTAAATACCGTTTCTGTCTGGTAATATTCCCTGGGTAACAGGAAATGTGCGTTATTTTATAGTCGTTTCCGTAGATTTCTTCTGTATTTAAAGTGAATATATATTTCTAATAAATGTAGTATTTTAAATGGACAAACAATTTGGATTTGAAATTTGATCATCTTGCCGTCGACAGAGCGACAGGTATTGAACTAGTATTCGTGAAAAGTAAAATGTCTGCTGTCCCATATGAGTCTCTAACGCACATTACAATAAATTTAAATGTTTGTAAATTGGTCTATCTCGACCCTCTTTCCAAACTGTCAGTCTAACGCCGACAAATTCCCTAGATCCGCAAGTGCATTTAGTATGTTTATTCTAGTTTGACATAAGCTGAAGACATTTAAAGCCCTTCCCCCGTGACGGTCAGTTAATTTCTCCAAATTATACAAGATTTATCAAGAGATTTCTATTACAGAAATGACTTAGTAATTCGTGATAATTAATCTTTTATTTAATTAATTCAACATGCGATATTCATTTGCTGATTTGCGAAAAAGAAAAAATAAAGACGGAGAGGTTTTGTATTTAAGCAGTTAAAATGGTACAAGAAGAAGAAGGAGGAGAAATAGAAAGAGGAAAGGAAGAAAGGGAAGAAAAATGTGATGAAATAAAACAAAGGGTGAAAACGAAGACAGTGGTGGAGAAGAAGAAGAAGAAGAAGAAGAAGAAGAAGAAGAAGAAGAAGGGGGGGAGGAGGAGGAGGAGAAAGGGAAAAGAAAGAAGGTGATGTAATAAAACGAATAGTGAAAACGAAGACAGTGAGCAAGAAGAAGAGGAATAAGAAGAAAATAAAATCAAAAAAGATTAAAAAGATAATAAAAGAAAAAAGATGGAAAAGAAGAAAATAAAAACAAAAAAGATGGAAAAGAAGAAGAAAATAAAAAACGAAAATTAGATGAAAAAGAAGAAGAAAATAAAGGAAAAAAGATGGAAAAGAAGAAGAAAATAAAAACGAAAATTAGATGAAAAAGAAGAAGAAAATAAAAACGAAAGAAGATGAAGAAGAAAATAAAAACGAATAATAATTTTTTTAAAAAAAAGCAAAATAAAAACGAAAAAATACAATTGAAAAAATGAAATCTGAGAAAGAAAGTGACAAGGAAGAAAATAAATACGGAGAAGGTGAAGTAAGTCAAAACGAAGAGAGAGTAGAAACTAAAAAAAAAAAGGAAAAAGAAAATAATGAATTAGAGGAAAATGGCGAACAAGTCAAATCAGTGCAAAAGAAGAAAGAAACAAAAAAGAAAGAAGAGAAGCGATGCAAAAAAAAAAAAATAATCATTGAGAAAGAAAAAGAGAAGGAAGAGGTTGCTAAAAAGGAAAAGGTAAATTTGAATCTAAAACTTCAGAAAGAGACTCAATAGATAGACTATGGTGGAAGCGAAGAGAGAAAACGTAATATCAGAACGCCGAAAATAAACTGGAAAGAGGTAAATATCGAAACAGAGTCGAACGTGATAAACAAAGTAATGCAGAACTGGTAATTTGTATTCTAATTAGCTACTAATATGTCAATTAGGAGCGGCTATATTATTGCAGTGACACGACCCGGATGATGAGGCGAGACGTATAAATGTGTCCTAAGGGATCCAAGTGTCAAGGCTGGGATTAATTAGAGCGTAGTAAGGAGAGGGGTTGAGTATGGAGAACGTACGAGGAGAATTGCAAAAGAAAGGATTTAATGTAAAAGAACCAAGAATGGGTAGGGTGGCAAAGGTGGCCCACCCCTCACCCAACATTGTCGCCTTTTCTTGCCCGGAAGAACAACAGTCATTTTCGAACTTCCTTGATTTCGATTTTACATGTACGATATTTGGGCAAAATATTCATGTCTGTCTTTAAATAAGTCGGATTCTGCAGTATATATATATATTTAAATAAGTTTTTCGTGGTACAAAATTTATTAATAGATAGGAAAAGACAATATTTATAAGGCATTTTTTTAAAAGCTAAAATAAAAACAACCGGTTTCGTCCCAGGACTTATCAAGTTTATTTATTTGGGGAATTTAAAAAAAAAGCGTGTAAATTAATTTTAAATTAACGAATGTAATGGAATGAGGGGAAAATGATGAATTTCAAGAAACTAGTGTCCAATAATATTCAGACCCAGTAAGCATTCTCTCTGTTTCCAAAGAGATGGCTCACGGGATCTGATATACAAGGACTCTAGAATCTTGAGGCGAAATATGGAGTGGGACCTAGATAAAATTATAAATCGGTCACCACTAAAATTTTCCACGCATTTCCTTCTATTTATTAAATGTTCAGCAATAGCAGAACTGTTGGTTATTCCTGGAGGACGGATTCAACCTCTTAGAGACTTTATCAGTTCACTGTGGAACAATCCCTACCAATTACAACATATCTTTTAAATATAGTGATTTTCCAAGCGTAGCTTAGACGTGGCACAAGGCCGAAAGTATGGGGCACCGAGTGAGGATCGAACTCACTACACAGTCGTAATTGTCTTAGCTAGACAAGCTTGCTAACCATTACACCACCTCGAGGTTCCCACATATCTTTTAAATATAACAGACAATGAATGTCTATTATGTTTGATCATGAGCCGTTCTAAACTTCGTACAGTTGCTTTAATTTCGGGTGAAAATAAAGAAGAAATTGTCTAACATTTGGATATTTTTATTAAGTTGTTCCTTGATCTAAGTTTTCGGCTCACATGGGCCATCTTCGGAGTGGTTATGCGGACATTTAAACAAAGATATTCACCATCAAAGATGATATTATGTTGTGCTGACATAGAAGATTGCTATGCGACGATAACGTCCGCTTAGTAGTAGAAGCAGGTCGTAAATTCATGATGCGGTCCTATGATGTCATAATACATGAGAGACCGAAATATTAACAACAGAACAATATGTCTAGATGCAATGTAATATGTTGTGATTAATTTGAAATATAATTTTGTTGAGTGTGTGTTACTTCGTTTTAATGTAAATGGCCTCCAATATTTGAGGGTTCTTTTTACTGTGTGTATGTGTGAGTATACTGTTTTGTTATCAGCTAATATCTGTCTGATATATGTATTTTCTTTTCTGAAAATACGGTGTTAAAAACTGTCCAAATGTTCTATAGGTCCATGAAACTTATATTTATATATATATATATATATATATATATATATATATATGTGAAAATATATAGAAAATAGGAAGGAACTGGTTAGGTAAATAATCCAAAGTCCCTTTGTGCCTCCATGAAAAATTGCACATCATTAAACTTCTAAATAATAATAATCTATTAAATAATAGACACGAGTTAACGGTTTTTTGTAGGCATCATCAGATTTTTGGTTTGAATTATTAGATAAAAAAAAAAAAAATTTATATAACTTGTTTAACAAATAGCCCAATCATCAGATTCATAGTAGGAATAATTAACTACAAACATGCATACTACATAACACACTTCATAATCCATAGCCTAAATTAGTAGTTTAAATACCTTACATATAAGATAACCCTTTATGAAGTCGTCAAAAAACTAAACGTTACGAAAGTTTTTCTTTTTTTTTTTTTTTATATGCACAATTCCCTTTCATAATAAAATAAAATAAAATAAATAAATCTCCATAGACAAGCAAACTAGACGATGGCCAATACATCTTCCGTTTCATTTTTGACACCCCCACCTTTCTCCGACTTGACACCTTGAAAGTATCTCTATACCGCTACTCAATATAAACACCCTACACTCGCCTACCCAATTTAGAAAATTCACCATAGCTGTTACCATGGGGATTTTGATTTCAATTTTAAAACAAGTAAATTTCAGATATACGTTATTCCAACAAAAATTTCGCTTGAGGATGGAACGGAGCCCATTTTACTTTCAACTCAATTTAATTTAAAGGATTATATTGAAGTTTTCGGCTCTAGTTTTGAAACATGAGACCTCTTATGTAGCGATTTGGAATCATATTTTTAAATAAATAATTATATATATATATATATATATATATATATATATATATATATATGTATATGTGTGTGTGCGTGTGTGCGTATGTTTCAATTCAACAAAAACATTACTTTAGTGAATGTAAGTTCTTCTAGAGGACGAAACATGTTGCACAGATTTTTTTCAACTTTGACATTCATTTGACTATATATACAGTGGGGGAAATAAATATTCGTATACCATGAATTTTTTTTTAATAAACATAGTTATAACTTATAAAAAAAAAACTTAACATTCAATATTTCTACACCGTTGCATAATGCTGCAATATGCAAAAAAAAACAATTAGAAAACTTTATTATAAATTAAATTAAAATCTTGAGGCGAAAAAATATTAATATCAAAAGGCTTAAATTACCTTCATTTACATAATTTAAAAATGTAAAATTTTGCTAGATTCTTCCAATTATCCTATTACAATCTAGAACATTCCGCAGTTCATTTCTTATATAAGGTTATCTTCGCATACAAATCATACACAATAATTATCATCATGGAGAAATGCAAGGCGCTATAAAATTCATAAAAAGAATTAATCATCAAATATTGAAAGGAAAGCAAAATCTATAGGAAAATAGCAGATATCCTGAATATACCATTTACCACTATTAGTTCCGTTATTGCTAAGTATAAAAAGGTGAAAACTGTTGGGAACAAATCGAGATCTGGTGCACCACGCAAGATTTCTTCCAGATCTTTGAGAAGAATTCAGCGCAAAATTCAAGAAAATCCAATGACTACTTGGAGAGGAATACAGGAAGAATTAAAAGCATCAGGTATTATTGTTATGAAGCGAATAATAAGCAATGAACTTCATAGAAGTCAACTAAGATCGCGTTGTCTAAGAAAAACTCCATTACTATTGAAAAAATATAGGGATGCCCGGTTAAAATTTGTTTGTGAGCCTAAGAATAAACCTGAATCATTTTGGGCAAGTCTTTTATGGACAGATGAAGCAAAAATTGAATTATTTGGGCGTAATTCAAGTACTCACGTTTGAAGAAAAGCTAGCACAGCCTTTGCACCGATGGACACAATCCCAACAATGAAATTTTGTGGTGGCAATATCATGGTTTGGGGATGTTTTTCTGCTAATGATACAGGTAATTTAAAGACGATAGATGGTAGAATGGATTTTGCTAGATTCTTCCAATTATCTTATTACAATCTAAAACATTCTGCAATTCATTTCTTATATAAGGTTATCTCTGCACCCAAATCATACAAAATAATTATCTTCGTGGGGAAAGGCAAGGAACTATCAAATTCACAAAAAGAATTAATCATCAAACATTATAAGGAAGGCGAAATCTATAGGAAAATAGCAGATATCCTGAATCTACCATTTACTACTATTAGTTCAGTTATTGCTAAGTATAAAAAGGTGAAAACTGTTGAGAAAAAATCGAAATCTGGTATACCACTCAAGATTTTCTCCCAATTTTCCTGTAGTTACCGCTATAATTTTGATGTCTTGTATTGACGTCCTTATTTGCAAAATATGGCACGTTTATACGTACGGACAAAAATAATTTAAA
Source organism: Acanthosepion pharaonis (assembly GCA_903632075.3). Lineage (NCBI taxonomy): Eukaryota > Metazoa > Mollusca > Cephalopoda > Sepiida > Sepiidae > Acanthosepion > Acanthosepion pharaonis. The sequence continues at coordinate 1,226,090 of CAHIKZ030005594.1, read as the reverse complement.
ATTCTTTTTACAATACTGAAGATCGACAAAATATAGCAATTTTTTCCATTTATGATTATTAAATATAGATTTTATTTAATAACAGTATCGCTTGGCAGCTATAAATTAATATACATGGCTGAGACAGGATCCATGGCACCATAAACTATGGATCGAGGAAGACCAAAATCCACTCATAGGCCTGACCATGAGGAACATTTTTACATGGCCTTTTGGACATATGTTTATACGAACATTTTACCTTCTTTTGGTTTCACGAACTCACCCCAAAGTTTGTAAATGTATTTTCGATACGCCCTATATATATATATATATATATATATATATATATATATATATATATATACACACACACTTCAAGTGGCCCTAGCGTGTCATACATCTGACAGATACATCTTAGGCTCCAACACATTTTAATTACATTGTTCGCGATGCACTGGCTGTCATCTATCATGAAAGATGGATGGATATGGGAGGACCGCTCCCATGACCAGCACGTTTTCCCAACCTCTATCCTTTGAATTTTTATCTGGGGGGGGGACCTAAAACAACTGGTTTATGCAGTATACATTAATAATGCAGAGACGCTTCATCAACATGTCATGCGGGCCTACGAAACCATTCGGCACAGTGTAGGAATATTTAAAGGGGTCCGCCAGTCAATGATCCGACGGGTGCATGCGTGTATAGTAGCCAGCGGAAGACATTTTGAATATTTATTATGAGTTGCTGTGTTGAGATACTATCATGGCCTTTTAGACATATGTTTATATGGACATTTTACTTTGTTTTGGTGTGAGGAACCCACTCCCAAATTTTGTAAATGCATTTTGATACACCATTATATATATATATATATATATATATATATATATATATATATATATATATATATATATATAAAGGGTATTCCATTTACTTGGACCGATTTTAAATGTGAATGAAGTTTAAGCGTTTAATAATTTTTCTTTTTTTTTCTTTCAGATTTAACTTAAGTCTTTGGTAATTTCAACTATAGAAAGATTAACAATCAAACAACATGTTGAAGTTATCGAATCCTATTACGAAAATGGACGTTCAAACAGAATTTGAATGAGAACTTCCCATGTTGCACCATTCTTGAAACAGCAAAGTGAATTGGCCACCATGCTCGTGCGATTTGACACCTTTAGATTTCTTCCTTTGGGGTAATTTCAAAAGTAAGGTCTATGCCAACAAGCCAAGAACAATTCAACAGCTAAAGGATGAGATAATAAGGCATTTTGGTGAGATCGAGGAGCAACTATGCAGAGACGTCATCAAAAATTTTGACCGTCGAGTGGAGGTGTGTCGCCGAAGCCTTGGCGGACATTTGGGCGATATTATTTTTCACACATGATTGCCATGACTTAAATAACATGATCCAATATGGAAATAAATAAATTTTCACAAATAACACTGATTTATGTACTGCTGACTTTGATCCGTCTTAATGAAACACCCTTTACGTGTGTGTGTGTGTGTGTGTGTGTGTGTGTGTGTGTGTGTGTGTGTGTGTGTGTTGTTTAGAATTGACAATACTTTTAGGGGAAAAATGCACGATATCGGTGATAGAGCGGTTATAGTATAGTTTGCGTACATATGAATCAACACTATACACTGTCATTTTCAAATGTCACTACTCATTTAGCGGGCTTTATATAAATATTTACCAAAACTGCGCAAAAATTTCTTGAAATAGAAAAAAGTATATTTATTCAATAAAATCGTCATCAGCTTCAACCACAGCCTCCAGACGACTTCGGAATTTTCGGCAACTCTTCTGGGCGGTCTCCTGGTTTAAGTTGGTGAATGCTGCCATATTCCTTACTTTCAGTTCATCTTTGATGTCACAAAGAGTTTTGTTGGCGTCTCGCTCTCAATTTCGCCCCACGCATATGAAAGGGGGTTGCAGTCTGGGGAGTTAGGTGGCCAGATGTAAGTGGTGCTGTGGTCGAAGAAATTGTCTGACAGCCATGACTGGGTTCTCCTGCTTGTGTGGCATGGTGCAGAGTCCTGTTGATACAGGATAGCACTACTTCCTCATGGCTCCATTTTGTGTCCACACGAACAAATTCGAGTGTTTATTCTTCTCGGAATAATTAGAGGGAGTTTTCCGAGCTATCCGTACCTTTGTAATCACCATTAGACTCGTCCAACTCTTACCGAGTCCTCTGCACTGTTCTCAAATTAAAACTCTCAAATGTTCGTAGTGGATCTTCCGGCGCGAATGCCAAGCAGTATGCCGTTTCCAAAATTCTTGCAGAGTGAAATGCGTCATCGGGCTCTTTTTCTTACAAATGGTGCCCACCTGACACGACTATACTTTGCAGTTACATTGAAGGGCCTGCTGACGATCAGGTAGCGAACTAGACTCGATATTGCGCCGCTTGTTCACATATTCCGTGGTGGAACTCATCCAAATTCCTTTACCCATAGGACTGTGCGTCCGAGAGTCACGTCTACCATCACGAAGCCGCTCCATCCAGAGCATTAGAAGCTGGTTCAAGAAAGGATATACAAATGATAGAAATGATAGGCCCGTTAGTACAGTTGGTATGCCGTTTGCCTGTCAATGTAGCTGTCCGGGTTTCAATTCTCGGTAGTGTATGCGCACTGCTGATGAGTCCCAAATATCGGAAAAACGGCCGTCCAGTGCTTTCTGCATTTTATTAAGGTTTCTTCTAGATTCGATGAATTATATTTTTTTATATATATATATATATATATATATATATATATATATATATATATATATATATATATATATATATATATATATATATATATATTTATATAAATATATTTTATGTTTAACGTTCTTTTATAACGTTCTTTTATAGATACAAGTATTTAAGTAAATGCTCTGTTTATAATAAACAGTATTAAATAACATTTACCGGCCTGAAAATATTCGTCCTTTGACAGGATTCGAACCTGTATCCTATACAAAAATATATAAAAAGAACGTTAAATATAAAAATGTCTTTAATAAATAAATTGTCGGACTTTGTCCATTTCTTAATATATGACGTCATTTGTTTACATTTGATACGCCATGAGCAGTTATGAATGTACGAGATTCATGGAAGATTGACGTTTATAAGCAGTAAATTCAACCTTGCCAACCGAACGATCCTTTGTGGCCGAGCGGTCAAGGCACGTCAGCGTAAATGACGGTTCTGTATAGGATCCATCACCCTTTCTACAATCCAGACATTGCTTTCTGTAATTTTTGGTTGTCCCCCAAACTGAATGTGAACATCAGGAGCAGTCACTTTGAAGACATTGAGAAGAGGAATGAAGTTGTGACAAGTGTCCTGGGCGCCTACACTTTGAATGACTTCTATGGGACCATCACGAAGTGGCAGAAATAAGTTCATTGAAACCCAAGCATCCACCTTTGAAAGGGATTAAAGTTTTGTACTTCTTTGATTATTATTAGGTTGGTGCAAAAATAATGACGTAATAATGTCGTTTTTGACGTTAAAAAAATACGTCAAAAACGACATTATTACGTCATTATTTTTGCACCAACTTAATAATAAAGATCTCTCCTGAAAAGTCTCAAAATTTCTGAATGCACCTCGCATATATGCGAGTGTGTGTGTGTGTGTGTGTGTAAATATATTTGTAAAATAACTTCCTAGACCGACATTTTATTTTGATAACATATCGGCAAATGCGATATGCCGGTTCAGTGTTATCCCTGGGCGGAATGTTTTAAGCTGTGAGAACGAAGATGTCTTTTCAAGCCATCATGGCATTACATTCAAAGAAGGCTATATAACGTTATCGGACCTGACATGGCATCTCAACATCAGTCAACTTCACACTTGTGTGGCTTTTCTATAAATATTGTGTCCTTTTCTATAAATAATTTCATGGCAATTGTTTTAATGAACTCTCCTTCTTGATACCTCGTCCGCATGAATTTATACGTACTACTAGATTGGTAACTACTTCTCGTTGTCTTACTGTTGACCTACCTAGATATAACCGTATGTTCTATTCTAAGAGTTTCTTCTCTCGCACTTCTCACTTGTGGAACTCTCTTCTGGTTTCTTGCTTCCCTGCCAACTACAATATTCACAAATTTAAATGCAACGCCAATCGCCATTTTCTATCTTCCTGAAACCTGTTCTTTTATTGTCCTTTCTCCTCATTCACGTTTTCTCATTTTCTTTCACTCTCAGTAACTCCTTGCCTCTTAGTGGCATTATACTCTTCTTTGTAGTGAAATAAAACATGAAGGATGTGTACAGAACAATTTAGTTTTAGCTGCTGTTTAATTTCAGACAATCAGACTTGTCCATTTTGGCTAAGGGGCTTCATATGGTTAACAGGATCTAGACAAATGTTTTGAAACAAATACTTCCAAGATGATGCATATATATATATATATATATATATATATATATATATATATATATATATATATATAAGTTTATGACTTAATTGTGACCCTATATTCCTGTGAGATAAATCGATGACGTTTTGTTCAAAAGTAATGAAAAGGCATTAATTTTTTTAGTTCTTGAAAAAGATCAACCCCAAATCGAAAATCCTAAATTGAAATGTTTTGTTTTTTTTATAAAAATATTTCAGAAGCTTTATTTTTCAATTTACTAATGATGTAATTGGATAGTACTTATGTATTTTTAAAAGCATTTAACACTTCAACTATAGTATAACGTGCAAACATGCAAATAAACAAAAACAAGTTCTAGAATTTTCCATAAAGTTCTACAAATCTCCAGAAAGTCATAGTACTATTGTACTTACATATGATTTTTTAACTTTCGTATTGAGGGAGACATTTTTTTTAAATAAACTGTTTCATTAAATTTTAAATAATAGTTCATTAAATTATGATACAGGAAATCAATTATTTTACAAAACGTGAAAAAGTCATAACCCTAATATATATGGTTTCTATAGATTTGGATGGCAACTGGTCTAGGAGAAGGACAACTCTGAATTCAAGACCTGCGGATGGTCGTTTGGGAACCTTGTGGCATTCGGTGCACCAGGTCTCTGTATTCGTCCCTTCAAAAAGTGTGGATGGTCCTGCACGAGGCCTTCACCACTATAATCAAATCTCATGTGCCGGTGTCGGGCTGTCGGTTTCCTGGAAACTAATCTGCTTGACCCTCATACGTCGAATCTCGACGGGAGAGTCGATTATGATTAGATTATATAAAATAGCTGGCCAACCGTATTCGAGGATACCCGTCTACTAGGGTGGCTAGCCAATCCCTATTGCAGACGCTCGCTCAGGGACATTTGTGTATGATCTTTAACCACAGAGCCTATCTGTGGTTTATACTGCAACTATGCTGAGCAAAGCTTGGTTACAGTTTCTAGGAGAGAGCGGGTTATCAAGCGTGATCAACAATTTGAACAAGGCCAGCACGCTCAAGCTCTCGGCCACGATGACTTCTGGCTTTGTGCTAGCACAGCTATCGACCGCCCACAAGTGTTCCGTCTACCCAATTTCACTAACAAGGCTTGGGTCAACCCGCGGTATAGTTTTCAGGCACTTTCCAAAGGTGGCGCACGCTGGGATCAATCTCGATTATGGGCGCGTGGCCGAGTGGTTAGAACGTTCGCTTTCATGAGACCCGGGTTCGAATCTCACCATAGTCGATTTGTCGGCATGGCGACTTCCTGATGTTATACACACACACACACACACATATATATATACACATATATATATATATATATATATATATAGAGAGAGAGAGAGAGAGAGAGAGACTCAGACACAAAGTCACAGAAACTTACGCGTGTATGCAATGTATATAAAGTGTATGTGTGTGTACGTGTTTACATGTAAATGTGTATGTCACTGTGTGTAAAGCAAAACGCATATTAATTTGTGAATAAATCATGTTTCAATCATTAGTTTATCAAAATCGAACGTTGGAAGAACGTGATATGCGTCAAGTTAGGGATGGTGAGGGCTTGGCATAGGTTACCATGCAAAAAAACTGCTGATGTCAGTTACTGAGATTCGGGTGAGGCATTAATGTTTGACGGTGGGTGTGTATACTTATTTTTTTTAATCATTTTCTCCGCCCAGCCTTTTCCAAATTTTCAAAATGGAACACAGAACAGGGAGTAAAAAGAAATAAAAAAAAATAACGGAAGTGTTGTTTTTTTGTTTTTTAATTAATTAAAATATATTGGATTAATTAATTTTGCAAGACTGAAAACTAATTTTTTATCGTTTTGTCAAAATATTGTGACGATATTATTTTTATTTATTTATTTATTTATTTTTGCATTTGCGAATTAATGTTGAAGTTGTTGGGTGTGTTTGTATGCCATAAGTATGGAAAGGATGTGTTTGTGACGATAAGGGAAAGGAGAAAAAACTAGCTTTTCTGAATGAGTCTTGGTGGGATAGAAAAAGAAAACATTGTAAAATTACAGGAAAGAAATTGTAAAATTTCGGAATAAAATGGTCATTTCGGGTAAAACTTGAGTTTATATCCGACCATGGGTACTTAATATCTAAAATCTATCTAGAACCACGGTGAAGTAATAGATAGCGGCTCGGATTGAGGAATCGGAGAGCCGAGTTCAAATTCCAGTCAGATCCATTACATTCACTTACATGCTAATATCCTTGCGAAAGGTATGAATCCTCTTCTTCTCCCTGTCAGCTATGGGTAAATAACAGGACAGTTCTATAGCCTTGGGTGGCAACCTGTCTAAGAGAAAGTAACTCTGAATTCAAAAACTGTATATAGCCCTGGCTACATGCTGTATAGCATGTAACACATATTATACAGCAACAGAGAGGGGCGGTGTAATGGTTAGCAAGCTTGTCTCGCTAGTACAATTACGAATGAGTAGTGAGTTCGATCCTCATTGAGTGCCCCATACTTTCGGACTTGTGCCGCATCTCAACTACGCTTAGAAAATCGCTAGCGCAAAAGAAAGCTTCGTTCGCACGATGATCTCGACATGGAGGGGTTCTCTTTTCGCTAATTAGCCTACTTAGGGAGTATCAAGATAAAAAAAAGTATTTGGGCCAGTATTTTGATGGCTTTGTTTTATTAGTTGGCTGGTTGATATTCTTTAGCGGCATATCAACTACTATCAGTCAGTTATGTGCGACACGCTTAGGCGATCATGTATCTTCCAATATATGACTGACGTTGCAGACTTTTCACGAAGTAGGTTGCCATTTCTTTCTGCGGTAGACTAGTCATCATCCAACCCTGTCCTGCTATTTACCCATAGCTGGGGGGAGAAGAAGAGGATTCCCAGGCTATTAGCAACTAAGTGAATATAATAGATTCGACTAGAATTCGAACTCGGCTTTCCGATTCCTCAATCCGAGAAGCTATCCATTACTCCGCATTATATATTATTTAATGCTAAAATCTAAATAATTTGAACACAATTTATGGCTTCATTTAAATATATATTATATTTTCATATTTTTTTGTTTGTTTGTTTCGTGGTTTACTATTTGCCCATAGCTGGGACCCCCTAACAGGTGCTACCACCCCGGATCAGGGTGGACCTGGGAACAACAGCAATTAAAGAATTCGTTCCACTCTCGTCAAAACATCCAATCTCCCGATCAGAGGCCATGCTGCCGAATGTAGTTTATCATCACCTACGTAATATATTAATAATACTTGCATTAATTCTTCTCTACTAACTATACTTTTTTCCTAATTTTCAACGCCCTTCAATAGTAAAATAATTTACAATGCTTTAGATTTAATAACCCTGTTCTGTTATTAATGTTCACAATAATTCCTGACTACTGATAATCCCTTTCTTCCTGATTTTCAATGGATCGTTCCTGACTTTGTATCTTGGCATCAATCAGTTTGCCTTATTGCTTATTTAGACCATTATTGCTTATTTTTGCTTAATTAGATTATTTTTGCTTAATTAGAGTATTATTGCTTATTTTTACTTAAATAGAGTATTTTTGATTAAATAAAGTATTTTTGCTTATTTTTGGTTAAACAAATTATTTTTGCTTAATTAGAGTATTATTGCTTATTTTTACTTAAATAGAGTATTTTTGATTAAATAAAGTATTTTTGCTTATTTTTGGTTAAATACAGTATTTTTCCTTATTTAGAGTATTATTGCTTATTTTTGCTTAATTTGAGTATTTTTGCTTAAATAGAGTATTTTTGCTTATTTTTGGTTAAATGGATTATTTTTGCTTAATTAGAGTATTATTGCTTATTTTTGCTTAAATAGATTTTTTTGCTTAAATAGAGTATTTTTTGCTTATTTTTGCTTAATTAGATTATTTTTGCCTAATTAGAGTATTATTGCTTATTTTTACTTAAAAAGAGAATTTTTGATTAAATAAAGTATTTTTGCTTATTTTTGGTTAAATACAGTATTTTTCCTTATTTAGAGTATTATTGCTTATTTTTGCTTAAATAAAGTATTTTTGCTTATTTTTGGTTAAATACAGTATTTTTCCTTATTTAGAGTATTATTGCTTATTTTTGCTTCAATAAAGTATTTTTGCTTATTTTTGGTAAATACAGTATTTTTGCTTATTTAGAGTATTATTGCTTATTTTTGCTTAACTTGAGTATTTTTGCTTAAATAGAGTATTTTTGCTTAAATAGAGTATTTTTGTTTAAATAGAGTATTATTTTTTTCTTAAAGTATTATTGCTTATTTTTGCTTAATTAGAATATTTTTGCTTATTTAGAGCATTATTGCTTATTTTTGTTTAATTAGGCTATTTTTGCTTAAATAGAGTATTTTTGGTAATTTAGAGTATTATTGCTTATTTTTTCTTAATTAGAGTATTTTTGCTTAAATAGAGTATTTTTGCTTATTTTTGGTTAAATTGAGTATTTTTGCTTATTTTTGCTTAAATTGAGTATTTTTGCTTAAATAGAGTATTTTTTCTTATTTAGAGTATTATTTTTTCTTAAGTAAAGTATTATTGACTATTTTTGCTTAAATAGAGTATTTTTTGCTTATTTAGATTATTATTGATTATTTTTGCTTAATTAGGGTATTTATGCTTAAATAGAGTATTATTGCTTATTTTTACCTTATTAGATTTTACCTTTATTTTTACGGTAATTGTTCTGATTCGCTTTCCTCCATGGTACATCGACTTCACAAATTTAAGCGTAGTACTAGACTGGCAGTTAAGTCACAAAATTTCACTGCTGATATTACTAGTTGTAACCATAAGTTCTATACTGGCAGTTTTTCCTCTCACACACCTCGCGTGTGGCACTCTCTTCTTGCTTTCCCGACACCTTTGATCTTCAAAAATTTAAATGCAATATCTATCACCAATTTCTGTCTACTTGAGTGCTGTTCTTTTATTGACCTATCTGTTTCTTTTACCTGGCGTCATTAGGACGCTTTTATTACTTTGCCTGGAGTAAAATAATTGTAAAAATTCTAGAGTAAAATCATAATCAGAGCATTTATGTTATAAATTTCATAATCTTGACATTAATTCCTAAACATTAACAATACCTTACTTCTGGTTTTTCTATGCATTTCTGTAGTAAAATCATTTACAATACCTTTAGATTATTTATATAATAACCCTATTAGTAATTCTTTTATTAATTCCTACTACTAAAGGAGGAGTGTGTTCGCGGTGTAAAAAATGGACTACACGTTTGATTTCTGCCGAGAGGCACATTTTCTTTAGTAAGTTGGTTGACACTAATTCCACAGTTCAAAATAACAGAGATGCCAATTCAAACAATTATACATACTAAATATAACATTGATAGTAGTGATTATATATATATATATATATATATATATATATATATATATATATATATATATATACACATCTTTGTTAGATTATTTGTTGCTAATCCTAAATTCTATAGGTGAGGGTATGGGTTTGATTACAGATGGAGGGTGGGTAGAGTTTGGGTGAATATAACCAACCAACCAAAACTCAACAAAATTTATTACGAATATAGCAACAACATATTAAAGTGCATATAATATTTATATACATTTATGCCATTTTACATTGCTACCAATTTACGACAGCTCCCTGATAATGAAACGCTTGTTTTGGAAAAAGATTCCATAACTATAACGGATAAATTTAAAATTCTAAAATAGCTATAACAGATCGCGTGTTTTTAAAAATCACTATGACAACGAAAGGCAGCTTTTATCGCAGTTACAATATGTTATCTTTGTAATTTATCCCTGAAGATGATTTTAGAAAAGGACGAATGTACTTGGGTTTTAAAAAAAAATTACGGTGCCTTCCTTGCTGAATTTCATCTTAGCATCAAGAAACTGATTAGAAAACTGGAAAGGATCAGTATAAAAATAAGTAGACACAATATGTCTATAATATTCAATGAAACATGTCTAAATGAAGATGTACTGCCTATCTCTGTGTGTGTGTGTGTATGTGTATACTATTAAACAAGCATGACGATTACTTACCTTTTTATCGTAATTTGTAATTGTCATTCATGAGATCAGTAGTGACTTTTGAAACCAGTAAGCCTTTTAATATATATGTATATATTTACAGATTGTATCTAACATCCATTTCTTTCCATCTTTATATTATATATATGTGTTTGTGTGTGTATATGAGAGAGAGTGTGTGTGTGGGCGGTGGGCGTGTGTAGAGTATTTTTGCTTATTTCTATTTTATATAGAAAAAAATAATACTCTATTGCCGTGTGTGTGCGTGTGTGTGCGCGCGCATTGCAATGAATCATTCATACAAAAAGTAAATTAGTAAAGTTAGTGAGATAAAATGGCGAATTCACTTCGCTAACTAAATTTTAAAAATGCATTAACCCACTAAGCACTCGATGAATGTTATGATCCTTGTTTTTTAAAATTATAAACTGTATTAGGTCTTCCTAAAAATAAAATATTTTTACCAAGATTTTCTGAAAGAGAAACATTTCAAAAATAATTTCATTCATTTCTGAATAAGTACAGAAAGTGTCCTTAAAATCCGACAATTATCAAGATTTTTGCAAGAATTTCCAAATCAACGTGTTTTCCATCGGAAATTTATAGTCACATGTTGACGCTAGAAAAAAGATTTTTAACCAGATTTTTAACCAGATTTTTATGCATCCATTTTGTCTTCCCTCTTAATAATGGCACAAAGATATTGGCAATAAATGTATATATAGAGAGAGAGAGAAAGAGAGAGAGAAAGAAAGAGAGAGAGGGTGGGAGGGAGAAGAAATAGAGAGTGAAAAAGAGGATGAGATAAACGTCTGGTTAAAGATCAACGAATGTTATTTGCCAATGTTTTCTTATTTCATATCATGGAAAATGGTCCGAAATATGAAAAATCGGGCGGCATTTAAACTAGCTCCTGCGGAGGGATCTGGATTGGGCCTTCATCAAAATAGGTAGGGAGGAGTAGATGCGATAAGCAACAATAAGCTACAGCAGACCTCAAAACTGGTCACGGCATTTAAATATTGCATTAATAGCTTATCTTTTAAAAGTTCAACAATAAATCTCCTGCCGCCAAATAATTTAAAGACAATTTGATGTACGTAGGTCCTTACTTTCCGTACAAACAATTATTTTTATTTCATAGGGGACTTTCACTGGATTTCTCAATTAATTTTGATTATTCCCAAATTTATTTCCAAGTTATAAAAATTGTTACAGTACAAAAATTCTTCGTAAAAGGTCAAGTAAAAAAATCGCCGAAAACAATCACAATAATGAAAACTTGGAAATCAAAAATTTCAGGATTGCGGAACCGGATGCGGGCTAGAAGGTTTATAATTTGCTCCCGAAGTCGGCCTGATTCCAAAATGGCATATGTTGGGTTACAGCCTCTAGGAGTAAAGTTGAAAACACGGACAATTTTATTTTGAAACATTGAGAACAGTAATTTTTTTTCATTTGAACATGAGCTATTGAAAGTTATAGAGTTGTGTGCCTTTAATTGTTTTTATCGGTAGAAACTAAGATGGCGGAATCCGCAAACAAACGCCAGTAATGAAAACTTGGGAATCCAAAATTTCAGGATTACTACTCTGGATACGGTCCGGAATAATTTTATTTTACTCACGGGTTCGGCCTGATTCTAAAATAGTATATGTTGGGCTACGTCCTCTAGGAGTAAAGTTGAAAAAGTCTGACACAGTCACTCGCATTTATATATATATATATATAGAGAGAGAGAGAGAGTGATGTATCCCCCTCTCTCTATCTCTCTCTCTCTCTCTCTCTCTCTCTCTCTAGATAGATAGATAGATAGATAGATAGATAGATAGATAGATAGATAGATATGTGTATTAATAGGATATAGAATCCAGGCAAATATAAATATATTTAAATATTCGCTTCGTCCTTCAATTTAGTCAAAAGCCCAATATATAATAAATATCATCAATCTTATTGCCAATACTGTCATCATTTTCTTGTCTTTTTATTATTCAAGTTTCATTAACCAGTCTATTAAATTTAAACACACATTCACACAAACACACACACTCAAGAGAAAAGGGTAATTTTAATTTTAAAAACAGTGGCTCCTACTGCTATTAACGCATTGCTCTTCAACTATGCATTGAGCTCTTCTGGCTACTGACATATTTCGTATAAAAAACGTTAAAATTTCCCTTTCTCTCTGCCGTGCGACGATAGCTTAGGTAAGAACTCTGACTGATGCCAAATCGGTAGGGTTTCCATCCCGGCTTGAAGCAATCGGACATCTAACCACACTGAAGAACTGTGATACAGCGAAAGAGTCTATGGATAACTATATATATATATATATATATATATATATATATATATATATATGTGTGTGTGTGTGTGTGTGTGTGTGTGTGTGTGTGTCAAGTATGTGGTGCAGTTCAATTTACATTACATGAATCATTCATACACAAAACAGATATGGAAGTTAATGATTTAAATGGCGAGAATACATCTTTGCCAACAAATTTAATAAAGTGCATTAACCCCAAACCTGTAGATGAATGTTATGATCCCTGTTTATAAATTCCAGTTGCATAAGGTCTTTTTTAGTTTTTTACAAGCTTTCGTCTGTTCCTACAGACATCATCAGGTATGGAAATAGATTTGTTTTTGTTTTTTACTTCTCGGTAACAACGAAAGTATAAATGTAATCCGAAAAATGTTTTTAGAAATATGTTATTGTTAATTGTAAGAAATTTTGGGGGAGCGTGCGGTCGCAACACTGAGGTTGAATTTTTAAATTTTAAGATTGTGCGTTTTTTTGTACTAATATATCATTATACTAATCATATATATATATATATATATATATATATATATATATATATATATATATATATATATATATAAATTAATAATGATCATTATGATTACCTATCAATATCTGAATGATTGTTCCATGTACACTATTTCAAGATTCCATCTTGGAATATTATGCATCACACGTTAATATATTTGGAAAAAAATCAAACTTTATGCCGTAAGTCGCGCATGCGTAAATAAGGGAAATATCCCTGCAGGTACATGTAGATACAATTAAAAAGGACAGTTATCAGAACAGAGCTGATCAACTTTAGTTATTCTTAAAGAATCTTTAATAAATATATGTACCGTTTTTTTTCCCCCTGTAGTACTATTTTTTTTTTCTCCGTGGAGATTTTTTTTCAAGTATTCGTTAAAGACCTGCCATGGTAGACAATGGGACATTCAGCTAACGATGTTTGTGGAGTTGCATCCTTTGGGGGTTGGGGGACAACAGGAAGAATAAAAATGAGAGAACGACAAAGAAAAAGAAAAGGACAAAATGAGAAGTTAGTCTTCTTGGAGAAGAAATGCAATCGTGATTTCCGTGGACCAACATCAAAAGGCAACATCTTTCTGGCGCCATTGAACATGAGCTGTCCGAACGGTTGAAAGAATTGGAAGATGTGGGTCGGGAAAAGGTGCTGTCAAGAATTAGAAAAAAAAAAGGCAATTGAATAAAAAGATGGAAATAGTAATGATGGTGAATTAGATACAATAAAGGTAGGAGGAAAAAAAAAGTGGGAGAAAGCAAAGACTGTGATCTAAAAAAAAAGCAGGAAAGAAAAATTTGCAGTTTTGCTTTTAGAGAAGCACCCGATAAGGGAGCGATAAAGCTGGAAGAAGCAACAATTAAATTGTTGAAAAAGGAAAAATCAGAAGTGATGACGTAAGCAAATAATGAAGAGTAAACTGTTTTGAGAAGTTTAAGTGGAATTGTGGGATAGATGGGGAGATGGGAGAAAGAAAACCGACAACGGTGAAAGAAAGAGAAAAATAAAAGCTGATGAGAAATTAAGGGGAAAAAAGAAAGAGGGATGACTTGGGAAATTGGAGAATTGAGAATGCAGCAGTTTTTGCAGTAAATGAAGAGAAATTAGCCATAAAAAGAAACCATGACGAAAAGGCAAAGAATGAACAAAGAAAGAAATTTTGAAAATAAAAGTAAGCTTAATTCAAAAAATAAAAAAAGACAAAAATGAAAGAAAATTTGAAAATAAAAACCTTATCCAACAGAAAGAAAGAGTTAATGAATATAAAGAAAGAATAATGAAAGAAAATTTGAAAATAAAAGATGAAAGTGAATTTCATTCGAAAGAAATAATGAAAGAAAGAAAAAAGAATGAAAATAACAAGAGGATCTAATTTAAGGGAAAAGAAAATTTGAAAAATAAAAGATAACAGTAGATTCATTGCAAAGAAAGAAAGAAAGAAAGAAAGAAAGAAAGAAAGAAAGAATGAGAGGGAGGGAAGAAGGAAGTAAGAAAGAAAGAAAATAACAATAAAAGTGTATTTAATTCAAGAGAAAGAAAGAAAATTTGAAAATAAAAGAAAACTTCATTGCAAAGAAAAAAGAAAGAAATATAAAATGAAAGAAAACGAGAATAAGAAAGAAAAAAGAATCGTGCAAAGAAAAAATATAAATTTGGTAGAAAGAAAATGAATGAAAAACGAAAAAGAAAACGATTTAACAATAATGTTTTAACGTAAGAACTTTGAGAAGCAAATAAAACAATTAATTGAGTAATGAAAAGCGATAGAGAGTGAGTGCGTGTGAGAGAATGAGAGAGTGAGAGTGAAGGAAAATGTCGATATAATAAAAAAATATGAAAGCTAAAAGAAATTAAGAGAAATGTAAATTATTAAAAAAAAAAGGAAGGAAAATGAAATGGCGGGAAAAGAAAGAAATTGAACTAGAATATTAAATCAGAAAGAACCTGTCCTAAGAAAGAAGAAAAAAGATAAAACAGGAAAAGAGAAAGAGAGCGTTTAAAGATAGAGAATGCCGTTCAAATGGAAATGTAAAGAGAAATGCTGGTCTTCGAGAGGCAGAAGGGTGGAATTAAAGACAAGAAAAGAGCCAGCAAATGTTGTCTGGTGGCTTGGTGACGAATGGTTGCGGTCGCGAAATGAGGATCAGGCCAAGGTTTGTAGAATTTTTTAACTTGAAGAGGGACCCTGGTTGTTAAATGATCGTTTTGTAATTGGGAGCTTTTTGCCCTGCTCGTATAATGCGCATGCGCCAACGTAAGTGCGCGGGAACGAGCAAACGAGAAGGAGATAGCGACGCCATATTTGCGGCTACTCAAACGAACTTTTGCTCTCGGCGTAGCTTCGTCGCAGAGCAATTTCAGATGCCATGTTGATTTCTTTTGTTAACGTCTTTTTGTAAAAAGTTAAGAGTGATGTCGGACAAACCTTTGCCCTCCACCCACAACTTGTTTACTGCTTCTTCAAACGAAACTCGTTTCTAGCTCTACTCGCCTCTCTTCTTCAGCCTGCATTTAACTTCGCTTTCTTTTTTTTTTTTCTGATTTCATTAATTTTCATTATGATTCCGCCTATCATTCCCCCTTTTTTTCTTTTCTTTTTTAATTGTTCTCTCCATTTTCTTCGCTTTCGATACGATTTTTTTTTCATTTTTTTTTCTGTTTTTTTTCTTTTCTTTTTCATCCTCTTCTTTCGTTTCTGGTAAGCTCTCTTCTTTTCTTTTCTTTTTTTTTCTCCTTCTACACTTTTTTCTTTTTTTTTTTAACCTACATTTTTTCTGTCTTATATTGTTCTTTCTTCGCTTCTTTTTTTCGCACCACCTTCTTTTCTCTGTCTCCCTTCACTACCCACGTAAATTTCTTGTGTCTTTACTTTCTTTTTCGTCTTACTCTATTATTATTATTACTATTATTATTATGATTATTATCTTTCTTTTTCCTTTTCTTTTTCTTTCTTTACCTTATTTTCTACAACTAAATCCTTCAATATACCTATTCTTTTTTTTCTCATCTCCATTGACCTACTGAATGTTTTCTCCTATTTCTCGTTTTCTGTCATAGGGACTCCACCTCCGTCTTTCATTCGTTCTGCTTATATCCCTCTCTTTCTCATTCTTAACTCCCTTTTTTCCTTTTTTCTTTCTTTACTGTTTTCTCATCTCATCTCTCTCTCTCTCTCTCTCTCTCTCTCTCTCTCTCTCTCTCTCTCTCTTTATTAAGTTTATCGAATGAGCAGGCCGGTTGATGCAATTCACACTTTTTAAAAGCATGGATAGCCAATAATATATATATATATATCACATCATATCATATCTTCATTCAAGCATGTTTGGTTGAATAATCTAGATATATTATGTCTATTTTTATTTTAATCCTCTCAAATTCACGGGTCAGTTTCTTAGTGTTGTTAATAAACCGATCAAACTGATTGAGATAAATAATTAAAACTACGGCGTCTTCCTTAATCAGTTTAATAACAACACTAAGAAATTTATATATATATATATATATATATATATATATATATATATATATATATATATATAAAAAAAGAAAGAACAGTAAGATATAAAATCCGGTGTTACTCAAAATTCGCTTGAAGATGAAATGGAACTAATGCTTTTAATTTAATTGCAAAATTAAATTCAGGGTTTTTAGCTTCTATTTTTGAAACATGGTTGGAACTGTGTAGCGAAAAAAACATATTTTGAATCAATTAATTTATAATATATATATATATATATATATATATATATATATATATATATATATCAAGGGAGAGACAGGAGAAAAGAAATATATTATAAAAATGGGAATAATTTTTTTTAAATGTATTTTGCCTACCATAAATATCAATGAATTAATTTTCATATATGATTGGATAAGTGCTGCCTGATCATGGATCTTCTTCTATGTTCCGTGTCAATTAAGGACATTGTTGGCCATGGCTCTCCACAGTTTCCTACCTTTGTAGCTCTTAGTAAATTTTGTTTACACAACCCTTTAGCAGGTTATACTTTGCTTATATTTTGGAAGATATCTTTCGCTATCTCAATGCGCCTTCGGATTTCTGTGCCGCACTTTCCTCTGTTAAAATACTTCCCAGATATTTAAATTGTGTTATTTGCTTGATTTTGGTATCCCTAATTGGTAACTGTTGACCGTTCCTTTTATTGACAACCATTCATTTTCTCTTCTTGCAATTGATCTTTAGCCTTTTCTTCTAGCTTTTCGTCCCAGCCCTCTGTAGAATTTCTAGACAGCCCCGTTTAATTTTAAACAGTATTTATTTCGTTTAGCCGCCTTTATACGGGGCAGGTAAACGAAATAAATACTGTTTAAAATAAAAGAGACCGTCTACTCAAATACGGTTATCCACTAAAAATAATCTCTGGTGTAATAAAAAAAATATGCCGGATTAAAAAATAAAATCCATTAATTCTTTAGAAATTGCTTTGTTTACGTTTCGAATACGAAACTGAGAAGATATGCTTTTTGAACTAAACGAGCGTGCTTCGAATCCTGCGGAAGGCACTTTTACTTTAATAAATTTTTTTCGTATACAGGCCGATTGACGAAATACTGTTTAAAATAAATTTGTTATGTTGGTACTACTACGCATGCGAACGAACGAGGGGTGCTGGGGATTTTAGAATATTTTTATTAGAATTTTTTATATATATAGCCGAATTCTTGGAAGATCCTGTATTATTACAATGTGGGATGCCTACTAACAAAAGTGATGGAAAGAAAAAGTAAATGAATCTAAATGAATTCAGCTAGATATAAAAAAAAAAAAAAAATCTAAAAAATATTCTAAAAAAAATAAAAAAGATTTTAAAATTCTAAAATTTCCAGCACCTCTCGTTTGTGCGCATAAGTAGTCGTATCAACATAACAA
Source organism: Acanthosepion pharaonis (assembly GCA_903632075.3). Lineage (NCBI taxonomy): Eukaryota > Metazoa > Mollusca > Cephalopoda > Sepiida > Sepiidae > Acanthosepion > Acanthosepion pharaonis. Next base: position 1,207,898 of record CAHIKZ030005594.1, on the reverse strand, counting down.
ATTTAGTCCGATGAATTCCTGAAGGACAAAACTCGTCACAAGTAAATTTTTCCGCTGTGTCATACAATTTCCCCAATTATATATATATATATATATATATATATATATATATATATATATATATATATATATATATATAAAAGAGCGATAGTTATTTATTATAACTTATTACATTCGAACTTAGAAGTTACTACTACAAAAATGCATATTTGTTTCAATGCCCATTTCAGGCATCGGGTGGTGATCAAAGATAGTTATAAAACTAGTTTAATGCTACTTATAAAACATCACCTCTTTTTTATTTTAAAAAATTAGAAAGATATAAGAAAAATTTCGGTAAAAGGAATAGAAAAAACTCTTGTATTTCTTTCTGTTCCTTTTATGGATAATAAATAATTACACACACACATATATATATATATATATATATATATATATATATATATATATATATATATATATATAGGACTAAACAAACAATTTCTCTTGATCTGGCATCTCGTCTATAGTCGCTCTCTCACAGACGTGTTGTCGCCTCACTCTTTTCTACAAATATTTTCATGGTAATTGCTCCGACGAGCTACTTTCGTTAGTTCCCACACTGCATGAATTTAAGCGTGCTACTAGGCTGGCATCACGGTCCCACCCTTTCACTGTCGAAACGGCTAAATATAACCGTCTCTCCTACTCCAAAAGCTCCGTGTTTCTCACCTTTCGTCAGTGGAATTCCCTTTCTATTATTTGTTTCCCTGATGGCTATAATCTCCAACTATTCAAATGTAATGTCAATAGACATCACCAGATACCTTGATCTATTCCCTGTCCTTCTCTTCATCCTTTCTTCTATCACGCCTCTTTACACTCGCTTCCACTCTCTGTAACCCCCTTGTGTGCTAGTGGCACTCTCGCCTTGTTTGGGGTGAAATGCTTTAAAAAAAAATCAAAGAAAGCCTTAAAACAGAGGTGGATAATCTTTTTTCGTAGTGAGCCGCATCGTTGTTGGCCTTATATAAAATGGGCAGCATCACAATAACAACACGAATTTCACAACGACAATATATAAGGTTGGGTCATAAGTAATTTTCGTTTTTAAAGATTAATTGTAACTACGACTGTATCAACCTAACTAACCGTTTCTTAAATATATTATAACAGGTAATGAAAAACGGGTTACATGTGACACAGAATCGTTTCCACAATCAACCACAAAAACTGAGCCCATGGAAGAATGATATACATGTAGTGGGACCGTCGGGGTATTATTCATTTAGAGTTCTCAAAACGCAATAAAATGTTACATGCACATTTATACGTCCAGTAGCTACAACGTGTCCATAAAGGTTTGGTTGAAAGGCGTACTGAGCTTGTCACAAGAAAAACGTTCTTCTCTTCCATGACAACGCCAAGCTGCATAACATACAGCCTGTGTAACTCAAGGCCAAAAATTGAAACTCGTTTCGTATGTGCTACACGACCTGCAATTTTGACCTAAGCGAACGTTGCAAAATATGAGTATATGTAGGATAGCGTTGTAGAGTAGTTTCACAGTGGAGGCTTGTATTTTTACTAAGTCGGTCCTAAAATAGGTTCGACGTACAAAACGTTAGGAACTTGATATAATAGGTAATGACGCAGAGAAATCTAGTGGCGGTGGCTGATACTTTAATATCCAACTAACGGTCGTCCGGCATCGACTGACTGACCAACTCACTGAGCCCTGGCGACTCACTTGTTACTCTTACTACTCCTACTTATTATAGGTGGGAGAGTCTATTAACTATAGAATAGGTGTGTTCCACTATAGATAGATAATGGTTGACCCTAGACTTGAAGTGGTTAAGCTTGTTGCGATCGGGGAAGTATCCTCTTGCGAGTCTCTACCACAGTTCTGGGAAAAAGCTAAGTGAAACTTCCTCTTTACAAATGGATTATGAATTTTTGGGGTCCATGTATTTTTGATTCGGTGCGTGTCTCTAAGGGAATATGTTAGCCACTTGGTTAGGAAATCCAGACCCCCTTCTCTCGCATTTTCATTTTAGTGAGTTGGCAACGTGATGTTTTGTAAACTCGTCTAGAAAGCCATTCCTTCCATAGTGAGCCTCTTCCTGAATGGATGTTCTATTGCTCGACTCTCTCTTCATCCCGAGGGATAATAGGGGACTGATATCCATGTTCTGGAATGGCTGTACAGGATGACTTCTAACAGGTATTGCTTGCCACACAATTTACCCAGTAGGGGTATAAAAAATACCAAACATTTTTTTAATAAACATTGTCACAACTTCGTAAGGGGTTCTGTAATAACAACGATAACGCTGTTTAGTCTGCTGACTTCTGTATGCAGAAGCGGTACTCATGCTTTTTATTCACACATAAACAATATGGCCGACGCAGTACTTCCGTGTCTGAACAATAGCTGAAATGGTACTTCCGTCTCCTTAGTTCCCAGTTACAACAGACATTGTTTCTTGTGCTCTTGAGGGTCACACAAAATCATCGTGTAGAGAGGATGCGTCTCGCTGGCCGTAGTTTGCCCTCATCTGCCTAAAACCTTCAATATTGCTGGGAAACATCCCGATGCTACGGAGAAGAGTTAAGTTTCAAAACGGGGCTTGAAATTACTTGACATGTCGGTACCCAAGCCATAAATAATTATTTTCCAAGTCCTCATTAACGATATTATGATTAATAGTTTTTGTTTGATTTTAATTTTGTTGTTTTTAGTTTATTTATTAAAGAAAAACGCGTTACGTCTTCTAAAAGGACTTCATCAGACTAAAGTAATGTTCTTATTAATGGAATTATGTATGTGTAGGGGAGAAGGGAATATAAACGTAAATTTCGGTTATAATTATTCACCGAGGGAAAACTCTGAAAATACAAGGACGCTAAATTTCAAATGTTAATGTTTCTGATGTCTGATGTTTCTAGACACGCAGCTCAGGCGATCTCATTTGGACTCCCAACACTTTTCTTTTTGTTAATACAGTTTTTTTTCTTTTTAATTACCGATACTCAGGCAACAGAAGATTTGTTAAAGAATCTGAAATTTTGTAAGAAACTGAATGCAAACCTACCGTAGAAAACTCGTAAAGCCTTGCAATAAATAAATGTACATTTTTATATTCAATACGGAAGCCTTGATATCATACTTTGGATGTCAGTATTTGGTTGTCTGCCATCCTTCATTTGTTTTACCGCCAATAAACAGTAAGTTTAAACGGTAAATTATGATTGCAAGTACGAAAATATCTAGCTAGCTTCATTCGAATCTTTACAGCTCTAGATTTTTTTAATAGATGTTGGTGAGAATACTGTGCCGCAACTTGTGACAACCTTAACTTTTTCTTCTTATTTAAACGTCGATTTATTTTTCACCGTCCACTCGAGTGACAAGTGATTAGATTGAATGTTCATCGCGTGTTACCCGCATACACTAGAACAACCAGCATTATTTATTAAAGGTTTTTCGCAAGCCATTATCGACACATTCGTCAGTCAGAACAAGTGGCGCCAGTCTCTTTGACACCAGAATCACTATCTTGAAAGTTAGTTCTTATTAGAAATTAATTTTATCTCATTTTCGACTCAAGGAGGCTCGTCATCCTAACGGATATTATTTCAGTTATATTACACCAAAGACATAGTTGTAAAGCGAGGGTTCCAACCATAAGATCGGGGACTATAGTCAATTTGTCAAAGACGCGACTTGATAATATTGGCCAAAGGAGATGACCCCTGCAGGAGGCACTGTTGGAAAGTGCTTGTAAACAATACTACGGGTTGAAATTTTTTTTGAGAGAAATTGGCTAGACGAAACTGTACGAAAACTGTTGATGGTTCTGGCAGCGCTAAATAACAAGTCATCGTGTCCGAGAGTGTGAGCGTACTTTGTTCAGCTATTGATCATGAGAGATTATGCCTTCTCTTTTGGAAACTGTAGCTAAGGTATGCTCAGCACAGTTGCAGTATAAAGCCATAAGTGCGCTCTGTGGGTGTAGAAGAAACACGAATGTGACTGAGCGGGCATCTGCACCAAGGATTAGCTAACCACCCTAACTGATGGGTGTACTCAGAAATATGAAACCACAATGTTCTTGATATCTTATTAAAGAAAAATTTTCGCTCTCCGGTAAATTTAATAAGATTTGTCGAACATTTAGGCCGGTAGATGAAAATAAAAAATATATATATACTATTTAATAAATAAACAGAACGCCTACTCAAATACGAGTATCAATTAAAAATAACGTTTAAAGTAATAAAAAGATTTGTCGGATTAATAAAATATCCATTCTGATATATATATATATATATATATATATATATATATATATATATATATATATTATATATATATATATATATATATATAAGAATGGATTGTTTATTAGTCCTACAAATCTAAAAAACTAAAAAAAAAAGACCTTATGCAACTGGAATTTATAAACAGGGATCATAACATTCATCTACAGGTTCGGGGTTAATGTAATTTATTAAATTTGTTTGCGAAGATATATTCTGGCCATTAAAATCATTAACTTCTATATCTGTTTTGTGTATGAATGATTCAGGTAATGTAAATTGAACTGCACCACATACTTGATATATATATATATATATATATATATATATATAGTATAAACTGTTACATTGGAACATGCAAGTTACCACGACAAAAATATATATTTGTTTTAATGTTTAATTTAGACATCTCATCAGGTTGTTAATATTCATGGTAATAAATGATTTTATTTAAAAATACTACTCATGAAACATCACTTTTTGTACATTTTTGAAAATTTTCCATAGAAGGCATGAAACAAATATATAAAAAAAATCCATGAAAGGAAAAGAAAGAAAAAGTAGATTAATGTAAAAAAAAAAAAAGAATAGGAAATCAATAAAAAGAAATAGAAAGAGAAAAGAAAAGAAAGGCATAAGAAAGGCAAAAGAAATCAACCCTACTATAGAGAGAAGAAAAAGAAAAGTCGTTGAAGATCCACTTCTTAGATTCGCATCTTAAATTTTTCACCCATAACTGCTCTGAGTGACAGCGAACAACTTTATTAAGACATTCCAGTAATGGATAAAAAGTACCAGGTCAGGTAGAATCCATAAATACTAGTTGATTGTTATTGGACTGTGACCACAGATGATCCTTCTGCAGTTTACAAAATAAAAACTAAGAAGTCTCGTGTGCTTGCTGAATAACTGCGCATGTGTAAACTTCTGAAGAGATTTTTCCGGTTCTATTTTATTCAGTAAACATATTTCCATCTTGATGTGTTTGTCTATTGCTCTGGTAGTCTACGTAGAAGAGAACATCAAAGTAGATTTTGAAAAGCAATATTGTTTCTCTTGGAGACATAACTAGTAACTGACTAAATATCTCTAAATCTAGAGCCAATCATATAATTTGGAGATCATTTTCGAATTCGGTATGCTAAAATGCATAAGAATTGACACATTTCATTTCTGAATTAATAAATTTGTGAAAAGTTGTAGACCCGTGTAACAGAATGTTACTAATAGATATCTATTCATCCACCATTATAACATATTACCTGGGTTACCCAGAGTTGCTTGTCTATTACCGTATACAGAATGCGATGGTTAAATTGTCGCCATTTTATACTTATAATTTCGCGCATGCGCGTTGTTTGTTTTTGATTTTGTCGTCTGCACAGTAAAATAGTGTTAGCTGGGTACCGTCTGTGAGAAAAAGAGCACCATGACAAATTCACTCCGCCAGAAATTTGAAAACGTCATGCTGTACTATTTGGCATTCACGCCGGAAGCTCCAATACGAACATTTCAGAGAGTTTGAGTGTCAATCTGAATCAGTGCAAAGGATACGTAAAGAGTTGTATGAAGTTGGTGATTACGAAGGTGTTTGAAGTGATCCCTAGTGCTGGCAACGTTATGCCTCCATTCATCTACGGCGGTCTACATCAAGTGCCTTGAGGGGGTAGTACTGCCCTGGGTCAAGAGGGTGGCTGCTGGAAGACCCTATGTCTGGTAACCAAACTCTGTACCATGCCATATAAGCAGGAGAACTCAGTAATCTGCGACCACATTATTCCTTAAATCTGACCATCTAATTCCCCAAACTTCATCCACCCCCTTGATTATTATATGTGAGGCGCAGTTGAGCGAGAGACCATAAAAACTACTTGTAACACCAAAGATGAACTGAAGACAAGGATTATGGCAACAACGACCAACTTAAAAAAGAAGACTGTCCAGAAGAGTTGCAGGAGATTCCGAAGTTGTCTGGAGGCCGTGGTTGAAGCCAATGACGATTATATGGAATAAATTTACTCTTTAGTATTTCAAGATATTTTGTGTAATTTTGGTAAATATATCTATTAAAATGAGATGTCAGTGTTATTTCAATTTTTCCTTAATTCGGACGACAGTTTATCCATCGCACCCTGTATTTATCCTTCACTACGATACACATTGTAGTCCCTTTATTATGCTTCATGACCTCGAAATTGTTTGTGTATCAATCTGAGAACAGTTCAGAGGATTCGGAAAGAGTTGGATGCTATATCCAGTCAACAACATGATATTTGGAGTGAACACTAGTGATGTTGATCTTATGTCTTCATTGATCTTCCGACGGGGCCTCAGACTCAACATGGAGACCAACATCAATTGCCCTGAGGAGGAAGTGCTGCTCTGATTTAAGAGGGTGGCTGTTGGAAGACCCTATGTCTGGTAACAGGATACTGCACCATGCCACACAAGCAGTTATGACTGACAGACAATTTCTGCGACAACATCACCCCTTACATCTGACCATCTAATTCCCCAGAATGCAACCCTCTTGATTATTATGTGTGGGGCAGTGTTGAATGAGAGACCATCAAAACTACTTGTAACACCAAAGATGAACTGAAGGCAAGGATTATGGTTACACTCTCTAACTTAAACAAGGAGATCGCTCACAAGAGTTGCAGGAGATTCCGAAGTCGTCTGGAGTCCGTAGTTGAAGCCAATGGCGATTGTATTGGATAAATTTAATCTTTAGAATTTCAAGATATTTTTGTGTAATTTTGGTAAATATATCTGTTAAAATGAGATGTCAGTGTTATTTTCATTTTTGTATAATTGAGACGTTTTCATAACTACAGCGTATGTTTTAATTTACATCTATGTTTGCTTATGTTAAGAATGCAGAAAGAAATTGTTTATCCAAACTTTCTTTGGAATAGGCTGAAACAAAATAGATATGGTTTTCATGCTTTAAATAATGTAGTTTTCTAGTTTAAGCCAGACACACACACATAGATACACGAATGCTCTTTATTATAGAATAGATGACACAAAAATTGAATATTATTGATAAGATGACAAAAATGAATGGATTTTAGCTCCATTATTTATTATTACTCTAAACGTTTTTTAGTGGATACATGTATTTGAGTAGACGCCCCGGCCTACGCATCCGAGAAACGTAATATGACAATGTACTCTATCAAAGAGTTCAAACCTTTTTGTAGTCAGGCGATCTAAAGAACTCCAGATGTGACAGTGGTTTCCGCTAGAAAGAGAGACTGAGGTTCGAACCCTACCTGAGTGCACATTTGCTTTATTCCTAAATCTTTCGAATGCACATGATGGTTTACAGTTTAGTTTGCTTTACGGCTTATCAACCTCAATGGGTTATTTAATGCCGACAATTTTTATTGCTGGTAATTTTTTTTTTTTTTTCAAAATGTATTTCTGGTAATATTTTTTTCTTCAAAAATCTATTTCTGGGAATATTTTTACTTCAAAAATGTATAGCTGGTAATACTTTTTCCAAAAATGCATAACTGTTTCTATTGCTGGTTATCTTTTAAAAGTATTGCTGATAATAATTTTTCCTTCAAAATGGTAATTTCTTTTTTTTTTACAAAGTATTTCTGGTATTAAAACCTATTTTTACACTTTCATAGTATTTTGGCCCAAGTTTGCGTGTTAACTATTTGCCCATAGATGGGACCCTAACAGGTGCTACCGCCCCGAGTCAGGGTGGACCTGAGAACACCAGTAATTAAGAGGTGATTCTACACTCCTCAAAAACTCCTGATCAGAGGCCTTGCTGTGAACGTAGTTTATCGTCTTACCCAGGATGCAGATGTAGTTTATTGTCATATCCAGGACGGGCACATAACGGTTGACGCAATTCACACTGTTTAAAATACACACAGAGATACACACGGGATCTACTCAAACAAGTCTATCCACTAAAATAACGTTTGAAATAGCAAGATGATATATATAATCATATGATTATTTAGAATATGATAGAATCATAGTCTACAGTTTATCCCATAAATATAGCACATCTTAAGACTATATTTCTTCATATATATATATTTATTTAAGTAATTCATTGAGTCTGATAGAAATCTCAACAGAATGCAGAAAGCACTGGACGGCTGTTTCGTCCTATATTTGGGACTCATCAGCAGTGCGCATCCACTACCGAGAATTGAAACCCTGACAGTTAGGTTGTCAAGCAAACATCATACCTCGGTGACGAAGAGATTCCACCACGGAATATGTGAGTGAGCGGCGCTTTGTTGAGTCTGATTTGCAATCTCTTCGGCACCAAGGCCCAGTGGAACAGTTGGTATGATGTTTGCTTGACAACATAACTGTAAGGGTTTCAATTCTCGGTAGTGGATGCGCACTGCTGATGTGTCATATATATATATATATATATATATATATATATATATATTAGTAAAAAGAAAAAAGCATCTGAAACTAACATTGGAGTAAGCGGCCCTAATAAAATGAAACGCTTTAATTTTATCTTTTAATAAATACTGCACCATGCCACACAAGCAGTTATGACTGACAGACAATTTCTGCGACAACATCACCCCTTACATCTGACCATCTAATTCCCCAGAATGCAACCCTTTTGATTATTATGTGTGGGGCAGAGTTGAATGAGAGACCATCAAAACTACTACAAAGATGAACTGAAGGCAAGGATTATGGCAGCATTCACCAACTTAAACAAGGAGATCGCTCACAAGAGTTGCAGGAGATACGCATTAATTTTATCTTTTAATAAATGTTGGCAGCCTTTTGTAACTGTTAAGGTGAAAAGGCTGAAACATTTAAGAAATTTTGTGCTCGACTTTCGGCTTGAAATCTATAATACCCAAACGTTAACACGATAAACTTTTGTTGTTGTGCTTGATTGGTGGTGGGGTGTCACTTTTCATGCCGGGTCAGCAGGAGATGTAGTTTTGTATTCAAGTTGCGCTGTTATCTCTGTGAACAGCTGTTGCAGCAATGGCGGGGGTCAGATTTGGGGAGAGATACGTACGGTGGCGAGTCTAGGTGAAGGAATAACATAGGCAAATACTTTGAAAAGGGCTTTCTTTAAAGGTCACAAAAACCAGCTTACGATTACCTAGTTGTCTTTGAATTGAATACTTTTGTTGGCTTTTCTATTTGTTTATGTAAGTGGTCGGTACTTCCACCATTTTGTGTCTCTAAAGAAGAAGAAAAAGAAGAAGAAAAAGAAGGGCGAAACAAGAAGACGAGAAAGAAGAAAAAGAAGAACAAAGCAAGATGAAAAAGAAGGAAGAACAAAATAAGAAAATGAGGAAGAAGAAAAAATGAAATAAGAAGATGAGGAAGAAGAAAAGGAAGAACGAAATAAGAAGACGAGGAAGAAGAAAAAGAAAAACGAAATAAGAAGATGAAGAAGAAGAAAAAGAAGAACGAAATAAGAAGATGAGGAAGAAGAAAAGAAAGAACGAAATAAGAAGATGAAGAAGAAGAAAAGAAAGAACGAAATAAGAAGATGAGGAAGAAGAAAAAAGAAAAACGAAATAAGAAGATGAAGAAGAAGAAGAAGAAAAGAAAGAACGAAATAAGAAGATGAGGAAGAAGAAAAAAGAAAAAAGAAATAAGAAGATGAAGAAGAAGAAAAGGAAGAACGAAATAAGAAGATGAAAAAGAAGAAAAAAAAGAACGAAATATGAAAATGGGAAAGAAGAAAAAGAAGAACGAAATAAGAAGATGAAAAGAAGAAAAAAGAACGAAATAAGAACGAAATATGAAAATGGGAAAGAAGAAAAAGAAGAACGAAATAAGAAGATGAAGAAGAAGAAAAAGAAGAACGAAATAAGAAGATGAAGAAGAAGAAAAAAAAGAACGAAATATGAAAATGGGAAAGAAGAAAAAGAAGAACGAAATAAGAAGATGAAGAAGAAGAAAAAGAAGAACGAAATAAGAAGATGAAGAAGAAGAAAAAAAAGAACGAAATATGAAAATGGGAAAGAAGAAAAAGAAGAACGAAATAAGAAGATGAAGAAGAAGAAAAGAAGAACGAAAAAGAAGATGAAGAAGAAGAAAAAAAAACGAAAAAAAGATGAAGAACGAAAAATAAAAATGGGAAAAAAAAAAAATAAGAAGAAGAAGAAATAAGAAGAACGAAATAAGAAGAAGAAAAAAAAAAAAAAAACGAAATAAAATGAAGAAAAAAAAGAAGAAATAAGAAAAAAAGAAGAAAAGAAGAACGAAATAAGAAAATGGGAAAAAAAAAGAACGAAATATGAAAATGGGAAGAAGAAAAAAGAACGAAATGAGAAGATGAAGAAGAAGAAAAAAGAAGAACGAAATAAGAAGATGAAGAAGAAGAAAAAAAAAACGAAATAAGAAGATGAATAAGAAGAAAAGAAAGAACGAAATAAGAAGATGAAGAAGAAGAAAAAAAAAAAACGAAATAAGAAGAAAAAGAAAAAACGAAATAAGAAGAAAGAAAAGAAAGAAGAACGAAATAAGAAGATGAGGAAGAAGAAAAAAGAACGAAAATATGAAAATGGGAAAGAAGAAAAGAAGAACGAAATAAGAAGATGAAGAAGAAGAAAAGAAGAACGAAATAAGAAGATGAAGAAGAAGAAAAAAAAAGACGAAATATGAAAATGGGAAAGAAGAAAAGAAGAACGAAATAAGAAGATGAAGAAGAAGAAAAAAAACGAACGAAATAAGAAGAAAAAAGAACGAAATATGAAAATGGGAAAGAAAAAAAAAGAACGAAATAAGAAGATGAAGAAGAAGAAAGAGAAAAACGAAATAAGAAGATGAAGAAGAAGAAAAAAAAGAACGAAATATGAAAATGGGAAAGAAGAAAAAGAAGAACGAAATAAGAAGATGAAGAAGAAGAAAGAGAAAAACGAAATAAGAAGATGAAGAAGAAGAAAAAAAAGAACGAAATAAGAAGATGAAGAAGAAGAAAAAAGAAAAACGAAATAAGAAGATGAAGAAGAAGAAAAGGAAGAACGAAATAAGAAGATGAGGAGGAAGGAAAAAAAAGAACGAAATATGAAAATGGGAAAGAAGAAAAAGAAGAACGAAATAAGAAGATGAAGAAGAAGAAAGAGAAAAACGAAATAAGAAGATGAGGAAGAAGAAAAAAAAGAACGAAATATGAAAATGGGAAAGAAGAAAAAGAAGAACGAAATAAGAAGATGAAGAAGAAGAAAGAGAAAATCGAAATAAGAAGATGAAGAAGAAGAAAAAAAGAACGAAATAAGAAGATGAAGAAGAAAAAAGAGAAAAACGAAATAAGAAGATGAAGAAGAAGAAAAGAAAGAACGAAATAAGAAGATGAGGAAGAAGAAAAAAGAAAAACGAAATAAGAAGATGAAGAAGAAGAAAAGGAAGAACGAAATAAGAAGATGAGGAAGAAGAAAAAAAAGAACGAAATATGAAAATGGGAAAGAAGAAAAAGAAGAACGAAATAAGAAGATGAAGAAGAAGAAAGAGAAAAACGAAATAAGAAGATGAAGAAGAAGAAAAAAAAATATGAAAATGGGAAAGAAGAAAAAGAAGAACGAAATAAGAAGATGAAGAAGAAGAAAAAAAAGAACGAAATAAGAAGATGAAGAAGAAGAAAGAGAAAAACGAAATAAGAAAATGAAGAAGAAGAAAAGAAAGAACGAAATAAGAAGACGAGGAAGAAGAAAAAGAAGAACAAAATATGAAAATGGGAAAGAAGAAAAAGAAGAACGAAATAAGAAGATCCGGAAGAAGAAAAAAAAGAACGAAAGAAGAAGGAGGAGGGTGAAATAAGACGAAGAAGAAGAAAAAAGGATAAAACAAGAAGAAGAATGAAATGCCACGAAGAAGAACGAAAAAAGAAAAAGGTGAACGAAAGAAGAAGAAATACGAAATAATAAAACAAATGAAATAATAGGAAGAATGACATAAGAAAAAGAAGAAGAAACAAAGAAAGAGAATTAAGAATGATGGTGAAGGAAAAAGAAAATAGGCGTTAGGAAGAAAAAATAGGTAACAGGGAAGAAAGAGCAGGAGGAATACGAATAAAAAAAAAGTAGTAGAGGAAAATAAAAATGTAGAAAAGAGAAAAAAAATGACAGAAAAAGAAGAAGAAGATGGAAAAAAGAAAAAGGACAGAGAAAATGAGGAGAAGGTAAATAAACATTTAAAAACAAAGAAAAACCAAGAAGAGAAAATTGTTCATTGGTAACAACAACTAGAGAAAGAAAAAAAAAAGAATCAAACAGAAGCGATAAATAAAAAGAAGCAGAAGGACAAGAAAAAAATGAAGAAAAATAAAAGTAAAATCGAAGAAGAAGAAGAGTAAATATGAGTTAGAAAAAAGGCGAAAAAGAAAGAAGTATAAATAGAAAAAGAAAGAGAAAGAAAAACAGAAAATGAAGAAAAGGAAAGCAAATAAAAAGAAAGAAAATCAACAAAAGAAAAAAGACAAAGAACCGTTTAAATATAAATGTCTTTTTTTTTCGTAAAACCTGTTGACTTGACGCTAGGGACATAAACCGTAGGACAAAAAAAAGGAACATTAATCATTCGATAACCTCTTCTTTTTCAACGATTATAGCTTTAGTGTCTA